>OOIL02002358.1:2881840-2927268 GCA_900332095.2 Cuscuta campestris
ATCATACGGCCAAGTGGAGATTTTAAAGAATCAAATTTCCTTGATTGAAGTTAGTGGAGCTAATAATGTTTTGTCATTTAGTTAATGACAAAGTGAAATTAATCATTTGTTTTTATTTACACTTTTGGCACGCCACTTTCAAAATAAATGGTGTGAGATTAGGCCATGGTTGATATGTATGATTCGGACATAATTTTTCTAGTGTGAGAAAATAATATTTTGGTTCCATTAATATCATTTTGTGTATAGAAAATATCTTTAATATTTTCTAAATATTATTGGAAATATTTTCTATAGAAATATACAAGATTATTATTATCTCAATTTTAATCTTTATATTTTATACTACTATAATCTTTACTAGCATAAAGATTGTGGTAGACTCCGGCGTTGTTCGTGTGTCAAAGTTGGAGACCGGACGCTTGAACGGTTACGTTTGCACTTTCAACGCTCTTCCTACGACTTCTTCGTTTTACCGCTTACGGAGAAAGGTACAAATTTCTTACTACTATAAGTTTTAGTACGTGATTCTGGGCAAGATAATCATGTTAGGATGTTAAAATTTTTGTATTCCGCTGTCTATCCTTGCATGGTTACCTTTCAAGAATTTCTTACAGGTTTTTTAAATATAAGTTACAAGTATTAAAATGACTTGACGTTGGTAATGTATTCTTCAGATGTCATCAGAAAAGTGATTGGAAGGACGGGTATCCAACGACATGTTGTCTAGGGCACTCCTCAGAAATTGATGGAGTTGAGTTTAGAAGATGAAGAGTAATGCTTAATTTTTAACACAAAATCAATCCCTTAAATGACTGTTAACTAATGTCACATATGCTTAATTGGCTGCAATAGGAGCAAGAGGATTCGTTGCACCCTGTGGGGGGGGACTACATTGACAAGTTTAACATCTATGTTGGAGGGAGTATAACAGACCCTGCTCTCTTTATGCAGTTTGGTCATCCAAAATGCTTCAGAGGTAAATATAAATTTAAAAATTTCAATTTAATATGTAGAAAGTTTAGAATGAGGGAAGAGATAAGGTCTATTTATCACTTTTTTTAAAATGCCTTACTTTAAATAGATGACGTGTACGTGTCCACATCTTATCATGTAACGAAACTCATGAGTGACCCGGAGGGTGTGCATAATGCCCCTGAAATTTTAGGGCCTCATAATTTTTAATTCATCATTAATTTTGAAGCATAAGTTTTCTAAAATAATAAATTAGGGCCAAAAATATAAATATCAGATCGGGCCAATTTCATTTTTCCATTTTTTCAGGCTGGCCTTGACGAAACTACTCCTAGGCAATGACTCAAGTGAGGCCATCGAATTTCTGGGGAAGTTCAAAACTTGGGATGAAGGAAGCAAGTCTTCCAGTACTTTTACCCTAACTCGGAGCACGAAAATGGAAAATGATGCAAAGGAATTTAAAAATGTCTACTATCAAGGAAATGCTTGAGGCGGTTGAGGTTTGAGTTTAGTGTGTTATTTTATAATACTTTGACTTCCCTCTACAAATTGTATTAATTAATTTTGTTTTATAAAATGGTTATCACTAAGTTATGGCAGATATAGTTGATATCGAAAACTACAAAGACTGGTGTTCTTTGGGTTGCACAAACAGTAACTGTAACACAAAGGTTGACCCTGAAGGGGGGAGCATTTTAGGCGTTTCCAGTGTGAGAAGACTATTCCATTTGGAGAATACAAGTGAGTTTGGTAGAAAATGAAAGAATATTCTAGGCATACCAGCATCAAAAATTGAAAGATATTATAATGAAGGTATTTGTTGAAACTCATTTTGCAGAAGAAATATGTCTTACACTTTCCTTAAATTATAAAAAATATTGTATAATTTGAAATCAGAGAACCGGGGGCATAACTGAATTTCCAAAAAAGTTGAAAAGAAACTGCTTTCAATGAGGGGACTGTTTAAAACTATTTTGAGGAATGCAAGAGATTATGTTAGCTACAATAGACCTCGGACCTTCAGAGTTTTGACGATGGTCATTAACCCTAAGACACTAGCCCTCTATGGAGACCCAAGTAAGAGTGAAGAAGAAGGGGATGGATGGATTGGATATGTTTTCTCTTATGAGAAAAAAGAAAATGTACTTATACTACCACTTATACTTAAAAAAATATTGAAATAGAATAATCTCATTGCTAAATGCTTTGACTTTACAACTGTACAGATTTGCTCTAATGGCAGTGGAAGCAAAAATGCAATGATCTGAACCATACCCTACGGGATGAAAGTTCAACAAGCAAGTCTGAGAAGAAACCTAGGACTACAATGGCATAATAGAATAACTTGGTCATGTTTTCAAGAATATTATGTTTATGTTTCTATGTTTTCAAGAATTGTGTCTTGAATAAGCTGTCAAACCATATGTTTGAAGTCCGTGTTGTGCACATGTTCAACAAGTAGTTTGTAGCCTTGCATCTTTTTATTCCTTTGTTGTTTGCTTTCAGCACATAGCATGTCCAAACCTATGTATGAAACCTGTGTGTGTGTTGGGTTTCATGAGTTATGGGTCTATTTATTTGCTTTCATGGATATGTTTCGTGTCTTTGTTTTAGTGAAATGGTGCTTGGTTATTAATACATTTCTGACTTGAAACTTTCTTTTTCTTAAAATCAAGAAAAAAATAGAGTATTTGAGTGATTTAATTTGGAAGAGGTCATATATGCTAAAAACATTATCTCACTAACTTAATTTTAATATTTATGCATCTGAATTTAAAGTGAATGGAGATGGAAAATCAGCGAGATAGTTACATTGAATAAAAATAGTTTTAAAACCCTAAGCTATATTGCACACTCTATATGATGTTTCTTCTTAAATGAATAGTGTTAGTAATCAGTTTCTTCTTGCAAATAAATTGTTGAATTAATAGAATAATTTAAGAGCTAAGTAAAAGTTAAGTGTTTGTATGCATAGTGTATAAAAATTAATTATTGATAAATACAAAAACAATCTGATAATATGAAAATGGATAAATCATTAAGCCAAAATCTTATATATTCGAAAACAAATATTAGGGAGCAAAAATATTATTTTTAAACAAAATGCTAAACAGGATAGAACTGAAGATTTATAGAAAAGAGGGAAATGTTGTGAAGTGTTTTGCATGTGAATTACTTTTTAAAAAATGTAAGCTGAATAATTTTGAGATTAAGCCATAACAAAACTATACACACACATGCACACACACACACATATAGACACAATTGTTTTTTTTACAAAACCCTCATTTTTTATAAACACATCATGTAGCAAACTCCCACACAGAAACACATAGTATGATTTATATAGATATTTCAAAAAATATAAAATTTATGTTTTTTAAAAATTATTTTGTTTCTGTTTTTCAAAAAAAGTAAGTGGTGGTTTTGGATTTCCACTTTTTTCCCCACAACCCCCCACTCCATAAATATAACTTCTTCGAACCAATTTGAAGACATTCTTTCCCATAAGTTTTGTATAGAGAGTTAACATATATTGAGCAATACAACATCAATCAAAAAGTTCACATATTCCTATGTTTCACTGAACGGGATTTCATGTTATTTTGAGGTAATATTATACTTTGATTTCCTATTTTTTTCAAATGATTGGTTTCCTAAAGTGCAAGGTCTGACATGAAGAAACTTACAAAGAGTGGAAAATATAAACTCAAGAGAAATTTGGATGAAGATGTCAACAAAGGTTAAAAATCCGTAACTATATGTTTTTCCCTTATAAATAATGCTATGCACTTATATTCTAAACCACAATCGAAGTTCCAGGAATAAATTGTTTTAAACACATTTTCTTTAAAATAATTCTCCCATTTCTATGTGCTACGATTTATAAACATACCTTTCATAAGAAACCAAAGCACGCATGCCCATAAGTCTACATACAATTAAGAACTTTATATATCAATGAAATAGTAACATAAAATTTAAATGTCAAGTAAATGACTGCTATAGTACATTCCTACATACCTTTCATTTTTCTGGAAGTCAAAGTTAATTATATTACCTGCAGTAAAAAATATTTTAGGTTATATAAGGTAATCAATCACTTCAACATCCTTAAATTTTTCTATAGTGTCTCTAAGTTGTTCTACTTCAATTTTTGAGAAATCACAAGTAGAGCAAGGAGAATTAGACTTATTTAAGTTAATTTCATCAATTGCCTTAAATTTATTTTTAAGTTCTTCATTTTCATTTTCAAAAATCTATTTTTCTCTTCAAAAGATGTTAGCTTAATTTGAGTTGATTTAGCAATTGTAGAGGTTTTCTTAAATTTGTCTAATAACTCATAAAATGCATCTTGTAATTATTCAAAAAAAGGTAGGTTTGAAATGCTTGCCTCGTGTTGTTCTTCAAGAGCAACGAGGCATAAATTTGAAGAATCGTCTTCGAAAGATTGATCATACTTCCACGAGAAACAAGCATATTAATCTTTGTTGCTTCTTTTCTTGAGCTTCAGGCACTCATACTTTAGACGACCGAGTTTTCCGCACTTATGACATTTTGGAATGTTTTCCTTCTTGCTCTTGTCAAGCACATGTTTCATGAACTTGTTAAACCAACTAAAAATTAAAAATTAGAAATTTCGGCAACACACCATGTCGGTGAAACCAACTAAACTCATTAGGTCATTCAAAACAGCCGAGACAAACGGCTAATGATCAACAAAATATACTCCGTAATTCAAAATGTCTAGAAGTGGGAACAATATCTAGTACTGATAGATATTTAGTTTGGACAATATCTAGTGACAGTTGATATTACTTGAATAATGACCGATAGACAATAATGAGTTGTATTGTGTTGAAAAATAAAAACAAATGGTACTATATCAAAAAATTACTATATTTTAATATTATTTAGATAAATTCTATTTTTCATATAGAAGCCAAAACCTAGTATTAAAATGTTCTTTTCTTCTTTTCTTTCCCCAAATTATGAAATTGTTCCTCCATCTCTTCTTAGACATCCTCCACTTCCGACCTCTTGGATCTCTTTCACGGATACTTTGCTCGAAGCGCTCTCGCGGATACAGAATTACAGAGTTCTTTCTCCCCCCTCAGTTACCCGCCAAAAGGGTATAATTTTTAACTCCCCCAATCTCTTCTCCCTTCTTTTTTCGCTCCAATGGCTTAACGGATCTCTCTGCTGCCAAGGTGTTGCTTCCGCTATTGCAGATTTGCCATTTATGCGGCAGGTTGTCCCGGAACGGCGGCGATTCGCTGGACGGACAGGCTAGCTGTGTTGTTGTTTCTTCTTTTTCCGGGATGGAATCCACGGCCGGGTTGAAATTCGAGGGTGTGGGCGAGAAGAGGCCGCCGGACTCCGAGGCGATCGAGGAGCGGCCAGAAGGGAAGAGGGCGAGGGCGACCGTGGGCGGGAATGTGAAGAAGGTCGCGGAATTGGTGCTTGTGCTCGCCGCAATGGGGAAGATGAGGGGCGGGTGGAGCCCCAGTGATGCGGAGAAGGAGATGATGGTGGAAGCAAGGGATAAGTTGGCAGATGTGTGCCAAACGTTTGCTCCCAAGGATGTGTTTCCGAGGGACGCGTTTGGAGGTGTGATCGAGGACCTTGGCCTTGATAAGCTGAAGGAACAGAGGTTAGGGATTCGCCCTCCTAAGATGTCTATTGCTGAGACGATGTTGATTTCCAAAAGACAGGTCTTCTTTCCCCCTCTTGGATTGGAGTATACATACTATTGCTTATATTTCATTTTTTCCTTCCGTCTTCTAAGCAGGATGTTCATACTTCTCGTCATTCGACTCTCATCTTCCCCATATAGCTTACTAAAAATTGTTGCTCGTGCTTTCCTGATAATCCATCACTTACTTTCTCGTCTTTCGAACTTACAGATGGAAAAACCTGCAGAACCCATACAATCTGCTCTTTATTCATCCCAACGCTTGCAATCACATTCGGGTGCAACGGTTGAGAATCGTGGTCCTCCATCAAATGCTAATCGAATCTTTCCATCTGATAAACCAGGGCATGCACCGAATTCGTACGGAAATTTTCAGTCAGCTGCAACTCTGGGTCATGGACCTGCTGCAAATTCTGCATCTTTACCTCATCAATTGCCTACAAGTGAGATCAAACATAGTATTCACAACGGGTTAGCCGCTAGTAATATGGGTAAAGACACATCTCCAGTGCTATTGCCGCGTGCTGAAAGGCCACATCTCAGATCTGACGGGAGGTTAAATGCTGCTTCTCATATTCAAGGTAACATTTGTTTGTAAGTTTTGAAGTGCTTCACATTTATTAACAGTTTGAATTTTTACACTAATACAAGCAAGTTTTCTATTTTTGGTTACTTAATGAAGGAGTTACTTAAAACATGTATGGGGATGGAATATTCAGCGCGATAAGTAAATCCATTTCATGAATATTACTCTGTAGTTTTTTCGTCCAATGGTTAATTGGTTATTGTTTCATCTATAGAATATGCATGATAGTGTTTTTGTCTCATTACACACATCACGCAAGGCTCGTCCGTTTTTGGACATGGAGGGTCAAATATGTTTGACCTTTCTGTGCATATTTGGTTTCTGATTGTACTTTTTGGTTGGTTTAGTTTTCAATTAACATCACATTTGCATGCAGATAACCCAACCTTGAGGCCGCCTAACTGGCCGATGGCACCTTCATCACATTCAGCGGCTAAATTGGGACCTGACATTGGGATTCCAGCACATTCATCGGTAAAAGTTGAGGGTGGTGCGGGTCACAAGTCAGTGATGGCCCACCAACCAACAACGTCCAGACCTTATATCAATCAGGCTTCCTTTGGAAACTTGCCAAATGCACACCAGCATATTCATGGAATGAGTTTTGTTCCTGCACATCCTCCGAGTAGCCCCCATGCTGAAGTTGGTAAGATTGTTCAGAGGTTCCTACAACACCAACTTCGTGATAGACCTGCTTGGACTCCACCATCTAGAGATTATATGAGCAAGGCACTGCCTTGTCAGATGTGCAAGTCTACAGTGACTGGTGTGGATAACATTCTTATTTGTGATGCTTGTGAAAAAGGGTATCACTTGAAATGCATTAATATGACTAATCCGAAAGGTATTCCCAGGGGGGAATGGCATTGTGGGAAGTGCTTATCACTAACATATGGTAAACCACTGCCCCCAAAGTATGGCCGTGTCATGAGGAATAGCAATGCTCCAAAGACCTCTTCAAATGCACTAATGGCTCAGCCATATTTAGACAAAAAAGTTTCTCGTGCAAGTGAGAAGTTCACTCAGCAGAAGGTGGCAGTCAATGAGAATGCTGCTTTACAAAATCCTCCTTCTCTAGATATAGCAAATAGAGATGACACTGTGTCAAGTAATAAAAATATTGATAGTAGAGCTTCTTCGGAATCCTTTCCAAACATTATGGTGAAATCATTTAGTGATAACGGTGCTTCCCCTGTTTGCGCATCAGCTGATAAACCTTTCCAAGGGGATTCAGTTGATTTGAAACAGGAGCCTCATGCAACAACTAAGACAACACTGATTTCATCTGACCATTCACACCCATCTTCGAACCTCCCAAATGTAGATCATGTTCCACCAAATAGTGAAGAGCTTTCATTGAAAGGGTCTACTGGCAATCACCTTGATGTTGTTGATTTGAAGGAGTCTTTTGATAGGGCTTCTTTCAGGACCAGTTCCATTGGTGTTGCTCAAGGAGGCGAAAGCATGAAAGACAATAATTCTTTATCAGATTGCTTAAATAATGTTGATTGGGTTGGCATCAAACATACAGTTGAGGATGAGAAAGAGTATTATGAAGCATGCCGCATTAATGGCTGTACATACAGTCTCAGAGACTATGCTCTTATTCGTTTTGAAAATGATCGACTGATTCCTTCAAAGATTCAGGTGAGTGATCAATTCGATATTTCAAGTAGCATAAAGCCAATTAGTTTTGGACAAGCAATAATCAACGTTCATTTAGAAAATCTCTTCATTTACTGGATTCGTTTTGTAGGAAAATAATTGGAAGAACAAAACAAATGCAGATCTGTTTATAAAATACTCTGTTTATATACTCCAGATCTGATTTTTTTATTGTGAACTACATTCAGAAATTTTATGTTCCTGGATTATTTATAGACATCAACCAACACAACTTTTGGTACTAATCAACACATCTATTACTAACTAATACAACTTCTAGAAAATAACTACCTTTAACCTCCAGAAATAACTACCCCTGTCCCTTTTATTTTTAAAATTTAAATCTAAACTAATAACTTATGACCAGGAATTAAACAATACGATTAAATCTAACAATCACCCCCCTAATCGTTGTTTGTTCACACCAATCTTCACAATAATGTTGGTTCATCATCATCTTCAATCAAATTTGCAATGTCTTCCTTTTGATCCCATTTTGGACATTCGTTCAAAAAATGTCCTAACTCATTGCACTTGAAACACTTAATGTGACTCTTATCCCGCTGAAGCCGCCCGCCATCCTGACCTTTCCCGGACCCCCGACCTCTACCTCGGCCACGTCCAAAGTCTTCTCGGTTTGAGCTCCAGCAACCACAATGCTCACATTTTTGCTCCTGAACCTTCTCTTTTCCATCACCTTTAGTGAATAATAGTTTACCATGTGTATCTCCTTCCTCAGTTGGCTTTCTGAGCAACTTGTAGTACGATCTCTTCTGGCAAAGCTTGAAACAGATTTGCTATTGCCATATTGTTCTTCTTTGGATCGATTTCTGTTCCTGGTTCGATCACCTCCCAAAGCCCATTAACATTAAAAATTTCTTTGATCTTCACGGCCCAAATAGTGTAGTTTGTAGCAGTTAGAATTGGAACCTGAAAAGATAGTGAACTATTTTCCCTTGTAGTCACAATCTGTCTGTTGTCTTCCATTGCACGACTTTAATTCCTTTGACAATTTTCACAAAATTCTTAACTTCGATTCCTTCCTGGGTTGTAAGCCACCTGCAATCAACCACCAACCAGAAAACAAGCCCCTGCTTTTCTGTCTTCCAACCAGTTGAATTGCTTCAAATCCAATTTCCCACGTAGTTCGTCGGTCAAAGGTGGAAGAGTTCCAGAGGTCAGTTATGAACTGGCAAAACAACACTCGGTCACCAACAAAGCCTAACAGAATAGCTGAAGCCACTAAACGAAAGCAACCCCGCTGATTCGTTTTTCCCGCAGTGTTTGGTTGGAATGCTTCTGCCAAAGGAAAAACTAGCCACTTGCTATTCTTGTCCTAGGCGAGGAAGAGAATCTTGTCGAAGATTTTTGATCTGTTGCCAGATCTCCCTTTTCTTGCCGCTGATCGCACACGCTCCGATACCAATTGTAGGAAAATAATTGGAAGAACTTTTGTTTACGTCTAGACAAATATTTTATGAGACAAATATATGAGGTCTAGACTAAAAAATAACACTTGATGTAAGTCCTTAAGATACAAGGACCTAATAAATATCTGTAGTTGGTTGTGTTGAAAACCATGATTAGTTGTGTAGATAATGATTGATTATGTTGAAGATCTTTATACTACCTTTAACCTCCAGAAATAATTACCCCTGTCCCCTTTTATTTTTAAAATTTAAATCTAAACTAATAACTTATGACCAGGAATTAAACAATACGATTAAATCTAACACGTTTTGTACATCCCATCGAACTTCATGTGCACTATTCAGATTGGATGCCTGAATCATCATTGATACCAAACTATGATATCTATTTGCAATTTTGTTTTATTTGAGTCCCATCAATCCCCTTGGACATAGCCAAAACAAGATTTTAGAATTTCTAGTCATTTATCTTCTTGAAACACTTGTGTGGAGGCATCTTATTTTTTTTGCTGCTGCAAAAATATGTGTGTGTGTGTGTGTGTTTTCCTTTTCCTATGTAGCGTCTCAAGGACTTGCTAAGAAATTCTTGCTTTAAACTAATGTGATACTCGAAATATATTGATTGACAAGACAATGCTTAATCTGCAGACTATGTGGGAAGATACCAAAAGTGGAACCAAATGGGTTACTGTTACTAGATGTTACTCTCCTAGAGATTTGCCAGCATCTGTGGGGAGGCCCTGTAGTCTGGAAAGCAGCGAGGTATGACTCCCAAGGTTCAAATCCTTTTCTTGAGCAACACAAATGTTATCTTGTGGTCTTGCCTGCCAGAATTTGTTTGGAATTAATATGAATGCAATTAATGAATGGGGTCTAAACAGCTTTTCACAAAAGACTAAAAATGACCTTTTATATCTCATGCACTTTTGTGGGAGTCATGTGTATATTTGATATTTTTTTGGTTGTGCTCATAGTGTGAATTTCGTTACCAAAGTTTAATAAAAAGCTATCATGTCCGCCTCTGACTAATGATGCTTCAAGACCTTATTCTTTTAACCATTCTTCTTTTTCTCTTTCAATCATGAGATAGGATTTTACTTTTGAATTAATAGATGCTATTAACTTCCTTGTATAATTTGAACAACAATTAAATAATTTAATAGATGAATCAATAAAGACCAACATCTTCATCACCTTTATATCAATTATATTTGGCTTGGTGACATAAAATTATAACAACAACCAAACCACTCAAGTCTCACATAGAGTCTGTTTTCAATTTTCAGGCATGGAATTTATAGAGATAGTTAATTGTTTAAAATTAGATAACCCTAATTTCATGCCAAAGATTATAGTGATCGAGCTTTACACAGAATGCCATTCCTAGCACAACATTTTTACAAACAAGTAGTGGTAGAAATTTCATTAGACTGCAATGAGTTGCAATAGTTTCTCTTAGTCATGTATTCATGTCCTATTGCATCATTACATCATTAATATTGTAAGTCAACATGGATGTGATGATTCTTCAATATGGGGGAGGTCACAAGTTCAAAACTCTTAGTATTTTAATAGGTTGAGGAAGTATGTATGAACGGATACTACAATTGTAATAGAGTTAGTGCTAAAAAAACTATTATTTTAAGAAACATGGATGTGATGTATTTTATGCATCACATGCAAATATACTTCTCCCTCCATCTCCTAGTACACCGTGTATTCCTTAAATGGTAGTCTCATAAAATAAAATCAAACTTATAATTGTTCATTCGAACAATTATCCAGAATAAATTTTTGTTTTTCATTTTTTTGTTTGAAATTTTCCTTAAATTTTTTAAATGACTTTGTACATTTATCATTCCTTTTTCTTTTTTGTTAAAGATTAGTCTTACTTTAGAAAAAATAAAACAAAATAGATATAAAATATAATGAAAATGAGAAACACAACTAAAACTATAAATAATAATCAAATAAAAAGGTAATCAATAAAACCGAATCTCTAATAAGTAAGAAATAAAAATAGAATTGAATGGAGTGGTGGGTGCTAACATTTACGTACTATATGGAGTAAAAAATGAAAATCAAAATAAGAAATAAAAATAATTCTTATTACGTATTCCCATTGGTAAAAAATGAAAATAAAAATAAGAAATAAAAAATTTATTTTCTTAGTAAAGCCTTAAAGAAAATTTATCTTTCTTGTTCTGAAATATGGAGTAACTAAAAAAAATTACGCTAATTAAGAAAAAAACTTATTTTATTTCTTACTTTTTAGTTTTGTTTTCATTTTCTATAGTTTTAATAATAAAATAATCTTTAATATCTTTTTTTATTTGTATTTTCATTTTTTACCAACACAAGGAAGTAATACATTAATACCATATATAGTTCCTAAAACGTTAGAACCTACCACTATGTGTACTTTTATTTTTATTTCTTATCAAATTGAGGTTAGTTTTTATTGATTATTTTTTTATTTCATTATTTTTTATGATTTTAGTTGTTTTTCTCATTTTTTAATATTTTATATCATTTTTTTATTTTTTCTGAAGTAAGAAACGGCTGTAGAAAATCATTTTAAAAAGTTAAGGGATTATTTAAAGAAATATATATAAAAAATAATCCCACCTTTCTTTTTGCGGCGCAAAACATGCTATTTCCCTTAAGGCCTTAACCAACCGTTAGCAGTTAAATGGCGACCCAAAACTCGCACATTTCAGTAGAAATGAGATTATTATGCATCACAATGAAAAGTGAAATTATTTTTGAAATTCTTTTTTGTGTGACCTTTTCTATTAAAATTTTTACATTTCTCTTTCCATCTTATTAACTACTTCCTATCTACTTCTTCCCTTTTATACATCAACTACCAATTTAAATATAGTACGGAGTAATATTTATCTCTTCTTTTTCCATTTTACCCACTATTCTTATCAAGCAAGTCGAGAGATATTATGACATTCATACATTGGGACATTGGGCATTTAAAAAAAAAGAGTTAATAGTTGTCGGATTTGGGTAGCCAACATCAATGTTTGTACTGCATTTGAGAGTTTATTTGATTTCATCGGGAAATCATTTTTAGCGAAAAACCATTTTTTAACAAAAGAACATCTTTATTACACAATCAGTAGAAACAACATACCTTATTACAAATCAACAAAGCACCAGCAAAACCAACTACTGCTATCTACCATAATTATAAGCAAAAATAGAGAAAAACCAAATTTCTCTAGTCTAGAAATTTTTTTTGACTTTGGTGCATTGATATAATACACTCTTGTTCAAGTTGCCCCAAAAAAGTTCTATTTCTCTCATGTGCAAGTGTGCAACCTTTAAATTTTGGTGATTAGAACTAGTGGGAATATGAGCTTCTCCCTTGACTAGGGTGGTGGGACGTCCACTCCCCAAGATTCACGGGAAAGCTCACCTAGGTTCCAAGATTCATCAGGTTGAAAAAGTATGACCAGATACTACATACTAATAGAGTCAATAACATTAAAAATCTAGTGGAAATAATCAAATATAGCTATATTTTCAAATTTATTGCTAGGTTAACTTAATTTGATATATTGAACTTGTCGACATGCTTTTTATTATTTTTAAACATTTGATATGATGAGAATACACATCTTTTCATCAAATTTGAGTCTTTTAATGGGACAAAAATGTGTTGGGAGAATAACTTTTTTATGAGGCGAATGGAGTATGTTTTCCTATGGAAGTTCAAAATAAGGCGAAAAGAGTATGTCTCAATTTATCACTAGAATGAATTTGCTGAAGATTAACATGGAGTACACCAGTTTGTTATGATGACCTAAGCAAAGAAAAAGTTAGTGGAAATTGCACTTTGGTACCTAAATCATATAACAAGATAGAAGCTTGGAAACTTTATTTTGAAAGGGTCAATGTGTCGTGTTTAATAAATACTCCGCATAAGTTTTAGTTTTAATATACACACACCCATAAAGTTTTTAGGTCTTTGGAATTTGGTTGGTGTTCAACGTAGAACTACATGCACAAATTATCACATGAACAAGGTATTAACAAAATTAATTTGTGCTCAAGGTTCATTAGGCTAATGAAAATAGTTTGGGAGTACATCTTGTTAGATGTTCAATAATGGAGGCCTTAAGGCTGTTATATGATCTATCTCGAGAGACAAAGTTATCCTTTGTATTGGCTTGCATACATATCATTTATCATATCCTGGAAGTTTTAAAAATAAAGCATTTTAAATTCTCAATTGCATTAATGAATAATTATGTAATGGGAGTGTACATGCATTTTCTCCCTCCTTAAGCAAATTTTTATTGTAAGTAAAATCATATGATGTAGCGACACGCAGTGTTAGAAATTGCATTACAAAAGCCCGCCTCGAAGTGCTCCTCGGACGGCCTTGCCCAACATTAGTTTTTGAGGCATAAGATGGTAGCCTCATGGCATTCACCACATGGCGTACACCATATGGGGCGACGTAGGTGTGCACCTATCTTTACAAAGAACAATTGCTTTACACGGGTGTTTCCAACTTTTTCCTTTTTTATTCGATAATCTCATTCATCAACTTCTTGTGGTGTGCCAATGGTTAGGGCAGTGACTACAGAGTTCTGTTTCTATTTTATACAAACCTTTTTCCTGTTAGCGTATTTCTTTAGTACATTTAATAAAATATTTGATTTGGTTTATCTTTTTTATTACAAAGATAGTTGTGTCTTGTAAATTTTGATATTTTTAAATAAAAATTTGTAGTTGATCTATGTTACTCATGCTATGTTTTGTCTTTTAAGTTCATTTTATTTTAAAAATTTCTAGATCTATAATTATTTAAATATTAGAATCAGTTTTGTTTTTTACTCACAAAGGCAGTTTTGTTTTTCATATACTATATCATTTCATTGTGTGAAGGTACTCCAATATTTTTAATCATTTTTCCATAATGCAATATTTGGCCGCTTGAACTTTTGAACTCTTTGTTGTGACATTGTTGTTGTCTTGTTGGGTTCAAGTATTAACTTTGTTGCAGTTTAATGATTGTTTTGTTATACGGAGGATATGCTATAAACTCCCTCTGTCCCATTAAATGGTGGTTCCACAGTCCACTTCACTATTCATTGGGTCAATTTATATCTGTCTATCCTTGTATATTTCCGTTGATCATTTGATAAAATAAAGTAGTCAAGCCATTTTTATGCAGTATTTAAAAATATATTTTTATTTCTTCATCAATTTTCAAATAAATTGAAAATAATTTCAATATCGTAAACCGTAAATGGAGCCCTTTTTGGGATGGAGGGAGTATTTGTTGAAACTTTAAATGTATTATAACTTATAGACGGAGGCTTATGCCTCTTTGCACCAAAAGGTTTCAGCCTCATGCAATGCTCGACAACCTTGTCAATTACGCAATACACAAATTTGAACATTGGGTACAAAGTCCTTTCCAAAAATTTATAAGAGCATTTTTAAAATTTTCTTATTGTTTTTTGTGTGCGTTGCATTTCCTTGTATTTTATTTTTGTACACCCTCTTTCCTAATAGAACGTTCATACGAGTCTAGTAGTCTTAGTCATGCTTATTTAGAAGGTCATATTGCGTCCTTAAGGTTTACTCCCTCTGGAGTATTCGTTTAGTTCGATTTTTTCTAGTCAAACTGGACAAACTTTAAGCATCAATTACATTAAATTTTCATTACATATTAATACAGTGCAATATAATTTTTTATTTATTCGATGATCAAAGTTTATCCAATTTGACTCAAAAAAACAAACTGGACGGATACTCTCGGACAGAAGTAGTATGCAAAAAGGAGAAAAAAATCAACCTAGTAGTTCTCTCCTAAAAGGAATTGCAAAGTGCACTGTGACTCTGCGAGATACAAAAAAGGAAACAATGGGGTTTCTCATTATACAGTGAGTAATATAGTTTCCATGCATCATCAAATAATTTTTATTAAAATTTATTCTATTAATGTAGATGAGTAGATCTATGATTGAATTTTTTTTTTTATTGTCTCAGTCATCTTGGCTGTACAGGCCCAGATGGCCATTCCATCCATATTTTAGCCATTCTTGATCGAGATGGAACACGATGAAATTCCTTATGTTTTCAAATAACAGAATGTTTTGGCCAAGGAACAGAATGAAATGTATAACTTTGATTTCTGCTGGAACAGAATGTAATCAGTAACTTTGATTTCGCCGGATGAGGTTATGGTCTCAGTTTCGGAGACCATCTTGTTATGTGGTTATTATTGGTGCCGCAAGGATACTTCCTGATTTATTTTTCATTCACAAACGTTTTGAAAAATATTTCTATTGATGACCTACCATGGATTTTTGCTTGCTTTATGCTGTTGTTGATTTGTTCTCACCAGTAGTTAATACTTAATAGCTGCTATCTATTGTGGAATGTCTTGAAGAACAAATTGACATTTTATTCACAACAGCTCTTATTAATCAAATAAAGTGGTTGCTTTGTTTTAGGTCTATTTGTCTAATTTTGAGAGTTCTGTAATGGCTGGGCTGATTCAAGGCCCTTGTGAAGTTCTTCCTTCAAGCCGGTTCGTTGAAGAAAGAGAAAGGAGAACTCTTGCTGGAACAGAGCAAAATGCTTCAGGACCGCTTTACCTTTGCAAGTATGGCCATACTGTTTCTTTCATGTGCATTTTTGTTTCTGAATTCAATTTATCACTTGCACTGTGATGTGGATGGGGTGCACAGCAGTGGCATGCAGCTTAGTTTAGTCCCCTTTCCCCCCTAATACGTGCTTTATGCGAATTTTGGTATGTTTGAATCCCAGCAAAATGAGCAAATGAATTTGAAAGTAAAAAAAAGTGTCGATGAAGTTTATTTCTGTACTGATTTCACCTCAAAAAATGCAAAAGAGTATGATTGTTTGTTGGAATCTTTTGGACATTTGTTTAGATTTCTTATTCTTTATATAGTAAACATGAATATGAAACGCGTGTATCGATAAATATCTAAACGGACCCTTAAAGTTTCTATTTGACTATCACTTGCTTAATCTTAACTAAGGACATAAAATTGGGGCGGTGTTTTAAAAAGTTACACATTCTCCACTACTAGCTACTGTTGCTTGGATAGCAGTATGTACACTGATATCGTTGCTCTCTTATAGTAATCTAGTAGCATCTTAACTAAAACACAGTTGAACTTTTACCCCTCATTTTTGATTGGGTTATTATTAAACTGTAACCAAGATGTTAATGAAACGCTGATCCCAGGAAGAATTCCCCAAGTGGCTGAAATGCTCGTGTTTTTTACCTTATGTTTTGCCAAATGTTAACTGCAGGTGGATTTTTGATGAAGCAAAGGGCCTATTCCGTGACGTTTCCTGTTAATCGTGCTCAAGTCATGTGTTCTTTCCTTCCCTCTGTCCCAGGTATATATACCACACATGTTACTGCTATACCTCCCCCCTTTTCACTGTCCGTAAACGCAAATTTTTACTTCCAGTCAACCGGGCAGCCCTTCTGAACTGTGGTTTTCAGAGATGGAGTTGCGCGTACGATATGATTCTCGGAAGGAAGTGCGCGAATTCACTTTCATTTATGGCTTGTTAGTTTAGTGAAATGTAGAAAGGAGGTAGATTTGGTCTCTCTTTAGATTAGATGCCGCCATCCCAGTATCGCTTATATTATGCTAAGGTAAATTTATTCTTTTGCTAAACAGATTTTTTTTTTTAAAAAAAATTTCTGTGAGCATTGTTTCTTCTACAGCATAATAGTGTATATAGTCAATTTAAACGTCTGTTGCTGCTGCCTATTGGGCAATAAATTCCCGAGGCGAGGTTTTAAAAAAAAAGAGCAATACAAGTTGAGATTTCGGATTTCCTATCAGAATTATACTCTCCATCCATTCAATTTATTCGTTCATTTTTTCTAAAATAATTCAATTTTATGAAATGATGGCAATATTTACAAAAACAATGTTGAATTAGCCTATGCTTCATTGATGATAGCAGTATAAATACGAATATACGATGAATGGGAGATGTTTTAGATATCAAGTACTGAATTGGTGATTTAAAAAAAGAAAAATGCTAGGGGTACACCTTGTCCCCCACCCCCTCCTCCACCACATAAATAGGCAAAAACTTCAAAAAAAAAATTAAATAAAAATGAGTGGTGGAGAAGGGGGTAGGGAACAAAAAAAATACTCCGTAGTGAATTGGCCCTTATTATGCAACCTCTGAGCCCTTATTATCTTAACAATAGCACTTCCACAATGTTCAGTGTATTTGTCCAGTTTGATTTTTTTGAGTCAAACTGAACAAACTTTGAGCTTCGATTAAATAAAAACTGTAATGAACTTTAACATAAAAATGACTTTATTGGATTTATCGTATTGAGAACTTTCAAAATTGTACAGTTTGACTCGAAAAAGTCAAACTGAACATATACACTGGGACAGAGGTAGTGCATAATTAAAATTTGAATATGCCACCCTTCTTCTATATTGCTTCGCTCATTTATAACTGTTGCTTAGTACGGAGTAATGTCAAAGTTTTATTTCATGGCATCTATATACTCCATACAAAAGCAAAAAGAAATCTAAATAAAATTTCTCATAAAAAAAATCCCGCCTGAAGTATCATGTTGTAACTACCGTTGATGAACTTTTTGGTGAATAATCAACAACTGTAGGTTCATTTACCAAACACTATTGAGGATGTTCTTCCAGTTGAGCTATTTTTATAACGCCTGTTTCGGTTTACGATGTTTGACTGAAATTATTTTCAAACCATTTTATATGACAAATGGTATAGAATTAAAAAATAAAAATTACATATTAAAAGACTACATCAAAAGATCTACAAAACTAATAGTGACAATAATATTTTATTTTATCAAATTGCTAACGAAAATAGAGAAAGAAAGTGAATGAAGTTTGACCCTGTAAATAGTAAACAGACATTATAATTTGGGACGGAGGGAGTAAAACTCAAAGCTCAAATTTCCCATCATCATTACCTAATGACATAATTGGCTGGCTGGGCACAAAGAGTGAATCACTAAATTGAAGAATAAGTATGGTTTCATATCAAAGTAGTAGAAAAAAAGAAGTTTTTCTCGAAGAATATCATGCACAAGCCGAGTAAAATCGCTTCCCGTTGATTTCAAAACCGCAAACAAACATGTATAGTTATTAGAGAGTGAGACCTTTTAGTGAATGCAGGCTCTAACTTTGCCTCAAAATAGACGTGCATCAGTTTTGATGCCTTTTCAACATTCTTATCCCGACATTATATTCTCTAGCACATGCTTTGAATATCACTTCCCTTCTCTAGCACACGAAGAATAATATACGCGTACATGATATTCCTCATTTTTTACTTGAGACAAACCCTTAGACGGATGATCTACAATGTGTCACTTACCTTTCAACACCTTGAAAGCTCGTTCGATATCTTTCTCATCATCTTATGAGCTTTTTGTAGGTTTGGCATTTAAGACCGATTGATTCCGAGAGGAAGTTGACAATTGTAAGAAAAATTTGGATATATTCCATCGGCAAGATAATATTCACGCTTGTAAAGCGTTTCTCTAAGATCAAAAAATGAATCGAGTGCAGTCTCATTAATCTAACCGTCAATGAGAGACAAGGTTTGAAATACATGCTTGAAGCTCAAGTTTGAAGCCCCAAGACTTCAAACCCATGCTCAGTGAAACTGTAAAATAAATTAAAGGAAAGTTAAAGTTGAACAGAGAGAAAATCTGAAGCCTAGAGCTCCAAACTATTTTCGGTAGTGTTATGGTCAATATCTACGCCCTTTGCCTGCCGTTTGATGTGCATCTCGTATTTTTTCCTAAAAAAATTATACTCTGAACTTTTATGCGTATCTTCTAATGTGGCTATGTACAAGACCTTTGACCTCATACCTTGTGTCCTTAATATGATTACTTCAAAGTTTATCATGTCTGTGCTTCAAACACTTTAATGGGGTTTTATTGTTAAGGGTTAAAGAGTATACCACATCGGAACAGTGTGAAGAAAATAATTGGTATATAAGCTCTTGAGTTGATTAAGTAATCGATTAGATTCCATCTTTAAATGTGGTTCAACTCAAGTGTCTTATAGCCCAATCCAGTTATCTTTACCCAATCCTAAATTCTATCATGGTATTGGAGCAAGTTTTGGCCCACCTCGTTTTTCAAGGTGTCCGTTTAGATGTTCATTCTTAGCGGCCCGTTAGAACTTAGAAGTTCATTCTTAGCCCGTATGTCCTTTAGCCCAGTTGTCCGTATGGAGTATGTACCCAACGGTCTGTGGCCTGTTTAACACGATTGCTCATCTGAAAGTCCATACCTAACGGTTTGTGGTCCTTTAGGTGTTGGCCCTAAAAAAAGGGAATGAGAGTCCATTTGCAAGTGGTCAACCGGTTAGATTCAAAATGGTCTGGTCGTCCACTCTAGGAGGAGTCTTAAAGAGTATCCCACATCGAAACAATGTGAGGAAAATAATGGGTATATAAGCTCTTGAGCTCAACTAAGTAATCGATTGGATTCAGTCTTTTAATGTGGTTCAGCCCAAGTGTCTTATAAGTTATAACCCAATCCAGTTATCTCTATGTGGTAGACAAACTTAAGATTCTACGTAGGATCAATGTACGAAGTAAAAATTACTTGTAAATCGTAAGATCGTGGCATGTAGAGCTGTTCATCATTAGGTCTGGACCGAAAAAAATACTAAACTTAAGGATGGCAATTCCAACCGGATCCGACGGATACCCACCCCACTTTTTTTCTTTTCTTCCTCTCCCACTCCTGCACACCGCCGCCGTCATCCTCTCCCCGCCGTCGTCGCACCACGTCAAAGTCGCCGTAAAGTCAACCTGGTGATTCCTGCAAGACCAACACCATTCTCTTCGTCTTGGGATGAGGATCAAGAATATCCAAAACATTTTTTCCAATTTGGCCTGAAACTCCACGAATTTGAATTTTTCAACTTGAAGAAACCCTAAATCCGAAATTGGGAGTTTTTGCAAATCGCTATCAAATCTTGCAATTGAGGGGTCCTTGGAGGTCGCCGAGATGCCAGGAACACTTTGGATGGGATGGGATCAATTTTGCTAGAGGTGGCCGAAAAACGCTCCAACCCACCGGAAAACGCCGCCTCCTGGAGGCCGAAATTCGACAGGTGCAAGGAAAGGATGACGGCGGCGGCGACAGGTGAGGAGAAAAAGGGGGCGGCGGTAGAGTCGTGGTGCGACGACGGCGGGGAGAGGATGACGGAGGAGGTGTGCAGGAGTGGAAGGGGAAGAAAAGAAAAAAAAATGGGGTCAAATTGAAAATTTTAAAATATATAAAATTCTAATTTGGTCCAAATGTTTGGAAGTTAACCTGGAAACAGATAAATGGACTTTTAGTGAAAGTATTATGTAAGTTCAGGTATTTTTATGAAAAGATATGAAGTTTAGGTACCACTTTGAAATTTCAGGTACCATTAGTGAAATTTACCATGAGATAATTTAAATTTCATGAGGGAGTACCCACTCAGAGTCCCAAAAGAATAATGCTTGGTTCACAAACAAAATGGTCACAAATTTCACAAACTTACTAATTGTGAACTCCAATAAATAAAATTAAATAATCTAAAATAATTTTAAAATAAAAATTTAAAATATAAATAATAAGTTTGTGAAGTTTGTGAGTATTCTGTTGGTGTATGTAGCCTTGCTTCTAGCAAAAACGGATAAAAACTGTAACAAAAAATACTCCGTAACCTAACTTTACGACTTCAGTGTTTCACGCTCGGTGTTTAGTCTCCTACGTCGCTAAGCGATAACGCCAGTCGCCGCTGGTCGGCCTGGTGCTGAAGCAGAAGGTTCATCGCAGAAAACCAATCGAACTATTGCTCAATCTCGTCTTCATCTGGCGCGTCCCGTTCACAAAGAAATTTCAATCGTGCTTTTTCTTCCGATCCAGAGGTAAGATTGATTGTGTTTTTGGGTGTTTTGTTCATTTTTGTGTGATTTGAGTTTATTTTTGTCGGTATTTCGAACCGGAGGGTACTGTGTTCATATACGTGGATTGATGTTGATTCTACTTGCACTTTTTATTATATGGAATTTGTAATTGAAGATTGGTTTTTGTCAGACAATAATCAGGAATTTATTTTTTCCAGATCTTATGAGCGATTTAGATCACAATTCTGTGGCGATCCTTAGCCTCGTACGATTTGACGATTTGAATTGCGAGTTTGACTGCCTTGGCTTATAGTGTGAAATTAGCTAGGGTTTGACAAAGGGGTTTCTTTCTCAGGGCTTCAGTTGTGGACTTATAACTAAGATTTTCTATTTGTGCATTCTGAATCTTCAAGTTTATAAAAACTACTGTTTCCGTGCTCCGAAAAGGATGTGTTTTTTCTATCTGAGTTAATTTGTTCTATTTTGGTCTTTTTTGTTTTATGTTGATTTTGAAAGATTACTTGCCAAATGACCCATATAACTGATATTATCATTTTCCGCGTTCGTGTATTTTGAAGCATTTGGTGCCTGCATGGTTTCCAACATGGTTACTCTGACGGATATTCTACCCCCGCCAAAGTCTCATAGCAGTTTGAACTATGACCACACAAATGATCCGTGGTTTAAGAACAGGTATAGCGCCACTGAGGCAGAAATAACTACAGTTATCAAGGCAAACCCGGTTCCCCCTTATTTAAAAAGAGCTGGATTTAGGCCATCTAAGCTCGAGGATTTTGGGGATGGAGGTGCATTCCCCGAAATTCATTATGCACAGTATCCTCTTGATATGGGGAGAAAGAAGGATCGTAATCCTGCAAGCAAGACATTACCTGTTACCGTTGATGAGCATGGTGATGTGAGATATGATGCAATTGTGAAGCTTAATGAAAATTCCAAGAAAATTGTATATTCTCAGCATAAGGATCTCATTCCCAAGGTCGTGAAAGATGCAACCAACGAAGAAGAGATGGACAGTGATGAGAAGCAGAAGGTAATCGAGGACACTGCCATGGAGACAAAAGCGGCACTTGAGAAGATTGTTAACGTGAGGCTGAGTGCAGCACAGCCCAAGAATGTTCCCACACAATCTTCAGACTCAAAGTATATTAAATACAAGCCATCCCAACAGTCTGCAGCTTTCAACTCAGGTGCAAAGGAAAGGATCATCAGGATGGTAGAGATGCCTGTGGACCCCTTAGAGCCACCAAAGTTCAAACACAAAAGGGTTCCAAAGGCTTCTGGTTCTCCTCCTGTGCCTATCATGCATTCTCCGCCTCGTCCTGTAACCGTGAAGGACCAACAAGACTGGAAGATCCCACCTTGTATTTCCAACTGGAAGAATCCAAAAGGTTATACTATCCCACTTGATAAGCGTCTTGCTGCAGATGGTAGGGGGCTCCAGGAGGTCCAGATCAATGACAATTTTGCAAAGCTGTCAGAGTCTTTGTATGTTGCTGAACAAAAGGCTAGGGAAGCTGTTGCCATGCGGTCAAAGGTGCAGAAGGAGATGATGATGAAGGAGAAAGAAAGGAAAGAGATGGAACTTCGTGAATTGGCCCGAAAGGCAAGATCTGAAAGAACCGGTGGTGCAGTTGCACCACCACCACCTCCTGTTGCTGCACCTTCTTCTGGAAGGGATGAAATGAATGTGGATGAAGATTATAGGAGGGATGCACCACCGAAAGAGAGCAGAGAAGAAAGGGAAGAGAGATTGAAGAGAGATAAGATCCGTGAAGAGAGGCGTCGTGAGAGAGAGAGGGAGCGAAGATTGGAGGCTAAAGATGCAGCGATTGGAAAGAAGAGTAAGATCACTAGGGACAGGGACCGTGATATAAGTGAGAAAATGGCCCTTGGTATGGCCTCAACATCAAAAGGAGGTGAAGTGATGTATGACCAGAGGTTATTCAACCAGGAGAAAGGGATGGATTCTGGATTTGCTACTGACGATGCGTATAATATTTACGACAAGGGTCTCTTCACTGCCCAACCCACACTCTCCACTCTCTACAAACCTAAGAAAGATGCAGATGCTGAGATGTATGGTGGTGCGGATGAACAACTTGATAAAATCAGGAAAACTGAGCGATTTAAACCTGACAAGGCATTTTCTGGAGCGTCTGAGAGGACTGGTGCTAGGGATCGACCTGTAGAGTTTGAAAAGGAGGAGGCCGAGGAGGCAGATCCGTTTGGGTTAGACCAGTTCTTAACTGAGGTGAAGAAGGGAAAGAAAGCCATGGACAAGGTTGGCAGCGGAGGCACCATGAAGCCTAGTGCAGGTTCCTCACGAGATGATTATGACAGAGGAGGATCTGGTAGATCGAGGATTAACTTTGAGAGGGGGCGTTAAGCATTCCTCTCTTTGGAACAGTCTGGCTGGCTAAGGTATTCCAAGCCTACAAAATTTCTTATGCAATTCAGTTCTGTTTTAGTACGCCAGGTAAACTTTTTTGAAGTTTCCCCCCTCCTTTTGATGCTCTGCTGAAACTATCATAATTACACTTCCTTCCTTTTCAAACTCATTCTGTTAGTGTAAAATGTTCTTTAAAACAACCTATTTTTTTTCATACTGCAACTCCACAGGGACTCACTTACTTCTTGGATGAACAAGTGATTCTTTCTGCTGTTGTAGTTTAAATTATGTGCTTGGCACGCCCCGAACTCTAGTATGGGAGACAAGCCCTGTGATTACTGTTCTTGGATAGCCAAAGACTTTGCCTTCTTTGTTTAAGGTTCTCTCAGAAAATCAATACCCAGAGAACCGCTGTGTGTTACATTTCAGCTTTGTTTTAAACTTACTCTCAAAATACATGGATATTATGCTTGTTGTGTGAACCTCCATTTCACATCTCCATAGTTGGTATTCCCTTGCAAGGTTATTCAACATTGGCTATAGAAAGAATAGTTTTTTATATTTCTTTCTTTTCTCAAAATTAAATCACATAACCATCTTTAAAAAAATTCTCATAACCAAATACTCGTTAAAACATATATTTCCTTCCACATTTCCTAAACCCAAAGAATGATTTTTTCCGTCCCTGAATGGATTGTACCGTCACTATTCTGACTTTCTGCTAACTTTGTTTATTTTCATTATTCATTGATTATTTAATAAAATTAAATATTTTTGTCTTCTTATTTTGTTGAATTTTGATGTAATTTTTAAATGTTTGTTGTGTGTTATATAATGCAATCTGTTTTCTAACAAAATTCTGTAAATTAAAGATTAAACGTATTTTTTTTATTTTGAACTTGATTGGACCAAAATATTATTGGCTAATTTTTAGATAGTGCATCTAGTTGCCAAATTTGTCATTTTGAAAAAAAATTGGATGTGATTATTTGTCTCGTCATGTTCAAGATCAATTTTTTAACATTTCATAATTTTCGAATTTTGATTATAGGCCATGTTTGAAAAACAGTTTTTCGAATAGTTTTTTGCATTTTTGACTTTCGATTGATTTTTGCTTTTTTGACTAAGCGAACAGTTAAAATCATTGTTTGGCTTATGACTTTTTTACTTGGCATTTTGATCCGTAAAGCTAAAATTTGAAAAGCAAAGGGAGTAATTTTTGGACTTGGCTGTTAGGAAAATTAATTGTTTTAAAATCATTTTTTAAAAAAGATATTTTTTAATATTTGTAAAAAAATAAAAATTAAAGTTAAAAAAATTAAAAACAAAAAAAATAAAATTTAAAAATTAAAAATTTCAAAAAAAATGAGATGAGAAAAAAAGTAACAATCATTAAAAAGTTGTACTCCCTCCGTCCCATAAAGATGGGTATATTTTGGCTAAAGTAGAAATTAGGGGAGAGATAATTTTGTGTTGACTTTCCAAAAATACCCTTGATGTGATAGGTAAAAGTATGATGTGATGTGTAGATTATTAGGAAAAAGGTATGATGTGATAGATATGGTTTGAAAAAGTAAGAGGTAAAAGTGGTTTTTTAATAGAAATGGATAAGTGATTGTGGGACGCAATTTTTTTGAAACATGTAATTTTTTTTGGGACGGAGGGAGTATATTAATAACTTCTTATGAATTAAATGAAAGTAAAATTTAATACTCCATATAGTAAAGATTTAATTTTTACATGTAAAAAAAATGAAAAACAAATATCGTGAGTGTTAGTGTACACACACACACGCACACACACACGCGCACATATATATGGGTGTTGCTAAATCCACCCCCCAAAATGGCTATATCCACACCTTTTACCAATATTTGCTATATCCACACCCATTAATATAAAGTTTATATTGGTGTGGATTTAGCAAATTTATATGAAAGGGGTGGATATAGCCATTTTTGGGGCGGATTTAGCATCACCCTATATATATATATGCCCTTCACCACCAAGTGGCATACCATGCCTCCTAAGCCTATCTCTCTTGCCCATAAATGATTTGGAACAAGCTTCAGATCCCAAAGATTAGTCTCTTCCTGTAGAAAGCTTTCAACCTTATACTTCCCTTCCTGGAAAACTTATCCAGGTTTAACCTGGCCTTTCCCTCCCAATGCAGCTTCTGTCTCAATGGCCTGCAGGACCTCAACCATACTCTCTTTCAATGCCAATTGTCCTTCAAAATTTGGAGGCTCTTCTCAGCCATTTTTCGTTGGTGCTCTGGATTCGGACTTCAATTTCCCGGTTGCAGCGGCTTTTCCCTTATCCTTGGCCATTTTTGCAAGAACTTTTGAGAAGAGTGGAGGATCTTAATGTATGGATCCAAGAGAAATTGAAGTGAGTAAAAAAGATGAAATGGGGTGTTAATATATAGAGGAGGGGTGCTTCAACCGTTCAGCATTTGAAAAATATAGCGGTTAGAGCATTAAAGGCTATGTCCAGCAGATATTTTTTTTGAAAATAGCACTCTGAACAGCAATGTTCAACAAGCTACTTCGCTGTTGGAACATCAATGTTCAATATTGAACATCGATGTTGTGCGATAAGCTTTAAAAAATATGGATCGGGTAACAACGATGTTCTAAAAGTTTCTGGAAGAGAGTGAATATGTTGAACTCCTTATAACATCGATGTTGAGTCCTCAACATTGTTATTTTGCGATAATGTTAAAAAAAATTGTAAATGTGAACAACGATGTCGCATATTGGACAACGCTGTTAAGAAAGTTACTGGAAATGAATGAAAAGAGACTACTTTCTGTAACATCGATGTTGGAATCTCAACATTGATGTTGTAAAAGTTTCTGGAAATGAATGGAAGGAATGGACTTCCTGTAACATCGCTGTTGTAAAGTGTACTGGACTGCTGGATTGACGTTGTTTTATGCAACAACGCTGTTGGCTGTTCAAACAGCGTTGTTGGGACAACGATGTTGTGTTCTTGACATTGATGTTGAAATGGTTCCCCCCTGTTTTTTGTACTTGATGAGTGGGGTACCTGCAAAAAAGAAAAAAATTCTCCAACGCTGAAGTTAGTAAACGTTTAACAAAATAAAATGTACAACTTAGATCATCGTGGAGTCAAGAATTCCAAGTTCACTTCGAATGCGGAAGAAAGACTCATTCTCTAAAGGTTTTGTGAAAATGTCGGATAATTGGTTGTTTTTTCAACAAACTCAATTTCGACATCACTTTCAAGAACATGATCTCTTATATGTCAATATGTTTCGTCATTGAGTGAAGAACGTGGTTCTTCGTCAAGCTTATGGCGCTAGTATTATCACATTAAAGAGGAACGTGATCGATACTAAGCCATAGTCCACTAGTTGTTGCTTCATCCAAATGATTTGAGCACAACAACCCTGGCAGCGACGTATTCCGCTTCGGTTGTGGATAATGCAACACTGACTTGTTTCTTACTAAACCATGAGACTAAAGAACTACCAAGCAAGTGACATGTCCCACTCGTACTTTTATAGTCCAACTTGCAACCGGCAAAGTTCGACTCGGAGTATCCAACGAGATGACATGAGGAGCCTTTTGGATACCATAGTCCAACGTTAGCCATTCGAACAAGATATCTCATGATCCATTTTGCCACTGTTAAGTGCAATTCCTTCGGACATGATTGATACCTTGCGCAAAGGCATACGCTAAACATAATATCCGGCCTACTAGCTGTAAGATAAAGAAGGGATCTGATCATACCTCGATACTTTTTAACACCTACTTCCTTACCTTTCTTGTTGTTGTCAATATGGTCGGATGTGCTGATAGGAGTTGTCATGGCTTTGGTGTTGTCCATTTCGAACCGTTTTAGCAGTTCCTTACAATACTTAGTTTTGCAAATGAAAGTGCCATCTCTCATTTGCTTTACTTATATGCCCAAGAAGCATGTGAGCTCACCCATCATTGACATCTCGAACTCACTGGTCATTACCTTGGAAAATTGCTTGCACAAAGACTCGTTAGTAACACCAAAAATAATATTCTCTACATAAACTTAAACCAAAAGGATGCTATTGTTTTTACTCTTGATAAAAAGTGTAGTATTAACTTTTCCCCTTTGGAAACCACTATCTAAAAGAAATTTACTCAAACTTTCGTACCGAGCACATAGTGCTTGTTTAAGATCGTAGAGTGCTTTCTTGAGTCCAAAGACATGATCGGGATACTCAAAGTCTTCAAACGTCGGGGGCTGGTCGACGTACACTTCCTCTTGAATAAAACCATTGAGGAAGGCACTCTTAACATCCATTTGATAGAGTTTAAAATCCATAGACGAGGCAAAAACAAGAAATAAACGTATAGCTTCTAAGCGTGCTGCGGGTGCATAAGTTTCTTCAAAACCAATACCTTCTTCTTGATTGTAGACTTTAGCTACACGCCTAGCTTTGTTTCTAGTAATTATACCGTTTTCATCTAGTTGTTACAAAACACCCATTTCGTACCAAAAATCGTACGATCATTGGGCCTTGGCACCAATTCCCAAACGTCATTTCGTTTGAATTGGTTTATCTCCTCTTGCATAGCCAAGGTCTAATGTTTATCGTTTATTGGTTCGGAAATGGTTGCAGGTTCAGTTTGAGAAACAAATTCCATGCGTCCTACGGTGTCCCTAAGAGAGTTTTGAGTACTTACCTCTCAATTTATCTTGTTGATTACCTGATCAAGAGGGTGGTTTCTGTTTGTTCTCCATGCAATGGGAAGCTCGGTCTCTTCTTCATCTTGTTCCTATTCTTCCTCTTGCTCTTCTTCTTCCTCTTGTTGTTCCTCACCTTGGGGAGTTTCTTTAGTTGTCTCTCCAGTTTGTGGCTGTGTATTGGTGTTTTTATCTGCTTCTTCTTCATCATCTTGGATGTGTATTATTTCAAGTGAATCTGCAATATCGTTGCAAACATCCTTTCTCGCCAAGCGAGTATTATCCTCGAAATACACAATATGAGGGGACTCCTCAATGGTCAAAGTACGTTTATTGATTACCTTATAGGCCTTGCTATGTAATGAATAGCCATGAAATTTTTTTCCGTCTGACTTAGCATCAAATTTGCCCAAGTTATCTTTTCCATTGTTATGAACAAAACATTTGCAACCAAAGACTCAAAGATGGGAAAGGGTTGGCTTGCTCCCTTTGTATTGTTCATGAGGCATTTTCATGAGTATCGGTCGAATGACGGCTCGATTTAAAACGTAGCTCGCGGTACTCACGGCACCCGCCCAAAAATACTTAGGGATTTTTGCCTCATTGATCATAGTTCTAGCCATCTCTTCGAGACATCTATTTTTACGTTCCACCACTCTATTTTGTATTGGTGTACGTGGGGCTGAGAAGTTATGATCAATGCCAAGTTTGTCACAAAAATAAAAAAATAGGTTTCGTTCGAACTTTCCCCCATGGTCGCTTCTTATGGCTACGATGGTGGTGTCTTTTTTGTTTTGAACTTTCTTTAGAAAATTTTTGAAAACATGAAATGCCTCACTTTTTTGAGTAAGAAACAAGGTCCATGTAAACCTAGAGTAGTCATCAACAATCACAAACACAAAGTAATTACCACCGAAACTTTTGGTTCTAGAAGGGCCAAAGAGATCCATGTGCAAAAGTTGAAGCAGTCTAGATGTTGGAACAACATTCTTAGACTTAAACGAAGCCTGAACTTGCTTCCCCTTTTGACATGCATCACATATGGTATCTTTTTTTAACTTAAGTTTTGGGATACTAATTACTAAGTCTTGTGAAACCAATTTATTCAAAAGGTTCATGTTCATATGAGCTACCCTTAGGTGGCATAACCAAGTATCTTCCTTTTTACTCATGAGGAATTTTGCAAAGTCGGAAGGGGATTTATCTAAGTTAACCATATAAATGTTATCAATTCTATCACCACGTAAAATAACCTTATTGTCACTAAGGCGTTCTACCGTACATGACTTTGAATCGAAGGTCACACGCTTTCCCTTATCACACAATTGACTTATGTTCAAGAGATTGTGTTTGAGACCCTTAACAAGCAAGACATTATCTAGTTGATACTCAAATCTAGACCTGTCTTCTTGTCGTCATCAGCCCTGCCGTTCATAAGCATGCTCGTGGTTTCACCACCTCTGCCGCCTTGTGGGAAGCATTAGCACCAAGGTATAAATTAGTTTCCACCGCTCATATTTATCAACTTTGTGATAAGCTACATACTCTCTGGAAAGGTACCAAATCTATGTCTCAATATCTTGATGAAGTCGTAACAATTCTTGTTGATCTTGATGCTTTAAGTGAACACATTCCTGAACGAGATGTCATCAATGCTGTTATTTGTGGTCTTCCTTCCAAATATTCTTCATTCAAACAAAACATTCGTCTGCAAAATAGCGACATCACTCTCAATTAGCTCTCTGATAGCTTACTTTTGAGGAAATTAATCTTGAGATGGAGCAAAAATTGAATCTAGCCGATTCTTCCTCTAGAGGGCCGCATAATGCGTTGCTTGCTACAAACGGTGGAGGTCGTGGTCGAAGAGGGTACTGCGGCCAGACGCACGTGACAAAATATGCGTGTGAGCTTCTACGTAGAGCAGGGGTGTCTGAATGTCTTCTGGCCGTTACTCCCATGACCACTAAATCTGTCCTCAAGCCTTTTGTTTCTTTTAAGGATCCCTCTCATTTCCGGAGTATTGTTGGTGGTTTACATTATTTAGCTGTTACTTGTTCGGATATTCAGTATGTTGTCAATTGGGTGTCTCGTGACTATGCACAACCCCACTGGGAAGGATTAGCACGCCTTGCAGCGTATCCTCCGCTATCTAAAAGGTACTTTACACCTTGATCTTCTTTTTTGCATGGGGGATTCAATCTGTCTGTTTATTCTGATTATGATTGGGCAAATGATAAAGATGATCGCAAGTCTACCACTGGTTACATCCTCTTGTCCTAATCTCATCTCTTGGTGTACGAAAAAGCAGACCCGTGTTTCTAGATCTTCCACTTACGTTTAGTGTCGTGTTGTGGCTGCAGGCGTGGACAAAGCTATGTGGCTTATCTATACTATTGATGTGCTGGGCATTCCTCCGAAACCATGCTTATACTGTGATAATGAATCAACTAGTAAAAATCCAGTTCTCTCTATGACCGTATGAAGCATATTGGTTCAGATTGTCACTTTGTCTGAGATGAAGTAATGACAGACACTATGACTTCACATCATGTTCCCTCTTCAGAACTACGGAGTATTAGCAGACATTCTCACGAAGCCGCTTCCACCGGTTCCATTAGTACGCGTACTAATGCTCCAATCAAGCTGCACCTCGTCTTTGCTGATCAGCTTGCGGGGGAATATTAGGAAATGGATTATTATTAATTAATTTTTCCTTGTTTCTTTGATTCCTTATTGTATTTGTTTACTTTATTCCCTTTCCTACTGAGATTGGAACTCTCTCACTGTAAGAATGTATCATTCATTATTCAATAAGAGTAGTAATTATTATCAAATTGTATCAATAGAGCAAATTTTTTTTATATTGTTTTTTGGTATTGTTTTGGAAATTTTAACATAAAATTCTATTTTGGTATTTCCTTAATATTCTATTTCTACTTTGGCATTTCTTCCAATGGTAGTGTAAATTTCATTTCCTTATTTGAATGGTAATGACCTCGAACGAGTAAAACAATTAATTTGAAAAAGACCGAATCTTAATAAATCTCCGCATTCGTTAAAAAATTAACACAACAATTAAAATAAATGCCATAATTGGAAATACTAAAGAATCGTATGGAAATAAGGAAATGAATCTAAACGATAATTATATCATTTGACTTAATGCACGCACAGCGTGAATTTAAATGGGAATAAATTATAATTGGCCAAAAAATTAATTATAGGCACAAAAAGTGCGTCTTCTTTTAAAAGTATGTGCCCTAAATAGCCAGCAAAAAAGCCAACCGTATATGCAATCCTCCCCCTCCCCCCTTCACCATTCTTATATATATATATATATAAATCACATCTTCCATCTCCTTATTGTCTCTCTGATTTTGTTCCTCCTGCTCTAATCATCATTTTATTATTATTAAGATAAATAATATATCAAAATAATTATACTTTATAGTATAAATATATAAATAAATTAAATCTCCTATTAGTTTTAATATATATATATATATATATATATATATATATATATATATATATATAATAGTAGTAATAATAGGTGTTTAGTGTGTGTGTGTGTGTATCTGATATGGGTGCCATTGGAGGAGACACCAAGGATAAGGTTGTTGTTGTTGGGGAAATGAAGCTTGAAAAGATGCTAAGCATGAAAGGGGGCAAAGGAGAGGGTAGCTATGTCAACAATTCTGAAGCACAGGTAATTATTATTATTGCATCCCACCAATCATTCCCTTTTTTCCGTTCCTGAAAATATGAGAGCTTTTAATTGTATAAAGATTTAAGAGGAGTGTTGGTATTGAGTTTTAAAAAAGATTTCGGATGCGATATGTTAAAGTATGATTTGGTGGATAGATTAACTATGAATATATGTATTATAATAGTTAGGTTAAGAATTAATACGAGTAAACGTAAATTTTTCATAGAAATAAAAAATATTTTTTAGGAGGAATGAAAAAAGAAAAAGAAAACTTGGGGGAAGGGAGTATGTTTTGAATTTCCCAGACACGTCCTTTCACTGTCTAACTTTAACTTGTTCCTTGTTACAGTAGTACGGAGCGGTGATTTTATTGCTGGGTTTTTTGGTCAAAATAAGGAAACTTTTCATTTGAATACATAGAGGGCATATAAAAATAGAGAGTTGCTATATCCCTTTTCAATTTTACCTTCTCCATATCTAAAAGACTGCGAGAGCTTCATTTTTCTTGTCAAATTATGACATCTTTGGCTAGTTTAAAATAATTAAATAATACTCCCTCCGTCCCAAAAAGAATGGGACGGTTTGACTTTTTGGAAAATTAAGGGAGAGATATTTTAAAATTGACTTTCCAAAAATACCCTTGATGTGATGGCTAAAAGTAGGATGTGATTGATAGATTATTAGAAAAAAAGTATGATGTGATAGGTAGGGTATGAAAAAGTAAGGGGTAAAAGTGGTTTTTAAGGGAAAAGAGAAGTTTATTTAGGGACAAAGAAAAAACGAAAGAGGAACTTTCTTTAGGGACGGAGAGAGTATTTTAAAATAAATCTAATTTTACTATATTTACATTATAACTAAATATATTTTTCTCATAAATCGCAATCAAATAATGTCATGGTTTGACCAAAAAAGTCAAACTGCGACAATATTTTAGGGACAAAGGCAATATTAAATTTACTTCATTTATCATAATAAATAGTCAATTTTGTCCTTAAAAATACGAAAGGGAAAATTTTGATGCAACCCACCATTTAAGTAGGGGTGTAAACGGATAATATCCGTTTAAGTTTAGGAATATCCGAATCCGTATCCGTATCCGGCAGATATTTACTATACTATATCCGAATCCGTATCCGACGGATAATTATCAGTTTCGGATATATCCGAATCCGATTAGATATCCGAAAGTAACCGAATATCCAAATCCGATTAGATATCCGAAAGTAACCGAATTTGAAAATATCTGAGTCCATTAAAAAATCCAATTAGATATCCAAATCTATTTATAAATAAATTAAACACAGTCCAAAACTGTAATTGAAGTCCATAATACATTAATACCAAAAAAAACTTTAGGATACAAAAAAACAATAGTCAATATTTTACCAAATATCTAATAATACGAACAAAAATATAAATTTCTAATCGATAAAGTACAAATTGTATTTAATACATCTCAAAATTCTCTCAAGAAGATAATCTTTGATGCATCCAAAATTGCAAGTTATTTCACTTGCTTCATACTTCAAAACCCACAATATACCAAACCTGTTAACATGTTGTCATGTTTTGAAGTACTCCCATCCAAAAAAGGAAAAAAAGAATTTTTAAAGAAACACCCGAAAAAGAAAAAAATGTATTATCCCATTGTATAACCCTTAATTGTTTATTTAATCATTACCATTTGATACATTTATGAACTATGATCCTAATATAAATAAGTTTTTTAATAAGCCATAAGCCTATTTGCCTATAACTATTTGCCAATAAATTTGCCTACTATATTCGGATCGGATTTTAAACGGATCGGATATACAATTACCATATCCGTATCCGTTTAGTAATCAGATACCTTTAATCGGATACGGATAATATCCGTTTAAAACGGATACGGATATTCCTTCTTTAAACGGATACGGATGCGGACGGTAAACGGATTTTCGGCTATCCGTTGACAGCCCTACATTTAAGGATGAAATTGTCGGTTCAATATTAAAAAGAAATATAGCAAAGAAAGAGTGGATTTAGCATCTTCCATAAAAATATGGTAGTTTTATTATAATTTTTAAATATGTAATCATATGTTTAATTTCTTGCCCTTTTAAATAAATTAATTTGAAAAAATAACTTCAATCAAATATATTTTTAGACAGAAGGAGTATAACAAATTTTTAATCTTTAAATTAAAGCAAGTTAAAAATATTTAAAAACTTAGCATGGAGAGCAATATTATTACCCTAATTCGATCATGTTTTTTGAAGTGAAATAATTATTCATGTTAATTATGTGCAGGCAAAACATGCAAGGACAATGGTCCCCCTCCTCAAGGAGACCCTAGACCTGGTCAAATTGGGCCCGCCGGACCTCCCCTTTGTCGTCGCCGATCTCGGCTGCTCCTGCGGCAGCAACACCATCCATGTCGTCGGCGTGATAGTCAAGCACATTGTCGGCCGCTACGAGTCCTCCCGGCAAGACCCGCCGGAGTTCTCCGCCTTCTTCTCCGACTTGCCCTCCAACGACTTCAACACCCTCTTCCAGCTTCTGCCGCCTCTTGCCAGCAGCGGCAGCGGCGGCAGCTTGGAAGACTGCTTGGCGTCCACCACCCACCGTTCCTACTTCGCCGCCGGTGTTCCTGGGTCGTTTTACCGCCGTCTCTTCCCCAAGATGTCCGTTGACTTTTTCTACTCGGCATTTTCTTTGCACTGGCTATCTCAGGTCATCTTCTAAATGCTATTGAAGAGGGATAAAATAATTTAAGTGTTATTTAAAGAAATGACTTAAATTTTAGTGCTATTTACTGTAAATATATAAATGGATAATTTGGTTTGACAGAGGATGTATCAAGTGATGAAATTTCAATACAGGTTCCGGAGAGCGTGGCGGACGGCGGAGGGGCGGCGTACAACAAAGGGAGGATTTTCATCCACGGCGGAAAGGAGGCGGCGGCGAGGGCATACGGGAAGCAGTTCAAGAGTGACTTGGCAGGGTTCCTGAGGGCCAGGTCAGTTGAGATGAAGAAGGGTGGGTCCATGTTCCTGGTCTGCCTGGGCAGGACGTCGGTGGACCCCACTGAGCAAGGTGGGGCCGGGCTTCTTTTTGGGACCCATTACCAAGATGCTTGGGATGATCTTGTCCATGAGGTAATCAATTGTCATCCCAAATCATAAAACTCTTTAGGACTTCAATGTCCTACCCTGTGGCGGACTCCCAAAAGGAGCTGTGTCAACAATTATGGAACCAGAACCTTTCGGGGGTAACGTTATCGTTTTGGATAAAATTTTCAAGGTGCAGATTACTTTGAAAACGGTAATGCTAAACGCTACTTGTAGATAATTTTTTCAAAATGTTAAAGAGCATCCCACATCGGAAAAGTGTGTGAAAATTAATCGGTATATAAACTCTTGAGTTGAACTAACTAATCGATTGGATTCAATCTTTTAATGTGGTTCCCAATCCAGTTGTCCATACTCATCCTAAATTCTATCACAAAACACTAATGTTAATCTCTAATGTTATTCTCAAACAGACAGTAGAAACGTACCTCATCTAACTATAGTCCTTTCTTCATGCTTCTTTTGCGCGCCCTCTTTTTGTATCCTCCCTTATATGATGACTCTTCTTTATTTGTTTTTTTAATATATCAACTAATCAAAATATCTCACATTTTTATTCATTCACTTTTTGTTTTGAGTCCACTTTTAAGTCTAACCATTTTTCACTCACACTCTCATCCCCTTTCACGTGAAACCTACGTGGCATGTGGTAATAAAGTCTCTTCAAGTCCCAACTACGGAGTAAAAAAATGGCCTTGGCTAATAAACATTAATTCTTACTCCCTCCGTTTGCAAAAAAAACTTCCCATTTTGATTTGCGGTAAAAATAAGAAAGTGTTAAATTATAGTTGATTTCCCATTTTGCCCTTGATGTGATAGGTAAACGTAAGATATGATGGATAGATTATTAGAGAAAAAGTATGATGTGATAGGTAGGGTATGAAAAAGTAGGGGTAAAATTAGTTTTTTTAATAGAAAAGCGAAGTGTTTTGTTGGAAGTGGAAAAAATGAAAGATGAAGTGTTTTTTAGAACGGAAGGAGTATTAAAAAAAGATCTCACATTACTTTTACGGGGTAGATTTTAGGCAATAATCAAAATAGACTAATATACCCATCACATCTATTTTTACCTATCACAACCAAGAATATTTTTGAAAAATCAACATCAAAATAAACTATTCTGAAATTCCTTAAAATTTAAAACAAGAAATGATTTGTGGGACGGAGGAAGTTCCAAATTTTACTCCCATCCCGCTATATCTCTCAAAAAATTTTATACTTTTTTAAGAATGTCTAAAAATCAACTTCATTCTTCTCAATTTTCTCTTTTTAGAAGCAAATACAGAGTATATGAATATCATTATTATTCTCTATTACAAATAAAATTCAGCCTTTCATTTTCAATTTTACTATTTTTTCAAAACTTCATAATTTTTGTGAATATTTATAGAAGTATTTATTGAAATTTATTTTGTTATAGACAAGGTAATTAATTAATTAGGATAGTGGAGCATAAACAAAAAAGATATAATGGCTTTTGATTTTATTGTCGGCATTCCGACACCCAATATGAATGGTCTACATATTATTGTTTCTACGTACTACGGAGTACTAATTAATAAATAAGCCAGGGTGGAATTTGTTATCCTTTTTCATCATCAGTCCTTACTGTAATTCTATAATATTTCAAAGCATCAATAAATCCTTTTGACTTGGGGTATACTATAGTCATTTCATTTCTGTCACTAAAATTGTTTTTGTTTTTCTCAGAATTGTTTTTGTAAGAGTAAAAGTGGTTTTTTAATAGAAAGTGGAAGTGTTTTGTTGGAAGTAAAAAAAATGAAAGAGGAACAGTTTTTGAGAACGGAGGGAGTATAAAATATTTTCAAAATATTATTTAATCTACTTAATATACAACATACTCCCTCCGTCTCATAAAGATGGGTACATTTTGACTAAAGTAGAAATTAAGGGAAAGATAATTTTGTGTTGACTTTCCAAAAATACCGTTGATGTGATGGGTAAAAGTGAATTTTTAATAAAAATGGGTAAGAGATTGTTGGACGCAATTTTTTTGAAACGTGTAAATCTTTTTGGGACGGAGGGAGTATTTTTAATTTAATTATAGGTCAAAGTTAAAAATCTAATTAAAAAAATCATAATTGGACAAACATTTAGAAACTAAATGAATTAAGTGAGTAATGTGTTATAATATGGCAGGGCTTAATTACAAGCGAGAAACGAGACGGGTTCAACATTCCGGTATACGCGCCGAGCCTCCAAGATTTCAAGGAGGTGGTAGAAGCCGACGGCGCGTTCAAAATAAACCAGCTGCAACTGTTTAGAGGCGGCAGCCCGCTAGTGGTGAGCAACCCAGACGACGCGGCAGAGGTGGGACGCGCCTTCGCGAACAGCTGCCGGAGCGTGAGCGGGGTGCTGGTGGACGCCCACATCGGCGAGGAGCTAGGGGAGGAGCTGTTCGTGCGGGTGGCGCGTCGAGCCACGAGCCACGCGAAGGAGATCTTGGAACAGCTCCAGTTCTTTCATGTAGTGGCTTCTCTTTCGCTTGCCGCCACGTGTACGTAGGTGGGCGACGTACGAGAAAAGCGTATTTGTCGTTTATTTAGTCTGTATTCTTTCTCTTTTTTTAAAAAAAAAGTAATTGTCTTTTTTTTAGGATTATACTACGTGTACCCAAGGTTTGTACCCCAATTTGTACCCCACAGTTTTGCACCAACACTTTGTGTTGGTGTAAAACTAATTTTTGTTAAACGCACCAACATTTATGTCCGTGTGAATTTTTATTAACGCACCAACACTTGTGTCGGTGTAAACCATCGAAATGTTTGTGCAAATCTGTAGTGTACAAATGGGGTATATTTTTTGGTGTAAGTGTAGCATGGTCCTTTTCTTTATAATGAAAATAGTTTGCCCAATGTACTTTAGTACGTAAAAGACTGAAGAGGTACTCCTTAGTCCTTTTGGTTGTTTTTTGGTGTCCTTGATTTCTGTTGATTCAGGGGGGCATCTTATGATCACTAGATCTTTACTGTCTCCAACAGGCAGTTGCAGTATGAATCATAACACAAAAATGTTTAGAAATCCACCACTCTTTTTCCAATGGATAACAATCTCTTCACAGTAAGAAACTAAAAATCTTGAGAAGACTGGAAAAATGAGAGAACAAACACAAAAAATATATGAGAAAAAAAATTATATTTTCATATTTCGTATACATAAAATTTCTCCCTATGTTTACGAGGCTAATTTCTAGACATTCATAAATAGATCTTTTCACACCCTATGTATTTTTCTGAGTAACTAAGGCCCCGTTTGGCATCAGCATCAGAGATTAGCGTTAGCGTTTTGAAAAAGCTATCCGACGGTAACCTTTAGCGTTAGCGTTTTCAGAATTAATCTGCACCGTTAAAATTTTATCCAAAACGCTAACGCTAATAGAAAACGCTGTTACCAAACAAAGCCTAAATGCCAGTTACTTCTTACACCCACTCACACTTACCGAGACCCCTTATATTTTTTCGGTGCTATTCTTGTTTAGAAACCCTCTTCTCTTCACTCTCTCTCGGGTGGTATGTAAACCACCCACACACCACTACACTTCGGTAGAGCGCTAGCCCTTGTTATATAGCCAAATGGAATAACCATACAGATAGAGAAAAGATCAACAAAGACATGCTACCTAGGTTACAAAGGAACACCAATCCCTGCCGCCAAAAGCAAGATCACCAAACTGGATTACATGTCCATTCACTACCTAATTTTCCATTTACTTTCTTTTTCTAGAAATCTCTTAACTAAAACATAGAGAAGAGTACTAAAATAGGACTTTTTTTAAATAGAACTTTGCACTGTGGTAATGTGACTTTGCACTGTGGTAATTGGTAGTGTACATGTGCACATTACTATACTTTTTTAGTAATGTATATGATCATGTTTGGTAATTTAACGTAAGTCCTATTTCAGGAATAAAAACATGGAAATCCTATTTTGGTATAATTTCAATGTTTTAGTCCTACTCTGGTCTTTCTTCCTTCTTTTTCTTTGTTCTTGTCTTCTTTTCCATTTATTTTTCTTCTTTTCTTTTCTTGATTATTTGATCAAATTTCCCAACAAACTCCACCGTGACTAAATAATCAAAGAATCTATAGCCTCACCTCACTTATCCCGTGAGATCACTGCTATATCGAAAGAAAAAAAATCTACTTTGGCTCCAACTCGTTTGCTCCTCGAGATCACCGCCACCTTAAAGAAGAAAAGAAAGTCCCCTGGCTCCACGGAGACCACCACCACCTTGAAGATATTTTTTGCGAGTAGCTCCATCTTGCTTCAATACCGCAAGATCTATGTCACTTGTTTTGTCTCCATTGCTCCACATTGTCAAGTACCACAATGTCCTTGCCGCTTTCTGTTTCCGTTGCACCCGTAACTCAATCTCAACCAACCTCGTCAAGATCACCGCCACTACCTCAGCTCCCTAGAGTTTTAACCCTCCACATCGAGCTAAAAAAACTGACAACTCGCCTTCACTACAAAAAAACCGCGTAATTGGCATGGAATTATAGGCACGGACGTTCCGTGCCTTCACCGAGGGAAAAAATTAACGCCACGCGTCGCTATTTAATACATGAAGGGCGTTGGCTCTGGCTTTTCCGTGCCTACGTCCGTGCCAACACCGTAATTCTAAAACCGTCACCGGCTTCACTCGACAGTGTTAAGTCCAAAACATAGGCACGGACTGTCCGTGCCTACGGTCGATACTAGAACCTTCTCTGACAAAGCCGTTGACGAGCTTTACGTAGGCACGGATATTACCGTTCCTATACCCTACCGTGCCAAAATCCGTGCTAAGTTAAAGCATATTAAAACCCTTTCATTCGATCAGTCTCATTTTTTCACAAACTCCCCAACCCTTCCCCATTCTCCTCCAACGCCGCTGCTATTCTCCCCCGCCCTTACCCGAGCCCGTCCTCAGCCATCTCAGATCCATCTCTTCTCCCTTTGTAACAATGTTTTTTTCAAGAAACACTTCTTCTCGGGGGAGTATCTGTGGCCGGGGTGGGGTAGCCTTCGCTGAGCGCCCACGGTTCATCACCAAGTCCGATATGAAGGGGTAATTTTTTTTACAATATTTATTTTTTCTCTTTCAATTTTATTTTTCAAAAATTAATTACTTTATTTTTCCAATTTTTTTCGTTCAGCCAGCAACCGGTCATAACCTAATTCAATTTTTTACTTTATGTGAATAATTTAATTCAATTTTTTTAATAAGAGGAGGAGGAGCATGACACGCCCAATTTCTTCAAGGTCGTCAACAGGTTGTTTTTGAAGAAGGCAAGTTTTTGAATTCCCTTACTCTAAATTATTAACTTTCATCTTTAATAAAGTTTAAATTGTTTTTACTCTTTTTTGTAGAGAAACAGGAGAATTATTAACTCAATTGAAGGATTCAGTCAATTTTTTTGACCCAAGGCATGTACTCGTCTCAAGTTTGGCCGCTCATGAATTCGAAGTCCGAGCCCAAAATTCATACATAATTCTAATAACTGTGATGTTAAAAGTTATTTAAATCATGAAAATTTGTAACTTTTATTTTTATGTAAAATTTGCACTAAATAGGACTAAAACATAATGACTTTCTCAATGTAGGACTTAAACTTTTTTATTCCCTAAATAGGACTTAATAATGACCTAATGGGAGGAATAATGTCCTCTAATGATGGACATTTACTTGAATAATGACTACTTGATAATGACCAAAAGTCCTACATTGGGAAATAAAAACATATGATCCTATATTGGGAAAGTCATTATGTTTTAGTCCTATTTAGGTAAATTTCTCTATTTTATTTGTGAGATGAATGTGGTATGAACATATATTATTTGTTGGATGTGATGAATATTATTTGACATTTTATTTTAATTTAATTAATCATTTATGTTATTATGGTGTGAATATTAGATGCTTTTATTATATTGTTAAATTTTATAAATTGCCGAATTTGATTTTTTTTTAAAAAAAAATTTAGGCACGGACAGTTCCTTGACAAAGGGGCCAATATTTATTATTTCGAAAAATTAATTTTCAAATTGTGAAAATTTGAAAAGGCACGGAATGGTAACAACACTCGTTTGGCACGGCGAGATCCGTGCCTATAAACATTGACGTTTTCCTTCAAACCGTGAGTTTGGAATGGTGTCGGTACGAGTAATTCCGTGCCTTTCTATGGCACAGACAAGAAATCTGTGTCATAAGTTTTGGAGCTTTGAAATTGGCAGGTCTTTTCATCCGTGCCAAAGTCCGTGCCTAATGGTATTGCCACGGAAAATTAAAATTGACGTCCATGCCAAAATCCGTGTTAATAACGCGTTTTTTTGTAGTGCTTCTCTTTCACACTCCAGTACAAACGAATCTGAGACCACCACTTTAGCAATTAGTTTATTTCGATCCACCCACCATGCACCGCCATAACAACACCAGCAGGATGCGCTGCCCGACCAACTTTCTCGCCGAAAAGGCTTTCGACTCATGGCATAAATCGCAGATTTCCACTCTGCTGGACCACATGCCTCCTCCGGCCCTATTCCCGTACCATACATCACAAATTCAGCATGTCGTTCTGTACCTAGTCCCCATATCATCCAGTTCCTGAAGTCCCATGGTCACCTACTTGCCCAAACCAGCTATAAGTTCGTGGGGGCAGCAAAAATCTCTAATAAAAAGATATGTAAACAGGTCAATCAAGCAGGTGACATGCTGAACGCTATAACACCTTCTCCATCACATGCACACATGCAAAATATAAAGAAAAAACACTAAGCAAGACACAATGATTGTTCACGCAGTTCGGAACAAATTCTCCTACGTCTTCGGGGCCCACTTGTGTGTAACAACCCATCACTAAATCATCGCAAAGATTACACCAATCAATCACAATAAAACCTTCTAATGTATTGACTAATCTACTTAGGAATGATTTCTGACTTCCAACTCTATTTGAGTCTTTCTCCACAGCTAGTTACACCTTCCTCAAGGTCTTCTTCAATGACGTGTTTGCAACCCTTGTTCCTGCATTAACATTCTCAAAATCTAGACCATATATAGTGATGGACAATAAATCCACCGAATGATCCAATTCAGAAGAATGGATCACAAGAAATAAAATAAGAACAAGAACTCGAGAATTGTGTGTGTATTATTAGCTTGATTCAGCTTGAGGATCCCCCATTCGAGTCTCCTTTATTTATACATGGTTTCTTGAGTAATTAAGGTAATTCACAACCAAAAGGAAGCCTTATCCGCCAATGGCGCGATCCCCTTTTTCCGGCTAAGTTCCCGCCTTCAGCTGAGTCTCCTCCCGTAGATTGACTCTTCCAGCTGTCTCTTGAGTTAGGTTGGTTTGGGCCCCGTGTCTTGGGTCGGCCCAAATTCAAGCCTTCAAGCATGCTTGGCCCGGCGCCTTTTGGGTAAGGTATTTGGGCCACCCGCTGGATATCGACCCATCACAAGCCCCCCAACTCCTCATTCCTCAGACGGGCCACGTTGAAGGATGAGGAGTTTACGAAGTCCACGTGGGCGCCCCCTCAACGGATCTGAGCCGTTCCTTGGGTTTTGCGTGACGTTTGGCACGATCTCCATTAAAAGCAATCATGGCATGTTGTTTCGCCTACCAACCTTCTGATAAAACCGCCGCTGGACGCCATTCTTCCCTACCTGCTACACTTCCTTCTTCACTTGCTCTTCCGCCGTTACCCGACCCATTTTTCTTCTAACTTCGGGTCAGTTCCCCCTTTTACCATCATGATTGTCTCTGATTCTGACTCGGCTTCTCTGTCGTCCAGTTCTCGTCAAGCCGGTCACTCGGCCTCTGACCATGACCAAGGTCAGACCGATTCTTCTCAGCCATCGCCGGCGGCCGTTCCTGGCCAAAAGCTGCGCCGGCTGAGGAAGCAATTCCCCTCCTTGACCTCGGTGCTGAAGGGCAAGAGGGCCAGATTGGATGAGAACATCATGGCATTGTGCCATTGTCAAATTATTGACCATGGGTTCACCGACGCCACTGACATGATCGGGCCTTCTATTGAGTCCTACGGCCCACTAGAACCCAGACCGCCCTGGATGCTCCCTTGCCAACTGGTCCCCAATTCTTACCGGTATATCGTCAGTTACTTGATCAAGTGCAAGGAAGTGGGGGTGAAGCCCACCTTTGACCATTTCCTTTTTACCTTCAAACTGGACAAAGGTCATGGGGATTGGGCGTCCTACGCCAGCCTTTCCTAGCAATCCAGCAAACTCTTCACTAGCGACAAGAAAGGGTCGACCAAGGGCCCTAATCTCCTTTCACGGGTTCAGGGCTCCCATGCTTCCATCGCGTTCCGTGTCCCCAATCCAACGCCACCCTCCTATCAATCACCCAGAAACTCTGCGGCCAAGGGGTCATTGAGATTAAGAAGGTGGTAACCAAGGAATCTCTAGCAGCGCTCGGGTTTGAGTTTGTCCAAGATGAGCATCGCCATCAGCCTGACTTGCTAAGGGACTTCCCCGGGGGGAGTGTTGATTGTGGCCCTTTTGGTAATTTTTTTTCATTATGGATCTCAATTTTATCTCTTCGGTACTAACTGTTCCATTTGTTTTTAGTCGAGCAAGAAGGGTTGGAAGAAGAGATGGAGGGTGATCTCTTGATCGGTCACTTCATTGCGGGGAGGAAGAGGAAGAGGGATGCAGCCCGGCAGAGCAGGAGCAAGCGTTCTTCCTCGCGCGGCGAAGATAACCCCCAGCAGGAACAAGTCGTGATCGAGGTGGAAGATCAGGGCGACGTGGTTCCGGAAACGAGGATGATGGCGATCAACTCCCTACCGCGTTCCCTGACGCTCGGGGGCGACCTGGCAGGGTCATCGTAGAAGGCCCTCTCGGAGCAACCTCGCTCCCCACCCGCAGTGACCTACGAGGTTGCGACCGAGGATTGCTCGATGAGGTTTAGCATTCCTCCCCCGTCCCCAAGTGTAGGAGACGTACAGCTGGAGACCTTGGTCACCCTCCCCGCTCAAGACCGAGCTCGCATCTCGGCCGGTTCTGATGATGACCTCAGAAGACAGTGAGGCATTCTCCACTTCCAGTTTGGCGGAGCGACTCTTCTCCCCCTCCAACTCTCTCGCAAGGCGGGTGACCTCATCATGCAACTCCCTCTGCTTGTCTTCTACAGTTTTCTTCGCCTCATCCATAGCCGCTTGGCGATCCTGCCTCCGGCCGACGAGCTCGATCATCCCCAGCGTGGCCTGAACAGGGGCATAAGGAATCAGGGATGTATTGTAATACCCCAAAACATACCCTAAAATTTTTAATAAATAAATATTCAATTAGTCAAATTTGTTTCGATTAAAATAAATAGTTATTGGGATTTGGGCCGAAATGAAATGTGTTTTGACATCCAATATCACAAATCAGGATAAGTCTCATAGAGATAAATCCAATATGTTGAGTATTTGTGTGGTCTTGATTGGGAACATAAGTACAGACCCAAATCAAGAATAAATAAAGAAATTATTTATAATATGAAATTTAAAATGATTTATTGATATAAATCATAAGAACAAATGATATGAATTAAATGTGAGAACCTTTTTGAATAAAGGTCAAACAACCATTTATGAACCATTTATGAACATAAAAACAACCATTTATGAAGACTAGAATGTTCAGAAATACGAATATAGCACTTTAATAGGCTTATAATACGCAAAATAGCAGTGCTATAAGTTTTTGAGATGAATTCCCAATATTACCCTTAATTAAAATTTTTTTTATTATATATACACTGCCACAATATATCTACACTGCCACAATATATCTACACTGCCACAATATATCTACACTGCCACAATATATACAATGCCATAATGTTAGCCACAATATGTACTTCCAAAAATTCAATGTCTGAAATATACTGCCACAATATATGCACTGCCAAAAATTCAATGTCTAAAATACAATGCCACAATATATACACTGCCACAATTCGGGCAATCACAGAGCATACTTCTCATAGTTTCTAAAAAAATATTTTAGTTTGTTTATGAACAAAATTAAATAAATATACCTTCTGAGAAGAACAAGGATTCTGAGATTTTTGAGCAAATTCATGCTGATAACGTGTTGTAAAATGAGAGAAAAACTACTCAGAGATTAAGAAAATAGATATAATATAATACACTGCCACAATATATACACTGCCACAATATATCTACACTGCCACAATATAT
>OOIL02002358.1:2927804-2968459 GCA_900332095.2 Cuscuta campestris
TATATACACTGCCACAATATATCTACACTGTCACGATATATCTACACTGCCACAATATAAAGCTTCCATGAGTATCCCATGTCCCATCAACACGACAACACGTAGCAATATCGTCAAATTTGGACCCATCTGTGATGCTCCTTTTAAATAATAAAAGAGAAAATATTCAATTAAATTAAATAAAGGAATGAACTCAAAGAATAGACGTATAACCTAATATGCGATGAAAATGCTGGATTTAATGAAGGTGGTGAATACAAAAACACATCGTATATATATACATGATAGGCGTTTTAGTCACATTGCAAACTTCAGAATATTAAACAAATACATATTAATCTCAACTTTCTGCATGTGTGCAAGTTTTGGGTCGCCGTTAAAAAACTAACGGCCACTAAACTGGATTTTATGAAAATACATATTTTTGGAAAATAAATGAAAGGATGGATTATTTTAGGTAAATTTATTTTTTAATTTTTTGACATGCAAAGTTTTTTTAAGGATAAGAACCAAATTCAGATATTAAGAATTAAGGAAATAAATAAAACTAAAAATGAAGGACAACATTTAGGCATTTAATCTTCATACTGCCCACACCATAACACATAATCTTAACACTGCCAAAATCACAATGCCTTTCAAAAGGCCTAATTTTTCAAAAGGAACAAATACTAGGTATTTCAAAATTGATTTATTCACACCACCTAAACCTTGAATTTGATGTTAATTGAAGAACATTTCTATATAATTTATGAACCTTGGAGAACATTTCTATATAATTTAATTGAAGTTTGGTGATTAAAAATGATAATACTCGAAACTGACAAGAGGAAGAAGATGATGAACAGTAGCCGCAAATCGATTATTTACTCCTAAGAATCGATTAGAACTTTGTTCAGATGAGGTGCTCGAAGTCAGAAAAACATAATCGATTATTTTATTAAAATAAATCAATTTTTATTATATAATCGATTATTTATAATTTATAAATCGATTTTAGTTAAATAATCGATTATTTATAAATTATAAATCGATTTTTAATTATTAATCGATTATTATTCATTAAATAATCGATTTTTCCACATTATATATATATATATATATACATATAAATAGATTATTTTATATTAAATCAACTTCAATTCGAGTTACTGCTTCGAAAAATATTTCTCAAATTATGCTCTAAAATCCTACTTTTGATACCAACTAATTATAGACAATATAAATATGATTTTGTACAATAAAATGATGTTTTGACATATAAAAACATAATGTGATGCATGACGGTAAGTTCGGGTATTAACACTCGATACTAGACCACTATTTGTTATTAGATTTTATGATTGTTTGACTATTGATTATGATAAATTAATTATGTTGAATACTCTGAATGACGATCATGAATTCTTAAGTTGAGAATAATGAATTAATGAATCATATTGTTAAGGCTACTTAGAAGACCTCTAAGATAGACCTCTGATTAGAATGGGCCTTGTGAGTATAAAACGTATATTCGGTGGCCTTGGGTAAAAACGTACGTACGGGATCCATAACCAAACTAGAGGAACTCGTTTGGGGATACCACCCAACCCGACAGTTAGTATCCTACTGTTCGGTTTTCTGGATTTGTACCTTAAGCGAAAGCTAGTTTAAGAGTTGGTAAATCAATCGGAATATATGTACCTTAAACTAATGACCTAACTTAAGAGTTGGATAGAAGTACCTTAAACTAGAACTAGTTTAAGAGTTGGTAAACATCAAATAGATTGGCCTTAGACTAAGAATAGTTTAAGGATATTATTGAATGAGGATGTTGAATGTTGAATATGAATATTGAATGACGAATGTTGAAAATTAATTATTGTATATTTGAACTGAATACTTTGTGCATGATATCAAATAATTTGATTATGAATTTGGGTTCAATTTATATAGATGTTCGACACATTAGATATGCTTACTCAGCTTCACCGCTGAGCGTGTAGTATGTTTATTTGCTACACGCAGGTTAATAGAAAGAATGATGTGACGTGATTCTGGAGGCAGACGGAGGCGAGATTGTCGGAATGGATGTGATGGTTTTGAATTAAAGTACATAAACAAATTATGTTTGTAATTATGATTTGTTAAGCTTCCGCAATATTGAAAACTCCGCACTGTATATGTTACAAAAAATATTATTGTGATAAATAAAAGTGTTTGAAAAGTTTTAAATTTTACGATTACCAATTTAATACGGGCTGCAGACCTGGACGGATTAGGGTGTTACATGTATGGTAAAAAGAAAGGAGATGGAATCATGAGGGTTTGGTGGAGTGGGCGGCGGTTTAACCGAGGGCCACCTCCGACGAGGCAACCGGCGGCAGGATTCGTAGGAGTCTAGCCCCCCCCCCCCCAATCGTTGGAATTAACAGACTTGGGGGAAGAGGCAGGCTCCGGGGAAGAAGTGGATGGCCCATCGAAAAGATTCAAGGGAGTAGGAATTTCTTCAGACATGGTGAAAAATGGAGAAGAGAAGGTGTGTGATGGAGGAATCAAACGAAGTGTGGGGGGCTTATAAAGAGCCCTGGGTAAAGAAACCGAAGATATGATCAAGTCCCAAGGCAGCTGAACCGATAAAGCAGCCTTGAACAGCGCAATGGTCCAATCAATGGCTGTAAGTAGGGCAGTGGACCAGTTGGGCGGCACGACAACAGGTCACAAGAGTGGGCCTAGTCACACAGAGGGGCTAGAAATAGAAGTTGGGCTCGGATTGAAGGCCCACCCACATCAACGGAGTGGGTCAATTTAAAGAAAGAGTACAATATCAAAGCACAAAGAAAGCAAAGGCATGCGGCAAGTAAAATAAAATGGCAAACAGGGGAATATTGTATCAAAACACCAAGGCATTCAAAAATTATAAGTTTTTACAGATCTAAAGGCAATGAAAGCACCAATTTGATGGACAATAAATCCACCGAATGTCCAATCCAGAAGAATGGATCACAAGAAATAAAATAAGAATAAGAACTCGAGAATTGTGTGTGTACTATTAGCTTGATTCAGCTTGAGGATCCCCTATTCGGGTCTCCTCTATTTATAAATGGTTTCTTGAGTAATTAAGGTAATTCACAACCAAAAGGAAGCCTTATCCACCAATGGCGCGATCTCCTTTTTCCGGCTAAGTTCCCGCCTTCAGCTGAGTCTCCTCACGTAGATTGACTCTTCCATCTGTCTCTTGAATTAGGTTGGTTTGGGCCCCGCGTCTTGGGCCGGTCCAGATTCAAGCCTTCACAACATGCTTGACCCGGCGCCTTCTGGGTAAGGTATTTGGGCCACCCGCTGGATGTTGGCCCATCGTATAGTATGGAGATGAATTAATCTCCTTGCCGGCCTACCGCTTCATCAGCAAACCTAGCCTCGGTGCCTATTGACAATACACTTCGTATTGCTCTGTATTTGCTTTGAAGATCTCTGTGACTTCAACAAATAGGACGGCGATGTAGTTTTTTCTTATGGCACTAAAGCTCTGATCTTATTTCCTATGCCGACTAAGATGCTACACTTTCATTACGAATAGTGCGCCTCTTTTTCTTTCTTGCTTTGCCTTGCAAAACTACTCCGCCACACTTTTTTCTTTATGTATTTTCTCTTTGCCACTCTTCTTGTCTCGGCATGTGATCAGCGGTATTTTCTTTTTTTTTCGGCACACCAATGTAAAGGGAGATGTAGAATATATAGGGTAAGAGCAACTCCAACCGGAAGTGGATAAATTTGTAAGCTATAAACCCAAATAGCTTGTAAACAGTGTTTTAGCTTGCAAATATATTTGATGCTTTCCAACCACACCAGGTATAATATAGACTCTTCATATTTTTTTGAGTTGAACATTTCATCAAACATGTTTTGTGCATCACCGAAAATCTAGAAACACCAATGAATCAATCTAGAAAGAGGTACCCAACTCAGAATAGGAGAGTCCTAGATGAATCTCATAAGCTTTAATTTCTTTAATTTGAAGGGATGCAAAATAAAATAAAAAAACGTTGCTGCAGAATTCTTGCCTGTAGAGGAGCGACGAGAAAGAGACATACTTCTTGCCTAGTTCTTCTTCTTCCCATCAAGCAATAGAGAAGTGCTTACATAAAAAACAAAAGAGCAACACAGATGAGTGTTCCAGAGTTTTTCGTCCGTCCAGCCAAGCAAATAGGTGTATACACTATCTACAGTGAATTCTATATATGAAAGACGAGGAGGAGGAAATAGCTTGTAGTCTATTTAATAGACTACCCGTTGGAGATGTTTTTTGTGTATAGTAAAAGCTTTATCTTTTATTTTTAACACTTTGCTCGCATTTACCAGCTGCGTTGGAGTTGCTCTAAGAGTAACCCTAATAGACTTCAAACAGGAATCTTTCAACTGTAGCTTTTTTTTCAAAAATAATAAACCAAGTAGGGTTAGGATTCTTTATTCAAGCTCTCTTTCCTTTTTCTTCTTCTACACACACTAGGACTCCAACTTTAAATAAAATAGCTACAAATAATTCTATACAAATCTATTCGTTTGTCAAAAAATAATGCCAACACAATATGGAATTAACACCATACCGGCCAGTCCTTGGATTCTCAAAATTTCTCCTTTTACCGCTTACAAATCCCTCCTTCCCAGCGCAAACAACCAAGCTTTGATACCATCTGCTGGGATTTTAAGCGCGTAAGATACTAAAAATATTGAGAGCACCAGAAAAATGAAAAGACAAACACAAGAATATAATATTATATGAGAGAAAAATATCATATTTCTACTATTTTAGGACAATATACAAAACTCTCTCTTTGTTTATAAGACTAAATTCCAGACACTCATAAACATATCTTTCCACACCCTATGCCCAGATCTATTTCAACTAGTAACTAAATACCAATTACTCCCACACTCACCAAGACCCATTAACTTTTTCCGTTGATATTCTTGTGTAGACCCATTCATTACCTTTCTCTTTACTTTCTTTTTCTTTTTTCTGTCTTCTTTTTTTTAAATTTATTTCTTTTCTTTTCTTGATTATTTGATCAAATTTCCCAACACAATCATAGACGATTTATACATAGATATATAGACAATATTCATTTGCGTACAAACTCATATAATTATTGTCTGTATATTTACTAAATCACTTGCAATTGTCATAATAAGGAGCTGGGTGGGTTTCATCCTTCATCAGATCAGAATAGATCACATCATAGATCATCATACTACCATAGTATTTGTATATAAGTGTTGGAGATAGTAAAAATGGGAAAAAGTCTTACTAAGTCCCTAACTAAAAAATTTTTATAACGAAATTTTTTCTCTATGTGCTTAAATTATTTTAAGTGCTTATCAAATCCCAATACTTTCTAACTATTACACAGATAGTTCCTCCGGTGACTTTCCGGCCAAAACTCTTATATACCGTCCATTTTTCTTTGATTTTTTTTATTTTAACTCTTTTTTTCCCTTCACTTATTAGATCCCTACATTTTTAAAAGTGCTTCCTCGATCCCTGTACATCTTAAGTCAAACTATGTATATTTTAAAATTTTCAAAACCGGAGATGGCATAGAATATCTTTTTGAACGAAATGCAAATTTTTATTCCGTAGGAATCAATACAAACTTAGCTCTTGGCTAAACAATCATTCCTGCGCCCTCCTTATTGCTACTTAGATTTAGGAATTACAAAAGTATAAACTTGGAATTTAAGGTATTCAATGCACTCATTAGCCGAGATGGGTTCTTTCCCATGGATAATCTGGTTTCTAGCTCTCCATATAGCATAACAACAAGCGTTGAATGTTGCTTCCCTTAGCTTTTTCTTTCTTTTCTACTCTTGCAAGCATCCATCATCTTCTCCACCTCTCTTAGTGTATGAACATTAATGTCCATTCCCATCCATTTAAATACCTCACTAAGCACTTCCGTGGCGTATTGGCACGAACAAAACAAATGGTCCACGAACAAAACAAATGGTCCAGATCCTCTTCATACCTCTCACATATTCCACATCTAGTATCCAGTTGCATGAATTTGCTCAACCTGGTTCTTGTTTGTAGTCTCCCTTTCCAGATTAGCCAAACCACTATTTGGTGTTTCGGCTGGGTCCAATTGTTCCAAACTGTATTAGCCCATGCCACTTTAGATCTCTCTCCCATAACCCACTTATAACCTTCCTGAATAGTATAATCTCCCTTCACAGGCTGACCTTAAACTCTTCCCTCACCTTCAATAGTTTTTTCCAGTAGAAACATTTGTCCCCACTCCCTTCACAGGCATGGCATAGAATATCGTTCTTTAAAAATACTACTTATCCACCGGTCAAAAAGTATAGAGATCTAGGAAACACTTTAGAAAAAAATAGATGGTATGTTAGATCGAGTTTTTGGTTGGAAATGTCACAGGGGGCTACTTGTCACTTGAAATTTTATTGTTTTTAATATTAAGTATTATATTTAATACACCCAGTAACATTTATTTTAGATTTATTTGTTTTATGAAACAAAAAATCTATTGGATAATTCGTTAAAGATGTAGAAGAGAAATTTGTTGACAATACCAATAATTGGGAAAAATATGGACGTTATCTTACAAACACAATAACATTTGTATAATCCTCGCTAATTATGTTAAAAATATACTCCCAAAAACACTCCCTCTTTCATTTTTTCACTTCCAACAAAACACTTTCACTTTCTATTAAAAAACCACTTTTATCCTTACTTTTTCGTACCCTACATATCACATCATACTTTTTCTCTAATAATCTATCCATCACATCTTACTTTTACACATCATATCAGGGGCAAAATTAGAAGTCAACTACTCCCTCCGTCCCGTTTTAAATCGTCCGTTTTGACTTTTGGGCATATTTAAGGAAAATTAAAAATAGAGTTGATTTTTCAAAATTGTCAATACTTTTTAGGAGGGATGATGATGAATGAGAATATAATGTGGAGAAGATTGACTTATTTTAGAGGTAGTTTAGGTATTTTATTTTTAAAAGTTTACGAAAACAACTAACAGGCAACTTATTTTGGGACGGAGAAAAAAGGCAAACAGGCAATTTAAAATGGGACGGAGGTAGTATAATTTAACACTTTCTTATTTTGGCTCCAAGTCAAACTAGGAAGCTTTTATTAGAACGGAGTGAGTAGATGTTGCGGTAATTGTGCTAGAAATGGTGCTAACACAACCTTTTATTTTACGAAGTATTTAATCATAGAGAAACTATAATACTACTCTGTATTTTTTACTCCATCCGTTTTCAAAAACTCTTCCTCTTTCATTTTTTTTACTTCCAACAAAACACTTCTACTTTCTTTTAAAAAACCACTTTACCCTTACTTTTTCATACCCTACCTATCACATCATACTTTTTCTCTAATACTCAATCCATCACATCTTACTTTTACCCATCACATCAAGGGCAAAATTGGAAGTCAACTACAATTTAACACTTCCTTATTTTTACACAAAGTCAAAATAGGAACACTTTTAAAAAACGGAGGGAGTAATATTTTTGACCAATCTGATCTGAATCGATGGGATCTAGATGGATTAAATTAAATGTGATCTATTTTATTAAGAATAAAAAATAAATCCCTTAAATTTATGTCTTACAAAAACATTTGTTTCTACATAATGGTATAGAATTCTCAAAGTGTTGATTTTTTTTTACTACCTCCGTCCCATTTTATAACGCCTGTTTCGGTTTACGATGTTTGACTAAAATTATTTTCAAACCATTTTATATGACAAATGGTATATAATTAAAAAATAAAAATTACATATATTGTGAATAGTAAACAAGCATTATAATTTGGGACGGAGGGAGTATCATATGAAGTTTGACCTTGTGAATAGTAAACAAGCATTATAATTTGGGACGGAGGGAGTATCATATATTGTGCCAAAAGAATATTTCCAATTAGATTTAATAATTTTATGGACCGAGCGGCACGGCATGATAGTGATTCTCTCATATGAGAGGTCAAAAGTTCATTCCCCGTGAGAATAATAATTTTACATTCTTAATGGGTTGGGAATGTATAATGGGAGAAAGACCAAAATAGGACTAAAACATTGGAAACATACCAAAATAGGACTTCCATGTTTTTATTTCCGAAATAAGACTTACATTACCAAACATGGTCATATACATTACCAAAAAAGTATAGTAATCTGCACATGTACACTGCCACATTACCACAAATCCACAATGCAAAGTCACATTACCACAGTGCAAAATCCTATTCCGGGAAAAAAATATGAAAATCTAATTTTGGTACTTTTCTCTATGTTTTAATTCTATTTAGGATGATTTCTAATGTATAAACAGGTGCTTTTAATATATTACCTTATCTAATTAATATACAGAGTACCATGCAATTTTTTAAATTATAAATCAAAGATTGATACTGAATGACTAAAAAAAGTTAAAAGTGAATATATACCAAAACAATATTAACTAAATTTTTGACCCGCCAAGGCAAGAGCGGGTTTGAAAATATTACCGATGGCAGGCTAGTTAATCAAGAAGTCTTTGACGGATAGATCCACCGCCATCCCATGCCAAAACTCCAATACAAGATTCTAATTGACACATTCCATTCATCAATTTTACATTAAAATCTATTTTAATTTTTTTTGGGGGTATACTTAACCTATGTTCGAATTACTAGGGTTCAAGTACTAGTACCCAGAATCTAATTACCCCGACTTCAATAAAAATCATTAGGTACATTGTTAAGGTACTGTATTCCAGATATGTTTTGCTTCCTTTTTGAATTTATGTATATGCAAGTATCATACGTGCACTCTTAAAATGACAACCGAAGATATAATTGATATGAACATTCAAATGGATATGAATCCACAGTTAAAGCAAATGTTTTATCAAATCAGGAAATCTCAAAGCCACCCACCATGCCATGATAGCTCGAACTCTCTTCTTCATGGACTTCAACCATCAATCAGTTCTCAGCGGAGGGATTTGTCAAAAGCTCAAGTGATTTTTTCAGGTAATCCACGGCAACTGAAACATCATCAAATGCTAAAGCTCCCACGGCAAACCTCGCAGCCTTGTGAGCCTCTGATATTTTATCAGGGGTAGGCTGGTAATTGCTGTCGTACTGGTAAGTCTTGGTCAAACCGGGCGGTGAGGATTCTGATGTGGGCCCACTTGTGTTGCTTGGGTTGTAATGAGACGTTGATGGGTGGGCCGCTACATTAGAAGGTTGGAACAACATAGAATGGGAAGAAGAAGCATCGGTGGTGCCTTGGTAGTAAGAAGGATAATGAGAAGGGGTGGAAGGAAGGCTGGTCTCGGCAAAACTAGGATAAGATTGGAAATTCGGATATGAGTAGGGCGAGGAAACGTCTTGTGAAGGATGATGATAGTGTTGCTGTGGCAAAGTTGTCTCTTGCGTGTAGGGTTGATGATTGTAGGGCTGGGCCTGGGGATGAGGATAACTAGGGCTGGCCGCATTGTGATTTGGAGGAGGTTGTTGGAAATGATGGACTTGATAATCGACTTCAGATTCGTTACTTGGAGGAGGAGGAGGTTGAAATGAATTATGAGAGCGATGATCATCTTCAGAAACGTGATTTGGAGGAAGCTGTTGGAAATTACGAGAAGGATAATCCTCAGTTGAATAAGAATGAGGCAATGAGGGAGAATGTGAATTACCATACGCTTGGTGTGGAGATGAGTTGAGTTCTGGCGAGGGTTTGATAGAGGAATCACTACGCCTAAACTCAAGAAGATCCTGCAACAAATCATTAAGTTAATTATATCGCACTTCATGTCAAGGAGCACAACGGAAAGTAGGCATTAATCATATGTACATATTCATTGGTGGTGGGAGTAGTTGACATGTCTGATGAATCTTTCTCGCCACCGGGAGGTCCTGGAACAGGCTTCCTTCCTTCTTTCAGAGCTTTTCTTATATCTGCAGCCTTCCATGCTGCATACTTCTGTTTCTGTTCAAGCTGGAGACAAGATATGAATGACATTAGGACGGAACACTAAGGTGTTGGGAGGACCCAAAAGATGAAATAACTTGGTGCTCCTTTTTGTATCGTTGCTACTGTCTTATTTGAGTAAACGAAATTTAGTTCAATAATAGAATACAGTATTAATTTAGGATGTTTTCCAGGGCCACTTTGTGGCTGATAACAAGGCCAAAAACCAAAAAACAGCATTAACTTACATCAGGTTGAATTTCACCAAATTGATTAAGAATCTCAAAGAATATACTTGCAGCATAAAAAGTCTTTGCTGTGTTCCTGTAAATCCCATAAAAAGATGCAAAACAAATAAAGATTAGGCATCCATGAGATCAGAGGCAAATTTTTTGTAACAGGTTGCATCTCCCATAGAAAAATATACTCCAACCATCCCAGGATAAGGGTCCACATTTGACCCTACACACTTATAAAGAAATGTGAAATTGTATGGTTGAGATTTATGAAGAGGAGTTGAGAAATAAATCAACCCCGCAATTTTTTCCTTAAAAGGAAAGTGGAAGCCAAATATAGGAAAGATAAAAAAGAAAATATGGAACTTTTTCCAAGACAGAGAATGTAGTAGAAAATATACTGGATCAAGGAATGATGGACAGACATTTTAATGGGTATTCGTCAATCTGCATAATCTTATTTAAAACCGATCAATTACTTATCAGGAATATTATTATCAAACAACAACAAACCAAGGCATATCCCAACTATGTTGGGGTGTGGGGGAGGGGGCAAGATGCACGCAACTTACCTCTGTAAAAACGTAGTTGTTTCCTCTAGACCCTTATTGCATTGCTGCATTTAATTCCCAAAACTTCATAAAATAGTATGAAGCAAGGGATGTTTAATGTGTTTTTATAGATAACTTACCCAAAGTCGATGAAAATCACAAAAATGAAAGTCATATCTTACAAGTCATATTTTATAATTTAATAAACAAAATGTAAATCACAAGCGAGGAAGTCATATCTTACAAGTCAGCTCGTCCGGTGCGATCTTGTTTGTCTGCCTTTGAAAAAACATTCAAAGCAAACCCCTCCACATGCAAATGGTCATCTGGTCCTAACTGCAGTGACTTCTTATCCTATACAAAGAAAACGAAACAAGGATCATAGGCATGCACAAAAATAACAGCGGGTGAATTTAGGCAACAATCTATACTTTCCCTCGCTTCCCAATACATTGTTTAAAAAAGAAATGTTGGCGCAAGCCTTGATTTGAAGCATTGGGAAAGCCCCAATGCTTGCACACTGATGCAGAACAGAGAGGGTTACACCTCTGATGATTGAGATGTTGAAGAAAAGTACTAAGTACACCTTAGGGATTTTGAGATAAAAGCCTCATAAGCAACAGAGCATGCTGGGTTTTGAGGCATAGATTTGGACTTATTCTAACATCTAAAGCCTATCACTAGCCCATAATAGGCTTGATATTTAACCCATTAGAACCCTTAAGAGGTTAAATCCCCATAAAGTTGGATGTGATTCAATTATCTTCTCCTTGCACCAGAGAGCACCTCTACACACATCAAAACAGCCAGCGCCTCCATGGTACCAACAGCTCCCCCATCAAGTATATCACTTATTCAGCTCATTCACAAGCAATGCCACATGCCACCTCTCTCTTAAATTGCTTTATCTAGGGCCACTAAGCTTTGCTAAACTTAGACATTTCCAGAATGGGGTGTTTTATACTTGCTTCAATCCTCATTTTAAAGATTATACAGCAACAACATGTAAGGGAACATGGTAACATCCCCAGAACCTGACTTTCCCAAAGTTTTATGTGATTATTAAGCCATAAGATACTACTCCCATACCACCCACCCACACTCAGTTATATCATTAGTATTCTCTATGAAGGAGAGCCCTAGCGTAGCAACCACTTTCGCATCAAACGTAGTCCGTACTTGTCACCTTGAGGATATTGTAGACAAATAACATATTCACGTGATGGGAATATTTCTTGCAACCTCCTGACACAACATCCACAACCTCAGCAACATCGACTTTAATTCTTTAACAAGCTGCAATAATGATATTACTGATATTTATTTCTAAAAACGTATCACATCAATTTTTACAACCTTGGATGCCTTGTAATGGTTAAGAGTCCCCATATTGAGCCCTTGGCCTAAGACTTATATCTATGTTATTGCAACATTATGAGATTTAGTTCCAAGAACCAATCGCTCTGCATGTGTACCACTGTGGATGTTCATATCTAGAAGTCCAGACTTCAAAATACTTGATGTTGAACGTGATCATTGTGTTGCAAATTGCAATATGTTGAAAAATCACTAGCTACGTGTCAATGATAAATTTGGCATCTAAGACCTTTCTTATCAGTCTAGCCATGGCTTTCACATTTCGTAACTTCAAGAGATCATTTAGCCCTCAATCTTTCTTGTCTAGTCTTGATCTAGATGGTCAAGACAACAATAAGGGATTGACCCATTCAAGTCACAATATCTCTAAAATGAAGTTTGGTCCAATATTAAAGTCCTGAGGTAAACATTGAAAACAATACTCATAAAATGAAAAACTATTGACATTTGGTAACCATTAATCATGTTTGTGTCATTACTCATTAGTGGCATAATTTTAATCGTTAGCATATATTCTATAATATTTGGGAATAACACGCACATTCATTGGATGTTAATCAATGTCCATGTAGCCTTGTGCGCATGGAACAATCGGAGAGCCCAGTAATCTATCATCATCAAAACATATGACCTGGAAATAAGGCAGTCAACGGAATTAAAATTGTTAAGACGATGATAATTTTGTTGGCTTGTAGGTTGTTACATGTGCGCAAAGCTACATGAACATTGATCAACATCGAGTACTTATACGTGTTATACTTTTATTTCCCAAACATTATGGAGAAGATACTAAAGATTAAAATCATGAATCATGATACTAGAATTTTTTTCATTTCAAAAGGTCAAAGTAAATAAAATGCTACCAAATAATGTTTAGATATGCTGCATTAGCCATTAGGGCTATGAGACTTAGGAGTACATAAAATTTAAGTGCTAGCTAAAAATGTGCTTAACACTCATATTTGGGTGACTGAAAATGAAGCAAACCAGATTGTTTGATGCATGCACGCTATTTGAACTTTATTTATGATATTGGTCTTAAAGGTTTACTTAAGGACCTAAGATTGAGCTGATAGATCATTTAAGACATGATATTGTGACTCCCAAGAATCAAGCTCTTAGTTACTAGTTTTCTATTAAGATTATCACTTAAAGAAGGTTTTGGGGCTAAAGGACGTCTTGAACTTACAAAATGGGAAGCCATGCCTAAAATGATAAACACCCTGCCTTACAGGCTACAGCTAGGGAAAAAATGTTCCCTGTGGGGTGGAAGGGGGGGGGAGGAACACCCTGCCTTGAGCTTCACAAGGCACAGCCCACATGAGAGTGCAAAAACAATTTTATTGTAGTAACCAAAAATGCTTGGAAGTGAAAACACAAGGTGCATATGTGGTTAAGCTTTCTGCATTGCATATTCAATGATCCAGTATGTACATATTTGTCGAGGATTATAAATTGGTCAATAGTTTTTCGCTTATTATTAAGAAAAAGATACAAGTAAGATGGAGTTGATGATTAATTGTTAAATATGATGAGATTATGAGAAGTACTTAATCAGTAAGTCAGTTTCATGATAATATTAATTATCACTATTAAATTGCTATCATGTTCTCATTAAAATCCATAAAGGTTTAATTTACCCAATCCTCAGAATATAAGCTAGCATAAAGTTAGAGATACTATATTTGAAAAACAAACATCCATATACACAGATAGATGGGAAAAGATCAAAATACTAAACTCCATCCATGTCACAGAGAAGACAGATACACAGAAAAAATACATTAAAAAGGAAAGACCTTTTCGAGCTGATTTATCAGAGAAACAAGCAGGGAATTGGTGGTCTTTGTACGGTCGCTTTGAGGAATTCTCAATCCCCGCTCCATTGCATACAGCCGACCTGGAAAGAATGAATCATTCAAACCATATAACTACAAAATCAATCAAATTCAGACACATGATGCACCTTGTGGAGGTCCCAAAAAAAGTTAGGGTTTATGAAGTTTGGGAAAAGAACGTACAGTAGTAGGCGACGAGCGGTTCGTGTTTCTGCAATTCATCCGCTCTTTGAAGGTAAGGTAGTAGCAGCTTTGCAGGCTCGTTCTCCTTCGCCATCGCTACAGTTCAAATGTGATGTTCTGTCTTTCCTTCTATCTAGCAGAAAGACGGATAGAGTATCACTTTAGGACTGTGTAGGTAACCAAGACCCATGTTTAGCACAAATTTTTATGGTGTACTCCCTTCCTATCTCTTCCTTCTCACACAACTTTTTTTTTCTTTTTTCATCTAGTCTTAAAAAAAATTCATTTTCATTAAAAAATTGTTTTTATTTTTACTAATTGTTAACCTACTTATCACATCACATTTTTTCATTATAAATTTACCTATTATATCTCATTTTTCCCCATCACATCTAAATATATTTTTGAAAAGTCAACACCAAAATACATTCTTCTTAAATACTTAAAGTTTGAAAAACGAACCAGACACTTGAATAAGAATGGAGGGAGTATATTGTTGATTTCAACCGTAGTTGTGGAACAAGAGTTCAAATATAGTGGTAACATTTTAACTAACTTCTGGAGTTCCTTTAGTGCTGAATCGCTTGAAACACTTGTTTGCAACCATGATTTGGCTCTTGGCAAGATGTCGAGAAAAAGAAGAAGGCTACAACATGGATACGCGTGAGACACTTGTTTGCAACCAGGCACTTCCTCTCCAAGGTAATTTGTCGTCTTCACCGTGTAATATACCGAGTGTTGGATCCCATCTCAGACGAGGACCGAGCTAAGAAGATATGCCCAAGTATAAACACAAAGTGTAACACCCCGAAAATAGCTAGAAGAATTAACTATGTAAATTGCCGATTTTGACCATGTGGGGCCGGTGGCCTGAAAAATAAAAATATTAGGATAAATATTTTGAGCAAACTGTTGCGTTCCATTTATTTTTCCAAGTTCAAAAATGCATTCAGCTTCTGAATCGGATTCCGTTTGGGAAACAACCCGAAATTCAAATAGAAAAATGATTCCTTCCAGAACAAATATTCTGTTCCAAACCTACATTCATTCCCCTAAGAAAATTTAGGATTCTTCTCCGATTCTGTTATCAAATCAAAACAAATATCCTCATCCCATTATCCCCACCCCACTCCATCTTGTTCTCATCACTTGACTATGGCGGTGGTGGGGTGTGTTAGATCACCCAAAGAGCATCTCTAATTCTACATAAAAGGAGATCATCCCTCTTCACTCACTCACACTCCCACACTTAGGGAAATCCCTGCAACTTTGGTCATCTTCTTCCTCTAGCTTCTTCCACCATTAATGGAGGCTTGAGAAGCTAATACTAAGTAAGTGATTATACTCCATTCCTATCGTTATTATACTCGTTTTAATGCCCTTCTCACGTTATATAGCTCTGTAATATCAAGGTTCGAAGAGAAGACCTTAAGACATGGAAAGGTAGAAGTAGATAGTGACGGCTGTTCGTTGAATGCACGTGAGGTTAGGATCATTGTTTTCCCAACGAACTCTAAAGTCTGTACCCCAGACTCATTCCGATAATAGATTCCTTAGAATAATTTATAATACAAGATTTCCTATACCTACAAGTCATTCTACGATTTAGTCATACCGATAGTCTCAATAAAACCCTCCACTTGATATCCATGAATCATCGACACAATGCTCGAAAATGTGCCAAAAAAACCCTATTATATCCTAAACAACTTGGTGATTGATAAACTTGTTTTACACCTATTTTAATCCTCACATTTAACATACTTTTGAATCCATAAGAATACATTTTCAAATTATTAAGCATATATTTTTAGTTAAAAGCTATCTTTTTAATAATTGTGAAGTAATAGAATTGAATGGGCCAAGAAAAGATAAAATATATTTGATTTTGACAAGAAATTGAATATATCTTCCTATTAAAGCTAAATTTAATGTTGGCGTACAAAGAAACAGTGTTCAGAACCTGATTTTGAGTCAAGAAGAATCAACAATAGAAGGTGGGTTAATAGGCGGCCGCAGGCCTGACCGCTAGTCAGAATGCGGTGACGAGTATTCTTGCATTCAAAGCGAAGACATAACAGCAATGAAGCACCGGCAGGCTGGCAGACACCCGTCTGCCCGCCCGCCTACCATTGACAGTCGCAAGAATAACCTGGTAGAGGCGGCGATGGGCTAATAGGCACCCCGCATGTCTACCCGCTTGCGGATTGTCTTCACCTATAAAACTCTGTGTGGTCACCCTCATCCTAGAGCCATTCTTGTTCCGTTTCTTTCACTTTTGGGGCTGAAGTATCCCCTTTTTCTTCTCCAAAAATTATGTTAATATAGTTTTTAGTAATTCACATCATCAAGAGTCAATTTGTTAGCTTTGGAGCACTGTAAGTTTCTATATATCTTCATTATACTTGTTGTTTATCTTTTAATAATAAAATATTCATTTCTTATTTTCAATGTTGTTGATGAATGATATATCTTTCATATTTTTATATGTTGTTCTGCTGATATTGAATGTTTTTATTTAAGATTATGAATTGGTAATTTTATATGGGTTAGGATTCCGAATTAATATTTTACCAATTTAAATTCATCTATTTATTAGTAAATGGATTAATTGTTAGAAAATGAATTAAGTTTTATTGATTAATAAAATTGTTTTTAAATATAAGATTAGAATTTATATTTTAGATTGAGACCTAGAATATGAGATATATTGAACATAAGTGCTACACATTTCATTAACATAATTGACGATTTTAATGGCTTTAATTCTTTATTCCTTTGTATCTTTTAAGGACTATTAGACTAGAAATTAGCTTGTGATAAATAATAAAACTATTTATTCCCTTTGTCACTCCTGTTGAGAACGACCCGAGTCCAACTCGGTTTTTTACTTACTGTTGTACAAAATTCGTCAAATTTCAAATTAAATTATATATAATTAATATCAACACTTTTGGAATCATCCCGTAGCTTAAAACGGATCCAAAAATGCGTAGGAACTGTCAGGGGATCGATCACCTAGACTGTGATCGATCACCCGATGTTAGAAAGCAGCACCAGAAACATTTTTTAAGGACGGTGATCAATCACAAAGCTTGTGATCGATCACCTGGAATCATTTTTGATAAAAAACAATTTTTTTCATTTCGGGTGATCGATCACCCAATGTTCCAACTCATATTTAAACTGTTTTTCGAATATTGTATGGATGATAAATCTTTGGTATTTGTTTGATTGGTTTATAACCATATTTTAACTTCTAAAATACTGAAAATGAATATTTTGGACTAGAAGAACTATAATACCAAAGTCGATTATGTCACTTCATATTTTCCAAGGTGCTAATAACCAAATGATCTTATTGGATGGGTGGACTAGAAGAATTATTAAAGTACTATATTATATGCATTTAGATTTGAGGTCATCATATGCTCTAATCTAGGACATGACTAAATGGTGGCTAACTTTTAAAATGATATTACTAGATGGTTAAAGCTAGATAACCTCTGGTATTGAATTATATGGACTTCTTGTTAAACTTATATGATCCAATCCGTAAATGGGATGATTATGATGGCGGCACTAATAACCAAAAAGGTATTTTTGGATAGTTTAAATCTAGATTAATTCTAGTCGTAAATAGTATGGATTTTAGCATATAGATGTCGGCAATATTAGGAGTTGAATATATACGTACATAAAGTCCTAGAACCGGTCAGGCACCTGGGATCACTCAACTCGTGTGTTCGGGACTAGAAGAGAATTTATACCTAGATTGTCTTCCCCCGACTCGATAGGGCCCGCTTCATCGATGCGGACCCGGTGGGAGGAGCATCGTCAAACTCCTCTGAGGCCAAAAGCTTAGCTCGCGCCGGGGTTTCTTGGTACATCGTCAAACGCCTCAGGGAAGGGCTGCCTGGAACATGGCCATAAAGGCTTGGTCATCCGCCCCGTGTACATCTCGCGCTTCCTTCTCCCAACGGACTATGAAGTCGCGCACCTTCTCCCCTTGGCAGATGCAGATGTAGAGGAGATGGGAGTAAGGCAGCCTCTTCCTACGGTTGAATTGGTTACAAAAATGGGTGAGGAGCTTTTGTGCTAAAATGCTCTAATCATCAATGGTTTCTTTTGGCAGACGATTTAACTAATCACACGTCGAGCCCTTCAGCATGACGAGAAAACATTGCCACTTCACCTCATTCGGCACCGCCGTCGCTTCCATGGAAGCGTAGAACTTTGACAGAAGGTTTTGCGGGTTTGTTGCCCCATTGTATACTTTGATCTGCCATGAACGGAAGTTCGCCAGTAGAGGCACCAACATGACGCGCGGCGGGAACGGTGTGATTGTCCTCAAAATTAGCTTGCTACATGGGGATTTTGTCTATCACTACAAAAAACTGGAAAAATGACGACGGAAAAATCCATTGCTACCTCTTGGGTGACGGAAAAATTCCATCATCTTTTTTTCGTTAGTATTTAATATGGCGACGGAATTAAAAATTGTGTCGCCAATGATGACGGAAATTACTACGGATTTGGAGACGAATATAGCTACGAAAATATTCGGTCGCTGCATTCGTCGATAGAAAAAGCTATGGAATTATCAATTATGACCACTTGGCGACAAAATGGTATTTAATCTCCATTTCCGTCACTGAAATGGCACGTTCTGCATTGGGATAGTATTTTTTATCCCATGCCAATCACCAAATATTTATATAAGATTCAAGAAACCAGAATCACATAAAATCTTCAAAATGGGGACAATAATGTGAATAACAAATCACATTTAACCAAAATTAATAATCAATCATATGCAGTCAACAAATTCGAATAAAAATACAAATGTTCTTAGTCATAAACATATCAAGCTCATGCAAATCTCATTCCTCTGGTGCCTCCATAACCATGATCATTTCATTGTGGGATAAGTTCTCCATCTCCTCTTTAATCGATAACAATTCACACGCATGAGATTCTCTGATGTCATCAAGCTCCTCCCTCAATTTTTTTAATTTCATCATCACGAGGATCCCACATTGAGCTTGTGCTAGAACGTCTCGCCTAACTTCCATCCATTCTTCGGAGGCTCCGTGCAAGATCTCCAAAACTGTGAACACGATTCTTTGTATCATGTCAACCAACTGTAGTGATCTAGATCTCATCCGGTGTGACATTCAAGCCCTCCTCACGGACGGCCTCTTACATAGATGTACAATCACGCTGTAATACACGAAACATAATGTATAATCTTTTTCAATAAAATATGAATTTAAATTTACTATACATATATACTCTCATTGTCACTTACCGAGACATTTTTTAACTTCTCATTTGTGTACGTCTTCTCATTGTATGTCTTCCCATGGAAAGCTAATTTATGAATCTACATTCTAGCCCTCCTCACGAACCTTTTGTGTTCCTTTCTTCTCTTTTCTAATGGCAGAGAGCCAATTAGTGTATCGCCTTCACACCTTAAATAGCCAAGCACGATGTATAGTCTGCTCAGAAATGCGACGGTATAAGCAAAAAAGCCAAGCACGGTATCTATTTTTCAAAATGTAAGAACAAGAGCATGATATAAAAAACCCTAACTTAAAAAAACTATTTCAATACACTATCTATTTTTTTATTAAATTGCCATCAATAGTTCTACATATTTCAATAAAAGAGTAATCTATAACAATATTAAATTCAATTCAAGTAGATTGAACATATTATTTAATTTTTTGTAGTGTAAGAGTTACGTACCTGGAAGTGGTCAACTGCGGCGGCAGGCGACTGGGGGCACTACGACAGTGACGTAGGGGCGGGAAGGTGACCAGGATAGACGACCAGCGTCTGGCTACTTCGAAGTATCGGATGAGGAGGGAGACAATTTAGGTCTGTTTCGCTGAAGTCCCCGAACCAATTCTTTAAATTTTTGTCCTGTAAGAGTTACGTACCTGGAAGTGGTCAACTGCGGTGGCAGGCGACTAGGGGGGCTCTGACGGCGACGTGGGGGCGGGAAGGTGACCGAGACGGACGACCAGCGTCTGACTGCTTCGGAGTATCGAGTGAAGAGGGAAACGATTTAGATCTGTTTCGCTGAAGTCCATGAATTTAATATCTGTTATCTACGCGACGAATATGGCAATCGAATAATTCCATCGCAAGAGCTAAAGCGCAGCATCTTGACTAAGTGAACTGAGCGACTGAAATATTCTGTCATTAAAGTAGCCACTAACCGGGTCCGTCGTCCTTTTTGTCGCCGAACTTTGCGGGATGGACTTCCCGTGTAGATATAACGACAGTAATCTAATTCCATCGTTACCTTTTCTAATGTAATGCATTCCATTACCAAAACCATCACTCACGATGTCTGAAACATTTTCGTCGCTACAATTCGTTGTTCTTTTCGCGTTTTTTGTAGTGTCCATCTTGCGTTTGAGCTCAGCCACTTCCCTCACAAGAGTGGACATGCCGTGCTCTTCGGTGTCCGTCCTCCATGCTATTGTGGGGCTCCAGCGTGTTCCTTACCCCATCCGCCGGTATTGGGTTCGCTCATCTCGGTGATCGACCACTCACTCGGGTCGGCGGTCCGAACGTGCATCCGAGGTGGCTAACTCCTCGGAATGCCTCCGCTTTCCCTCTAAATGGTGGCGGCGTAAGTCATCTCAGCGAGTAGAACGCCCTTGTTCAAGCCAGTTGAAGGCCAACACGAAGGCCTCCTCTCCCAACCTTCACTGGAGTCTCCTTCCTCGGGAACATCCTCCACAATAACTTCTTCCACCACCGGGGCTTTACCGGCCCTCTTGCTTCTTCGGATCTTCTTCCCCTTCACCTGGGAAGTAGTGGCGTGTTTGGTGATGGGGGTTCTCGGAGCTAGGGTGGCTCTAGTGCCACGCCCGCTTCCGCTGAGGGCGAAGAGCGCAAAAACAATAGCCTGGAGCCAGGATCGCATCGGGTGCCAAGGTGATAACATCGGTGCCATTACCATTGGCTTGGTTGTTTCCCTCGCTGTTGATGTGGCTTGGCAGCGAGGATGTTGCTCCTTATCTGCACCATTCTCTTTGTTTGCGAGTTAACATACGAGTGTCTCTTGCTCTCAATGAAAGCACCAATTTGATGGTAATAAACCACCACATAGGCTGACCGTGAGGTGGGGTGAGTTGAGCAAGTAAGGAAAAGGAATAAAGAGAGGGGGGGAGAGAGTATGTGTGTGTGCAAGGATAGGAGAATTATTAGCTTGGAAATCGGATCCCTTACAATGTTGTAACTTAAGGCTATTTATAGCCCCTTACTATTACAACGGTAATAACCGTGATTGACATTCATTTGTCGTTTAGTCCTTGTCATTGCTATTCGTGTTACTTGGCTCTCTATGAGGTATGCAAGACCTCCAATCGCCTTCTGGCACGCTCACTTGGTGGGGGTGGACTTTGGTGCAGATTTTGTCGCACCGAGCCAAACTGCTGGGCTCGGTGTGACCGAACCGAGTCCATGCCGAGTTGGATTAGTGGGACTCGTTCGAGCTTACTTGGGCATTGGACTATGGCCCAAAGGCCCAAGATCAGCATGACATGGAGTTACCCTCCGTCAATTATAATTAGAATTAGGGGATTAGGATTATAATTTATATTAGGGGATTACGATATTTGTTACGGGATTAGAATTAAGATTAAGATTAGTATTAAACACATTAGCTTGGGTTAAATGGAAGTTTTTCTACATTAACTTCTAAGTCCAACAACTTTTATGAAAAGGTTCGGGAATTAAGCGTGGACATTGGGTTCACGGAATCACCACTCATTGTATTTTGATTGAGTACTCACCTTAAACACTTCTCAACTGTCCTTATGGAGAATGTACCTCTTCGATGATTAGCCTTCGAGCTGGCCAAGGGAGGGAGGCCTAAGTTCATTGGCCTAGGATTTATATTTCATCAAATTGGTGCTTTCATTGAGACGGTTGAAAACAAGCTTAATGTAACTATTATTCCCTCCATCCCAATTTAAATTGCCTGTTTCGATTTACGATATTTGACTGAAGTTATTTTTAAATTATTTTATATGAAAAACGGTATAGAATTAAAGAATAAAATGCCTAACAAAAAATAGCAAAAGAAAATGAATGAAATTTAATATTATGAATAGTAAACATACAATTTAATTTGAGACAAATGGAGTACATTTGAGAAGATGGTGGCTACCAATAGTTAAAGAATTTAATTTCACTGACATAAAAAGGTTAAATTTCGATAAAACAAACTCTTTCATGGAAGAGAGGGTGTACAAAACCTCCCACAAAACTACATTGGCATGCACTAAGCGAAATTATTACCCACTTAATCAGACTCCACATCAATTGTCAATTATCATTACAACACAAACGGCTACACGCTTCGGATTAATATAAAGTCAGTAGTGTCTATATATCTCTACAACAGTAACTAACACACTGACGATACCACACCGGTATGAACAGATGATCATACAGACCTGACTGGGATTGTTAGATGATGATAACTACGGAGTTGATGGGATGGTAGGATCGGAACCCGATATGTGGGAGCACGCATCGTCTTTTGAAATGGCGACATAGTTCAGAGGAACAGCAGCTGGCCTGGCACTCTCTCTCCTCACCTCTTTGGTTGTTGGCCTGGAGCCATTTTGAAAAGAAGAATTGAGAGACAGTCTTCTGTTTGCAGACCCATTGCCATTTGCTGCCCGGGGATGGGGACCCCCCACTGCCTTCTTTGTACTGTTTAGTGGCCGAGCTGGGCTTGGAGTGGAGCCAAACATTCCTTCTTGTTCTTTGTTCATCTGTTCATGGAACCTCTTCTGGTCCTATAGCAGAGATCATGTAGAAAGAGATGCAAATATTAAGCACAGACTTAGAGAGATTGTGTTTGGTTGGAAATGCTTTGGCGTGTTGGTGTCTATATCTTGATGTTTTTTTGAGAGTTTTATAGAAATTGAAAAGCTGATAGGATGGAATAAATATAGTTCAGATGGAATCAAGATGAAAAAGATGATGCCCAAAGTACATCGTTCCACAACACAAGATTATACATACCCTCAATCTTTTTTTCTCTTCTTCTCTGTCCTGCCTGAGCATCATGTACTCATCTAGCATGGCAAGCAGGGGAACACCATCGTAGGTGAATGTTGTGCCACGTTCTTCTTCCCATGCCCGAGTTTTATTAATCAGGACTTCAACAAGAGCTACATAGAAAAAACAACGAATTAGACACTAAATGATGGGCATAAACATTTTTTTAGAGAAACCAATCACGGATGGGTGACAATGAAAAATGGTACAATCCGGGCTTTTCACAATGTTAGCAAGAAACTATCACTAACAGCTAGAAATATCGTCAAAAATGTACCTGGAATTTTGTTGACCAAAATCCGTGCTTTTTCAGCACGCTTTAAGTTCAAATGTGCGCCCCTGCTTGCGTTGTACCTATTATCATCCTGTTCCACAATCCACCAACAGTAACTCTTAAACAGTGTAATCTCTAAAGAAAAGCCTCCTCTGCTAGCTACCCATGCAACAAAAGGGGCATACTCCCTCCATCTTCATAAAACTTTACGGTTATTATTCACAAATCAAATTATATCTTCTTACATATTTTTATTGGTAATTTGTAAAAATAAAATACTCAAGTCAACTTTTTTTTGTAGATTTTTAGATGCATCATCTTTAATATATAATTTTTTTTAAAGATTTGTACTATTATTTAAATAAAACAAATTGAAAATAACTTAAGTCAAGCATCGTTATCCCTGCGTCAAGTTCAGTTGGAGATGAAGGGAGTTTATTATCTTTTCTTTGTAGGCAAAAGCACATACTCCCTCCGACCCACCCCAAAAGGCACTCTTGCAGTCTTGCCATTTTGGTTGTCCCGCCCAAAAGGCACTCCTACCAAATTTGACACAACTAATTTATCTTTTCAATTACTTTTTTTATGTTTTCAATTACTTTTACACTCTCTTTCTTACTTTTTCAATCACTTTTACACTCTCTTACTTTGTCAATCAGTTTTACACTCTCTTTCTTATTTCAACCTATCCACCCTTGCCTTTTCAATCGCTTCTAAATTGCAGGCTGTCATTGGGATAATTGCTCTGCAGTGACGTGCATAGTTTGTAAGAACAAAAAACCAGTAATACAAAAAGTTAACTTTGGTACGAAGCATATGATAGGAAAAGGATAAAATGGATAATTAAACATTTGGAGGAAAGAGTATAACGCACCCGATTATAGTCTTCAAGCCAGCTTTCCTCTTCACAAGCAGACATCCATTTCTCTACTTTATCCAATATTTCTTTTCTACTTAGGGCCTCTTCTTTCGCTTTGAGTATCTGATGGTCCATATCAGCCAGTAACTCTGTGGGCTCAATATTGCCAGAGTCAATTAGTGACAATATTTTTTCTCTAGCAGCTTCAGTATCAATTTCAATGTGAGCAAGGGCAAAGATTTCTTCGAGCTCAGCCTGCCTTTTAAAAGCTATCTCCTTCATCTTGCTAAACTTCAGTCGGTCAAGTCTTTCAACTTCAACTTCAACCTTAAGTAGAAAGAGATTAGTAATGATCAGCTTTTACGGAGCAGTTGGTGGTCTTTAAAGAAATGTATATTTATGTATATCATCGTACTTGTTCGATCACATCCAAAGTAAGAGCACCGGGAATTGTCACTTCATCCACTGAAGCTGATATGTTGCAAGTGACATGGTCAAACAAACTCCTTTCATCGTCAGGGGTATCCATCAAATTCCAAAGGTCAGTTAGCTGAGTGGCTAGTTCTTGGAGCTGCAAGACATAGCGCCCACAATTTTAGGATGCACTTCTTTGGAAAATAAAGCACACAGAAACAAATTTAAAAAAATGACTGACTAAACTGCCACATTACATTCTATAAACATCATGGGGTTATTAATTCAATACACATCAATCTTATAGCACACTGGGCACAAAAAAAAAACCATTTGACCGTGCATGTTACCCAAACAATATAAATCTGTTTGTACAAGTGTATGAGTATTCACCTTTTGCAACCTCTGTTTTTTATCTTCTTTTAGAGATAAGACAGTCTTTGCCAACCGTGACAATGTGCCATTGCTAATGCTTTTTGATTGTACACCAGTTGTATCGTCCAAGCTTGGGTGAACTTCAGTGACGGTGGAAAAGAAGTCCATCCCAAGGACAGCACAAAGATCATGCACTGTGCTCACAAATTCAAGGACCTTGTGCAACCTCTCACTCTGAACAACATAGAATGAAAATGGTTGTTAAAACTGAGATGTGTCAAGAGTCAGAGAAGCAAGCACATTCTCTAACTATGGTATCTATTTATATACTGTCTTCTTCACCTTTTCTTTTTGAAGTTCTTGCAACTGAGCATGAAACTCCTCTAACTTTTTGAGTGACAAATCAGTTTCATCCACTATCGGATGCTCCAGCTGGTCAGTATTCCCTGAAATTTCACTGCTTATCTTTTGTATTTGTGATTGAACATCAAGGAATTCCTTTGTTTTTTCCTCCTTCTGGGCCCACAGATTTTCTAGGACAGGTGCTATAGCTGCAAGTTGTTCCTTGATTGTTCCTGATGTCTTGTCAGGCTGCAAATAGTAAAGACACAATAAAAAAGTAAAAGGGTACTTTAAAGTTGAGTATGAACTGTTTAAGTCAAAATGTCAAATCATAAACATAGCCACACACAATTCCAGCATATGTCTTCTCCCCAAGTGCTGATTGAAGTCTAGCAAGTTCAACTTTGCAATCTGCAAGTGTCTGAAGAAGATGAGTCCTGGACTCCATAGCCTGATCAACCTTTCTCTTATACACATCCAAGCAATCTTGTTCTAACTGAAGAAGCATCTTGTCCCGCTCTTCGTCGCTTGTTCCCACCTCATCCCAGATTTGCTTTAAAAATAAAACATGATTTTTTTAACAATCATACTATGAAAGACAGTGAAGAAATTTTTACTGATCTTATCTCAGCACCCAAATAACATACACATTGGAACTTTATTACATACTCCCGCTGTCTGAATTTAGTTGTCCACTTTCTAAAATATCTCATTTTTAAAAAAATGAGTTTAAAAGGTCAAACAAGTCTTTCAAATGAGTTTGTCACTCATTAATGTTTACAATACTCATTCAATATGTCTAGGTTATTTTATAGACAAATCATCACAGTTTCTCCATTGAATATGGAAAGTGGACAAGAAATTGCAAACAAAAGGAAACAAGAAAATGGATAATTAAATTGGACGGAGGAAGTATTACAATACAAGAATTTGTACCTGCAGCTGCTCAAGTAAAGAACCACATGACGTGTCTCTAAGAAGAAGACTTTGAGCATCCACTGCTGTCATTATCTGTTACACAATGCAGAGGATCCAAAGTTCCAATTACAATGAGATACAGCAATAGAAAATAGAACGACATAGTTTTTCAGTGCTCAAGAATTTCCCATTTTATTTAGCTTAGAATAACTCTGTTTTCACAGAATACTCCCTAAAAGACAACAAATTAATTAGGATACTAGAAACAAGAAGCAACCAGAGACACCATTGGCAAGATAATAAAGCAGAACAAAGAAAGTCTTTGCAGAACTTGAGGCCTGAAACCTCAAAGGGGTTTGTAGTATAAATAATACTCCGTATATCCCTAGAAATCTTTTTAGATAGTGCTATAAAAAATCATATAACATACAAAACCAAAATGCAGAGCCTAAACACCTAGACTAAAGATTTATTTGGTAGCACCAATCGAATCAATCCGCTTGTTAATAAAATGATGAATCAAATTAAGTAAGGAATAGTCGTTCACGTAGTTGTCATAAATTGATTTTACCAAAAGTTTTAGCTTTTGAAAAGTTCAGCCGAGTAATATCCAGTCGTTTTCTCCTAACAACCTTACCAAAACGTGCTCTAAATAAATGAAGCAATAAAACAGTTGTATCCAAACTGAGAAACAGCTATCAAGACTTAAATGAAAAACTAACGTAAATAGAGAGCGAACCAAACATATCATTCAGTTTCAACACAAGCAAACAAAAGCAAACGAACATAGACCAAAGTTCTAAACCCTCATTTTCAGAAGAAATGGTTTGGAAATGGATCCACTGTCTAAATGCATGCTCTAACAACTAGTGAATAACTCCAGTTCCAGTTCAGCCAAAGAAAGAGTATGAAGAGAAAATAAGAACTGTGTGGTGACAATAATGGCCGCAATCAAGTCTCACAAGCAACGATTGGAACCATATATGCCTGAACACAAATGCTAGCAAAATCATGACATCAAACACTAGAATTACTTGAAACGGAGCTGAGAAAAACACACAGAGAGCTCAGATCTCAGCTCGCGTTCAGCTCAATCAACTTGAAAACCGAATAAATGCGAAAACTAAGGCATTAACTGAGAAGGCGAAACGCAGAGAATGCTCACCGAGATAGTTAACGGAGGAGCTGGATATGGAGTCTCCGATCTGCGGATTCAGTCGGAGACAGGGTTTCAGTGGCTGTCTGTGAGAGAGAGAGAGAGAGAGAGGGGTGAAGTGTGAAGGGGGAGTAGAGTGTGGGAGGAGAGAAGCAGAGAACATTGAAAATGATGGCAGATTAAAACAAAAAAGAAATGGGGGGATGGGTCAGTGGGACCCTCGAACATTGACTAGCTGGAACGCTAGATGTGGACCGCCTCTTCCCGGTCGTGTTTCCGTGCCGGTCGCCCTAGCTTCAGTCAATCCAAAGTTTGTGTTATAATCTCTTATGACATGGGCTTCAAGTAGGATATTTATGATGTTTCGTTCAAAAGATTGATAGTTCTTACTTTCCTAATCTCCGGGAGTTCGAGGGTATGTTCGGGCTAGGCCATTGGTGGGGTTTTTATTGGGAGGGTTAGGAGGTGTAGAAACCATCAATTTTTTAAACAGAGAATCGTATGAACCTCGGATCATCTCATGACATTAAGATGATGACAATGAATCTCAATGTCATGGGAACCAAGGTATTACAATTAATTCTATCCTACCCCAATTCCTGTCACATCAACATTCCATTAACTTTTTAGGCAAAATTGACAAGAATACTCCGAGAAATTACAGATTTTACATAAATACTCCCAAATTTGTTTATTCACATCATTACTCCCACATTTCTCTTTTATTTATGCTGTTACTCCCAAATTTGGTAGTGATCATTAGTGTTACTTGGATGTGTCATTTTTGCGTTAAGTGAACAGTTAAAATGCAGACATGTATTTTTTCCACTCTATTATACTAAATTCACTTCAACTTATTATTTCCACCGTCTTTCTCACGTCTTAGTAAGCGTAATTATTGTCCTTATTTCCCATCACTTTTAAAAAAATTGAGATTTCAAACTTCTTAAATCTTTTTAATGATTAATATCAAGTCTGTTCATATTAATTTAATTTGAATTCAATAAAAAAAGATGAAAAACCCCGTATAAAAAGAGGCACCCGAGAAACACTGATGATGAAGCAATCGCGGAGTAACGACGTAAATAAAAGAGAAATGTGAGAGTAATGATGTAAATAAACAAATTTGGGAGTATTTATGTAAAATCTCTAATTTCTGGGAGTGTTCTTGTGAATTTTGCCAACTTTTTATTCTTCTCTAAAATCCTACAATATTATTGCCTTGAAAATCCGTCTCTCCGTTTCTTTTACATTTCTCATCATTTTTTATTCAAAATTTATATTCCCTCCATCCATCCCTAAAACATTGTAACAGTTTGACATTTTTGGTCAAACTGTGACACACTTTGACCACGAATAATAGAAAAGTTTATCTAGCTATGATGTAAATTTAGTAAAATTGAATTTATTTTAAAATATAGTTTTGAAATATCAATTTTTTTATAATATTTAATTATTTTAAACTATATTCAATTAATTGTCAAAGGATGTCACAGTTTAACTAAAAAAATCAAACTGTGATAATCTTTTAGGGACGAAAGGAGTATAAATTTAATACAAATATTTATTTATTAATAAAAATAAATGTAAATTTATAAAAATTTAAAAAGGTTTGATGTCCAACTTTATAAAATAAAAATTAACGGTCTTGCAAAATTGACCATCTGAAGCTCAAACCTTTATCATCCTTCATTTCTTTTTCTTCTCCGTTGATTCCTAAAAAATTGACGGTCTAGAGAAGAAGAACAAGGAGAATCAGCAGCAATATTTGGGGAAAAAAATCGGATTGGTGTTGCAATTTTACGCCGGAAGTGGGGCACGCGCAGCGGCGGAAAACACGGCTCTCCTCCTGCGGCGGGGCAAGATTTTATCTCCATTATAACTGTCGTTAGAACTTAGGAGTAGAGTAATATTAGAGGTACACATTTGTTGCACCTCATTTGTACACCACTAGTCTCTCCATCACACATTTTTTATCCATGCTCAATCTTCTTATCCACACTAAGAAGTGTGCGGTGAAGAGGATGATGGTGTACAAATGAGGTGGACACCATTTTTTACCCCTAGCATTTTTTTTGTGACATTGGATCATGTAAGGTGGATAACATTTGGTATACCCTAATTTCAGTAATTTGTACCCCACCATTTTACATTAGCACCTTGATGATGCAAACAAATCGGGAGTAGTAGGGGTGTATATGAATCGAATCGAAGTAAATTTATCAATATTCGATTTGTATTCGATTAAAGTAATATGTATTCGAATTCGGATTCGTATATAATTCAAATTTTAAAAAACATTCGTATTCGATTCGATAGATATTTGACGTATTTGAATTCGTATTTGAATTCGAAAATATTAGTAATCTTTTCTTAAAACAGATTTTCTTAAAGACATTAAATTATTATTTTATAATAATGTAAAATGTAGTAAAAATATGTTAGAATATATATAAATTTATTTATAAATTATAATATTTGAATATATATAAATTTATATGTACACAAAAATTTAATATATTAAAATATGTACACAAATATTTAATATATTAGAATATATATATAAATTTATTTATAAATTGTAATATTCGAATAATTCAAATAATAAACGAATCGAATCTATTAATATTTGTATTCGAATTCGAAATAAATTCGAATCTAAAATATGATTTGTATTCTGATTCGAATTTGAATATAGCGAATACGAATAATCTGAACACACCCATTAATATAACCTCCACCACAAATCTCATCTCTCCTCATTTGAAGTAATTCCCAGATTCAAAAACACACCAAACAATCAATCGATGGGAAGAATTAGAAACAGAGCGAAAAAGATCATCGCATCAGTGCTGCTGCTTTTGATGATGATTCTGTCTTTTGCCCTCTTATTACTATTTTGCCCTCCGGCCGCCACCGGAAGAGAAGACAGCGCCAGCGCAGCAGTGGTGGAGGCGGTCCAGGAAAGGCGGCACCCCGTGGTAGAGGCGGCCATGGCACTGTTCTAGTGTTCTCTCTCCCCACCGCTTTCCCCCGTGCCAAGGCTTCCAGATTTACTTTGGGTATAAAATAAGCATTCCTTAGCGACCAAACTCTTTCCGTTTAACTCACCTATATTTTGCATGCCCTTTTTTTCCTATTTTCTTTTTCCTTTAAAAAACAATGTTCATATAAAGCATGTAAACCATTTGAGAAATACTATTTACTAGCAAACCGAAAGTCCACAGTAAGCTGGTACATACATACATACATACATACATACATACATGTGTGTTTAGGAGAAATGGCAGTTCCAATTTTTCTCTCTATCTTGTTATGTACTGAATCTCTGCATTCACTCTAAGCCATTCGAGTACTTTCGCTCCTTCAAGTACCTCTCGCACCTATATATTTCCAATCGAAACAATAGTTAATAATAATTCTCCAATCTAAAGTCTATGTTAGTCTGTGTAGTTAGTTAGGCACTATTTTTGCAACCTGTTCCTTCACGCGCTCCTCGTCATAATCCTGCTTATTTTGTTTGAGCACAGAAATTGAGTTTTTGACCTCCTTTTCCAACTCCTCAACTGAGTACTGTAGCAAAGAACCCCAATGACTTGGTCAGAATCAGATTTTTTTCGTGCTTGTTTATATAGTCAAAATCCAGAAGAAAACACTGAGGAAATAACCCATCCACCTGCAGATTTTCGCGAGAGAATATATCGCCAATGGCTAGGTTTTGCTTTATGATGTTTGTTATGTTTGCCTTTTGAGATTGAAGGAAGTCGTTCACGGCCTTGGGGCTTGATAGAGCTGCCAGCTGCTGTTCATTGAGCTTCGTGTGTGCCTAACCCAAGAAAATCCTGATGAGAGTGCATGTTTGTTTATACATGTGGGAAATATAGGAAGATGCCAGCTGATAATGAAAATGGAGGAGCAGACTTGTTTTTCTAATAGCTGGGCCCCATACAGCTGCCTCCCCTGTTCCTCAAAGAGTGATTGTGGGATATCAACTTCAACCATCTGGAAAAAAAAAATTGACAACATCTTACAAATTTGAGAATTCCGGGGCAGACAACCAAATTAGGAGTGTCCCAAAAAGTTTGTTACCCAAATAAATAAATGACATTGGGGGAAGGAAAATGTTGAAAAACTAACAAAATATTACGTTCAATTTTTCTTTACAAGAAATTCACCTGTTGAAGCTGAGCTAGAATTGCATTATCAGTGGCCTGTTCTTTAGCTTCTTGCGCCACTTCATGGCACCTTTCCCACAATGCTTGCTTGACCTGCATACTCATAAATTGTCTTAAAAAACAAAAGAATCCACGTGATTTAATTATGTTACGGTTATACCCTTAATTCTTTGCAAAGTATTACTGCATTTTAGCAGAGCTTACCTCCTCAATGGTAGTGCATCCTGGAACAAGTTTTTCCGCAATGGAGTCATTCAGCTCAGGTAAATTCCTATAGAATAGTTCCTTACAATGAACCTGAAAAAAAAGGAGATGTCCAATAATCTAGAAAGTTAAAACTATACAATAAAACGTTATCCACAACCGAAAATGGGAGCGAACCCACCGTGAATTGAACATGAACACCACGGAGATCTTCTTGTTTCCATGATTCTGGAAATACAACTGGAAAGGACTTTGTTTCACCACATTTTATTCCAATTATAGAGTCTAGGAAACCGGGGAGAACATTATCTACCTCTGTATCAAAGTTAAAACCTGGGAAATAAAAAGAAAACAATGAGAGAGAGAGAGCTAAAAAGGACAATTATGTAATGAAATATGGAAGCAATTTACACATTCTGATATGCTTTTCACAGAGATTAGTGGATGTGCAAATAGTGACTCATTGACCGTGAATCGGATAGACATAGGCTCGTTCTTTCAACCTTTTTATTCCAATCATCCAAACTCCACACTCCAAGATTCAAGTCTAGACTCCAAGCAGTTTAAATTGAGGCAAAAAGAACATGGCCATGGGAAAACAGGGTGAGCTCTTCCAGGCCAAATTACTCAACGCGGGTCGAGTGTCGTGTTCTTGACTTCTTGACATAGCAACTTACAGATTCTACTATGCTTTTCAGAAGTATGGTGGATGATCACGTTCCCCAATTGAATTTGTTCTTTCATTGTTAGTGAATGTGACAAATATAGTTTCAATGAAGCAGTCTTAAATTTCCAAAGGAAGAGCAGAAACTCACATTCAAAGTCGTTAGAAAATATAAAACATAGATGTTGAAGAATAGATTGAACCTCTACTCTCTGCAGCTGGAATTCTTTTAGAATTTGATTCATCTTGTTCAATTGTCATAGCTGATATATCAAGAACTGCTACATCGCCAACCTATTACTCCAATAAGATGCAACAATCAGATTGCTTGACCCAAGAAAATGAATTTGACTTCAAAAGAATCATATATACTCCATGTGTGTGCGTGCGTGCGTGCCTGCATGCATGCATGCATGCATGCAAGCATACATACATACATACATACATGCATGCATGCATGCATGCATGCATGCATACATACATACATACATACATACATACATACATACATACATACATACATACATACATATATATCCATAAAACCCCTGAACAATCTACCTTACAGCAGTGGAGGTGGGGCATGATTTACCTGTAGTCCCCTATCAGCAACAATTTGTAATGGACCTAGAGCTTTGTGACGAAACTTCAACTCTTGTTCAGCAATTCTCTGAGCATCTGCATCACTGGCTAACTCCAAAACAACCTTACAATTTTTGTATGCATTTTCTGGAACCCACTTGATATCAGGTGCCACATCAACAAGAACATCATACCTAAATTACCAATAGTAAGTTTCAGTATATAGTTACAAAGGTTCCATTTGCAGCCAGCCTATTCTGGCTTATTCTGCTTATCTCGGCAAAATAGCCCTAACTAAACCGACCTTAAAAATCTTGTGGACAAAAGTTGTCCAATATGCTGTCTAATGACCACAAAGATACAACCCTAACTATAGTATATGAAGGTGTTGACTCCTTAGAAAAGAATTACTCCTTCCCCTTCCATCTTGCTGTTTTGTCTCATTTCAATTTACGATGTTTGACTAATAGTCTAATACGGAGTACTATATTAACTTCAACTTATTTAAATATCAATGTACAATTGAAAAAAAAATTATATATTTAAGAACTACATTAAAAGTTCTACTATATAAAACAAGAATGACCAAACTAGTTCTGTAATAAAAAGGAAAAATATTCACACTACACCTGAGGTGTGTAGGCATATACTACCATCTCAATTTTAGAGGTAGCTAAAAGTGTTAAACAAGAAGTAGATGGAGTGATGGTTTTGTAGACCTCAGAGAGTTCAGGGATATATACGTCTTTTCCATGTCCTGAAAGTTTGTAGCAATATGAATTGAGTCTTCCAAGGCCTTTCCAGTTACCTATGGAGATCGGCACGCAGAAAAATAGTTAATACACCAAGAAACTATCTTGTCAAATCTTAAAATGTTCAAATCTCACAAGACCTTGTCTGAAATTCCAATGTAATTGCAAAGGACCAAATAAAGTTTCCATGCCAAATACTCCACATCCAATATGTCATGACTGTAAAATCCACGGGGTGATCCCTTCTCTTCCCACATTCAATGAGAATATAAGGGGGGAGAGAAAAACAAATCCTCAAAGTACTTTGATAAACTCCGTACAATCTAATTACTTATTTCCTCGTAGCGTAGAGGAGGAACTTCAACAGCAAAATGGAATTTTCATCAGTGTGTATTGCTTAGCAAACTAAATGGTAACAGGAAAATAGCAAACACACCGAAGACAAGGCATGCGGGAGGGTTCTCTTGAGAATAGATTCAACAGTAGCTTTCTGAACATATTGCTTCCCGGCAAATCCAACCAGTATGCTTTCAGGGATACTCTTGCCAGGGCGAAACCCGGGGACCTGAATAGGTTATTTGGATAGCATTTTCACTTCCTCCAGTTTCCTCTTTCCAGAAATGAACAGAGGAAGAACCAAACAAACAATTAAGGTACCTTTGCATGTTTTGAAATTTCCCTTATGACTCTTCTGTAACAATCCTCACATACAGCAGGAGGAACTTCCACGCTCAATTTGACCTGCAAAACAATCACAGGTTTTATGCTACATAATTCTGTTTGGACAAAATTAGCCATAGCATCATTTCAATAGGAAGAACAAAAACTGAGAATTACACGTATAAATTCGATAACCAGTCTACAAAAACAATCAAAAAGATCACAATTATAAACAGAAGTAAAAAATTGAAAGATAAAAAAAATAAAGGTGGGTTTTTTTGACTGGCTTGGTTGGTGTCTTTGGAACATTCCAAACCCACCCTATAGGTGAAGGGTTCGAAGCTGGTACAAGGATGAAAGGAGAGAAACAATAAAGGGGGGTTTTGTAGGCTCACCCTGGAATTGGGCTCTTGTGTTTCAACGACATGAAGATCGGCTGGGAGTTTGTCCTCCACAGAACCAAAGGCGCCGGCAGCCGCGGAGACTGCAAAATGCGGCCGCAGTTTTTGACCTGCGCGGAGCTGGAGAAATGAGAATTTGCAGCAAGAAAACGCCGGTGACACAATCCTTGGAGAAGCCTGGGAAAAGTTGATTTCTTTGTTGGGTTGAAAAATTGGATTTTCTTGGAGAGACAGAGAGATGAAGGGAATGCAGAAAAGGGAAGAGAGAGACATGAGAGGGCCTAAACGGGTACAACGACATTGAAGTCCATCCATTTAAGAATGGCAATGTTAAATTTTCTGGCCTGGTAGCCTATCAGATCGACTTACTGCCACTTAGAGGAGGGGAGAGCTATTTTTTGGTCTTCTATTTGCCTTTTTAGCTTTCCAATTTTAGCAATTCATTTTTTTACACTCACTCCAATCATATCTTTTATATAATACACTTTTATAATATTTTATTATTTTAATATTTAATTAATGGTATAATTTGTACTCTACCAGCAAAATCTACAAAAAAAAATTGTGATCTTCTAAAATAATTGAATTGCAAATTGAAGAAAATTTTGGATTTTTGATCAAAACAACAAAATTTTCAAATCTACGAACAAAATCCACAAAAAAAGATTGCTTCGCTTTGCAATATCAAAAGTAAATTCACATGATTGGGAGGCGCAGTTGGCAGCATCAAAACAAAAGAATTCAACTCCAGAAGTGCTCCCCAAATCCGTGACTTGTAGTGTTGGCCGTTGGGAGAGCAAATAACAGGGAACAGATAGAAGGAGACGAATAGACGGGCTTTTCCACTTTCCTACAGTATCATCTATTTTTAGCATATGGGAATGCAGAAATAGATTAGGGTGTATTTTTTAACAGATGCGTTGGAGACATTTTTATTGAATAGTAAAGGGCATATCTTTTATTTTTTAGCATATACTGAATTTTAAACTCCCCGTTGGAGTTGCTCTTATTGGTTATTCTTCAAATTTTTTAAAACCTTTTTTCTTCCACTTATTTCTATTATTTACACTCTTTCTTCTAAAATATTTTACATTTTAGTAAAATAAAATTTAAATTTTTTAAATTTACTTTATTTAAATATTGGTATAAAAATTATTTAAAAAATTACATATTTAAAAAATCACATAAAAAATTTTACAAAACAAAAGATGACAAATATATTTTATTTTATCAAAAAAATAAATTATAATGTACAAAAAAACAAAAGTTTCATTGACTTTTGAATAGTGAAAAGTATAATTTTTTTTGGTGACACAGGGAGAATTACTTATTTTTATTGAAATCAGATCAAAAATTTAAATATCAGTATAATTAAATTACATCAGATCAAATCATATCAGAATTTATTCTTATCATATCAGAACTGACTAATTAGGTGAAATGTAAGGTGACCTTACTCATATATAAGTGTCTAGTTTGCTTTACGTATCAAACATTTTACTAATAATATTTAAAAATATATAATAAATTAAAATATAACAAGAGTACATTCTATAAATGGATTTTTTGTTGGTGATTTTAGTGTCATCGATTTATTTTGTGTAATTAGATTTACTTTGATCGGACAGGAATTTAAATAGACGTTGTCAAACGAGTTAGGAGGCGCGGAGTGCGTGCTCGTTCAACGATATTATAAATTCATTGCGGGGGTCCGGGATAGCGGGGGTCCGAGGGCGGCAGCCCCCGGGTAGCGGGGTCCAAGGGGCGGCAGCCCTTGGCAGGGTCCAAGGGGCAGAGCCCCTGGCCGGGCCGGGACAGCTTGGAAATTTTTTATTTCGGACGTTATTTCTTTATGAAAATCCTTAAGATTTTCGTGATCGGAGTCCAAATCATTAAAGGACTCGAACTAGCGGATAAACGTCAAAATATACTTTAAAACCGCAGGAGGCTCTTCAAACTCGTGCATATCTTCTTCCCCACGCGAACGCACGCGTATGTTTACGCGAAGGATCATGTCTGATCATGGATTTTTCGATTCTATAAAATAGAATCTCGTGGTATGGATTGGGGTACAGATTTTCGATTGCTTGTTCTTAATTAACGTCTTATCCGATTGAAGTATTTCGTATACCTCGAAATAACTTTGATCTGAAAGCGTTTCGTACGCGATTCGTTATTCTATCGAGTTCTTCGTTTAAACACTGCTTCGCAGTGTTCTAATTCATTAAATTCATACAAAGATCAAAGTTATTTCTAAAGAACTCAAAGATGACGTGTGGTGATTCCGTAAGAGATTTGAGCAGCAAGTTCTCAAAGTTAGAAAAGTTCGAAGGCCATGACTTCCGTCGATGGCAGAAGAAGATGCACTTCCTTCTCACAACATTGAGGGTTGTGTATGTACTGAGCACGCCTATGCCGCAGATCATGGATGACGATACACTGGTAGAGACGAGGTAGTGGTGCAAGTGGGAGAACGATGACTACATTTATCGAGGACATATTCTAAACGGTATGTCTGACTCTCTGTTTGATGTATATCAAAATGTTGAATCTGCAAAGTTACTGTGGGACGGTCTAGAAGAAAAGTACATGGCCGAGGAAGCTTCGAGCAAGAAGTTCCTCGTCAGTAACTTTAACAGTTATAAGATGGTCGACTCTCGACCACTCATGGAACAATACAATGAACTAATCCTGGGCCAGTTTGCACAGCATAACATGGCAATGGATGAATCCATATCTGTGTCTAGTATTATAGACAAACTACTTCCTTTGTGGAAAGGATGCAAACGTGAGTTAAAGCATAACAAGGAGGAAATGAATCTGGTGCAACTTGGAACCCATCTTCGGATTGAGGAGTCCATCCGAGATCAAAAGGGAAAAAAGGTGAAGGACATAGCCGGTCCATCGTCCATCAACATGGTCAAAGACGAAGGTTTCACCAAGGTGAAGAATAAGTCTAAGGGTAAAAAGCGCAAGTCCAGAAATACACCCAAACCTGCAAATAAAAAGGCTAAAATGGGTTGTTGGAAGTGTGGGAAACCAGGCCACTTCAAGCAGAATTGTCGGATTGGCAAACGGGACAAGGATACAAGTAAGAGTGGTTCCGGTCAAGGAACCAAGGCCCAAAACAAATCAGAAGGTCAGATTATTCCACTCATCAATGATTCAGTTAAGAATTATGTCTCAATTATATCTGATGCATTTTATGTGTAGGATGATGATATCTCTTGGTGGGTTGATTCGGGGGCAACATGTCACGTGTGCAAGGACAAAAGATGGTTTAGTTCGGTGTAATCAATGGACTATGGATCAGTGTTGCGCATGGGAAACATAGCCACCGAACCTGTCAAGGGAATTGGAATAGTAAAACTTGTATTCACTTCCGGCAATAGTGTACTCTTAGATAATGTATTATATGTACCAGGTCTTTGTAAAAATCTTATATCAGGGATTGTATTAAATAACCATGGATATAAACAAGTATTGGAAAGTAATAAATATATTCCATCTAGACATGCATGGTGGCTTTGTAGGTTTTGGTTATTTATGCAATGGCATGTTTAAATTAAGTTTGAATGTTCCTTTTGGCATGAATGATGTTTGTATGACGATTACATGTGATGCCTTAAACAAATATGTTTTATGGCATGCTCGTTTAGGTCATGTGCATTATAAAAGATTACAAGATATGTCCAAAAGTAACTTAATTCCTGCCTTTGACATAAACCAAGACAAATGTAAGACATGTATGTTAACCAAGATAACTAGAAAACTGTTTAAAGAAATCAAAAGGGATTCTAGTATACTTGAACTCGTCCATAGTGACTTGTGCGATTTTCATGCAACTCCATCTATAGGAAATAAAAAGTACATGATCACTTTTATAGATGATGCCTCTAGGTTTTGTTATGTAATCCCTCCGTCCCCATAAGATGTTCTCATTTTGACTTTTGGTTGTTTTTAAGGAGAGTTGAAAAAAGGTGAAAGTTTACCATAATACCCTTAATGAAAAATGGGTGGAGTGTATTAAATGAGGTGGGTGAGGTGTAATAAATAAAGTAAGTGGGGGTAGTTGTGGTATTTTAATTGTTAAAAAATGAAATGAGAATATCTATTGTGGACAAAGAAAAAGGGCTATTAAGAAGATCTATGAGGGACGGAGGGAGTATATCTTTTACATGCTAAGGATCAAGCACTGCAAACTTTTAAAGTGTACAAAACCGAGGTAGAATTGCATAAAAATAACTTGGTTAAAACTCTTCGGACAGATAGGGGAGGAGAATATTTTGATCCAGTTTATTTTCAATCTGTTTGTATAATTCATGAGACCACTGCTCCCTATACACCACAACAAAATGGTGTAGCCGAGCGAAAGAATAGGACCTTAAAAGAAATGGTAAACTCTATGTTGTCTTACTCAGGTTTGAGTGAAGGATTTTGGGGAGAGGCTATGTTAACAGCCTGCTATTTGTTAAATAGAGTTCCTAACAAAAGGAGAAAAAATTACCCCTTATGAAATTTGGTATGGGAAGCCACCAAACTTGAATTATTTAAAAGTTTGAGGTTGTAGAGCGGTTGTAAGACTCCCAGAACCTAAGAGGAGAACCTTGGGAGAAAAAGGCATTGATTGCATTTTTTTTGGATATGCTCAGCATTCTAAAGCTTATAGATTCTACGTTATAGAATCTAATGACTCGGTGGGAGTAAACACCGTGATCGAGTCAAGGGATGCAATCTTCGATGAAAATAGGTTTTCATCAACACCTAGACCAAGAGATATGATACTAGGTGATTTATCTATACCAAACCAAGAGGACTCTAGTAGAGACATAGTTTCTACTAATGAGTCCTTCGTTCCTAAGGAAATTAGGAGAAGCAAAAGACGTAGAGTTGCCAAATCCTTTGGCTCAGATTTGCAATTATATTTAATTGAAGGTTCTAGGGATGAAATTTTATTTCAATATAAATATTGTTATAATATTGAAGCCGATCATAGAACATATAATGAAGCTATGGCTTCAAGGGACGTGGCGTTTTGGAAAGAGGCTATTCAAGATGAGATGGACTCTATCTTGCATAACAACACTTGGAAATTAACTAACTTACCTCCTGGATGCAAACCTTTAGGATGTAAGTGGATCTTCAAGAAGAAGATGAAAGTAGACGGTTCGATCGATAAGTTTAAAGCAAGGTTAGTGATACAAGGCTTTAGACAAAAAGAAGGAATTGACTACTTTGATACCTATGCCCCTGTTGCAAGAATTTCAACCATTAGGTTGTTGATTGCTCCAGCGGCTATACACAATCTTGTGATTCACCAAATGGATGTAAAAATAGCTTTATTAAATGGTGAACTAGAAGAGGAAATCTACTTGAAACAACCCGAAGGGTTTGTTATGCCAGGAAATGAGCATAAAGTGTGTAAGCTAGAGAAGTCACTATATGGCTTAAAACAAGCACCGAAACAATGGCATCAAAAGTTTGATGATGTTGTGTTGTCAAATGGCTTTCTTTTAAACCAAGCAGACAAGTGTGTTTATAGCAAATTTGATACTTCAGGTAAAGGAGTTATAATTTGTCTATATGTTGATGACATGTTGATTTTTGGAACCGATCAAAATCAA
>OOIL02002358.1:2969026-2979322 GCA_900332095.2 Cuscuta campestris
CATGGTTAGCACAAGACCGGATATAGCATATGCCGTTGGAAAGCTTAGTAGGTTTACTAGCAATCCTGGTACACACCATTGGCAAGCTATACGGAGAGTATTCAAGTACTTAAAGAAAACTATGAATTATAGTTTGGTGTACAGTGGAGATCCACCAATTCTTGAAGGATACTCGGATGCAAGTTGGATCACTAATATGGAAGATTTCTCCTCTACTAGTGGATGGGTTTACTTACTAGGTGGAGGAGCAATATCATGGGGATCAAAGAAACAAACTTGCATCACTACATCGACAATGGAATCTGAATTTGTTGCTTTAGCATCGGCCGGTAAAGAGGCTGAGTGGTTAAGAAATTTGGTATATGAGATTCCATTGTGGCCTAAACCGATATCACCAATATCTATAAGATGTGACAGCGCTGCGACTTTGGCTAAGGCATATAGCCAAGTCTATAATGGTAAGTCTAGACACATGGGTGTTAGACATATCATGATCCGTGATTTGATCAAAAATGGTATAATATCGATTGAGTTTGTTCGAACTCAACACAATTTAGCCGATAATTTAACTAAAGGGTTAAGAAGAGATCTCGTGCAAAAATCGGCTAAAGGGATAAGATTAAAGTCTATTTGATATCTCTCGTATTAAGATACCCAATTCCCACCTAATATGACGTTAGGTGTAGAATTCAATGTGGAAAGCTTAACATCAAGAGATTGGAACACAACATTAGCATCATCCAAAGGTATGTGTTCAGAACTGCAAGTTAAAGAGGTAAAAGTTAATCTTCTTAATAGTTCTTTTGAAAAATTGTATGTGCAGGTACAAAACATAAAAGAACTACCCATACGAGTATGAAGTTTAGCCGCTTCACAAAGTTTGGACTTGACTTTTATATGCTCGTTGAAGGATAAGGACACAAGGCTAGTAAAATACGGTGTCAAGTTTGGAACAAAGAAGCACTTAGAGCTTATGTGTATATTATCTTCATGTATTCATATGAATTGCAAGGGTTCAATCCTTAGAGACACCCCGAAATTCGAATATTTGGAATGTGTAATATACTAAGATGAAAATTCAATCGTCGCGACATTTTCATTTATGCATAAGTTTGTTGAATCTATTATCTCAAAAAGTAAGTCATGGATTACACTAAAATAGGGGAGGATTGTTGGTGATTTTAATGTCATCGATTAATTTTGTGTAATTGGATTTACTTCGATCGGACATGAATTTAAATAGACGTTGTCAAACGAGTTAGGAGGCGCGGAGTGCGCGCTCGTTCAACGATATTATAAATTCATTGCGGGGGTGCGGGGGCGGCAGCCCCTGGCCGGGCCGGGCCGGGACAGCTTGGAAATTTTTTATTTCGGATGTTATTTCTTTATGAAAATCCTTAAGATTTTCGTGATCGAAGTCCAAATCATTAAAGGACTCGAACTAGCGGATAAACGTCAAAATATACTCTAAAACTGCAGGAGGCTCTTCAAACTCGCGTCTATCTTCTTCTCCACGCGAACTTACGCGTATGTTTACGCGAAGGATCATGTCCGATCATGGATTTTTCGATTCTATAAAATAGAATCTCGTGATATGGATTGGGGTACAGATTTGCAATTGCTTGTTCTTGATTAACGTCTTATCCAATTGAAGTATTTCGTATACCCCGAAATAACTTTGATCCGAAAACGTTTCGTACGCGATTCGTTATTCTATCGAGTTCTTCGTTTAAACACTGCTTCGCAGTGTTCTTCTTCATTAAATTCCTACATTTTTATAATGTGAGAAGTTCCATATTCAGTTTTAAATTCTAAAATATTATATTCGTGTCCTTCAGTTTTTGAAAATTATTTCATAATTAGTCTTATAAGTTAAATATGACCGATTCTTTTCACCTATAATCGTAAAAGATTGATTATGATATAGTTTTTAAAAACTAAAGATGCCGAATGTAAGATTTAAAAATTGTGGACTAAATATAAAAAAACCATGTATAGAATTTTCTAAAATAACAATCATGCCATAATATTTGTGTCGAAAAAAACTTTTAATATGTTTTTTATATTGTTTACTAATGCCAGGTATATTTTAAGAGAATAATGTTCAAACATTCAACTAAAATGTTTGGAAACAATAAAATATGTTTGAAAAAAAATGTTGAAATAAATGAAATATATTTAAATAAACATTATATTTTTTCAAGTAATACTCCTGTATATTTTTATTATAATAATTTAAACTTCATTTTAATTATCTCTTTTCATTTTTATATATGTTAAACTATTTTTTTTTCAAACCACACGTAATATTTTTTGGGTCATACTTATCATTATATGTTCTTAAACATTTTAATAAGTATCAATAGTAAAAATCTATATCTCTTAATTTTTTATGTTACTAATCCAGGTACCAAAAATAATGGAAAAATGAGAAACACACGCACAAAAAGTCAATGCTTCCGTTGGGGCTCGAACATAAATGAATTTTCCTCAAGAATCCTCAGAAGTTTGAAATACTATTTTCTTGATCTTAATTAAACAAACAATTGACATAAGTAATCTAATGATATATCAATCAACCAAGAAACATAACTATGGAATATTACAAAGTACAAATGGAAATATAATAAATTTGAGTAATTTATTTAATATTTTAATATTTTATATTGACTGTATAATGGTAACTAACGTTTATTTTGGTGACAAATAAAAAAATTTCTTTTATAAAAATTATGATAATGCTTCAATTTTTATTTTTTTGTTTACAATGACGATGATGATAATGAAAATAATAATACTAGTAATATAATAATAATAATAATAATACGGGTTATATATGTTTTTAGTCCTTGCAAAATATGTCATTTTTGTTTTTTGTCTTTGTAATATTTTTTTTGTTAAATCATTGTTATAATTGTTTTTTTTTTGAAAATGGGTAGAAGATTATTCTCTTGACTTTTTTTATAAGAAATCTCAAATCCCAAAGTATATGAAATATACTTTGTGATATCCTCGATTTTCAGTAAAAAATCTCAGGTCTCATATTATACGAAATATATTTCGGGGTTTTTAGATTTTGTGATATTATACTCCGAGAGTACATATGAGACAATGAATGACTTTATTAAAATCTGAGGTCTCATATTATACGAAATATATTTCGTCCATTTAGAAATTATGATTGAAAGTTTAGTTACTTTGACAATTGAATGACTTTATTACAAATTTAATAAGATAATGATTATTAAGGTAAAATTTAGTATTTGTCAAACTAACAAGATTTTTAATCTTAATCATTTAATATAATATTTGAGAGTTGATAGCCTAGAATGATGACACGTGGCAAGTGAAAGGCTCCTAATTTGCTTACACCTCGGATGACACGCGTCCAATTATTAGCCGAAGCTCCTTCTTTCTTCCCTTCGACCTTCTTCTTCGCGATTTTCGTGGAAAGGAAAGTAAAAAAAATTGGATCTTCACGCTAGGAAACTAATTTGATTCAGCCCCGATTCCTCGCTGCCTTGGATTTACATGGAAGGAAAGAAATCGAGGTACTTCTATTCGACTTTCCATTCTTCCTCTTCGGTTACCCCGATTTTTGGGATTAAATAAGGCCTTTTAAGAAAAAAAGTACTTAATCACCCAACTAACTATGGTTAGACGAAGGAAGTTAATTAACTTTATTATTTTTAGCACTAAGTATGGATTAAATATAAACATATGGGATTAATGTAACTCTTTAGCATATGGATTAAAATATTAGATTAATACCAATATTCTTTCTTCCTATAATTATATATATACATAATACCAATCTGCTTCTTTCATACTGTCAAAATCCATTTTTTCCAAAGGAAAGGGCAATGCTCATTCACGGATCAAAGTATTCTGTTTGTTTTTTCCTGCATCTGTCATAGTCTGCCTATACATTTTTATGCATATTTTGTCCTTATTTTTATGCATCATTTTTCTGCATACTTTGTCTTTATTTTTATGCATCATTTTCTGCATCTGCCATGGTGTGCCAATACATTTTTGATCCATCATTTTTCAGTGCTACTAGCAGTTACATTTTGATGCATCATTGTGCTGCAATTGTCATGCTCTTGCAATCATAGGGCATAGACATCATTTTTATGTACTTTATATCAGATGGGTTATGAGGGGAATTTAATGAGCATTGCTTTTGCTTTGATGTACCTATAGGATGTTTGTGAGAATAATAAACTAACTGTAAGTTTAAATACTAACAGTAAGTTTAAGAACTAAGTCTAAGTTTAAGTACTAACTGTAAGTTTAAGAACTAAGTCTAAGTTTAAGTACTAACTGTCAAAAAAATGTATGCATTTGGGGTTTAAGTACTATGTGTAAGTTTAACTACTAACTGTGAATATGAAACTAATTAAGAGCCCATACACCAAAAGGACTCTTGGACTGATACAGAAATATATACTACTACAAATACTACTACAGAGTACTTTGTTGCTAATGAAGATGACTAATGATGAACTAATAAAGAAATAAGGCAATATAGGTCTGTTAGTAACTAATAAGTCAGTATAGGTCTGTTAGTAACTAATAAGGCAATATAGGTCTGTTAGTAACTTAGTGTAGTATTATAAAGACAACTTTGCCGCCTGTTTGCATACTTACAGACTCCCGGATTGTTATATCATACGGCTTGCTGCATAAGATGTTTTATTGCTACTTTTTTTGTTATTATATTCAGATTTATTGGTGTTTCCTAAGAGGATATGTTGTTGATGATTTTTGATGATGAGACGAGTGGTGAATCTGATCCCAAGGTTTAGATTTAAATAATCTCCAATGGTTATTACTTTATGTAAACAATTTTTTTATTGATTAAATTAAATCATGAAAAACAATTATGATTCAGGTATCGAATAAAGACGAGTTGTTGACACAACGGACAGTGCTACTTTCGTACTACTTGAAAACGTTGGATGCTTGCTGCTCCATAAATCATGTTCAGAGATGTTGAAATATTCTGAGGTATGGATAAATATGTGATAATAACAAATTATCTTATACCCGTTTTAAATCTATATTTAAATTCTTTGACCCAAAGTGAGCCATTCATTTTCATCAAGTATTGAACTATTTCATGTGTTGTAGTTTTTAAAAGGGAACGCTGGGCACAATCATCACCTTCACTCGTCTCAAATAGTATACTCTATCTGACTATATGTATCTTGATTTGTAATAGGCTGAATTTTTTTGAGGAAATACTATAAATTGAATAAGTTTTAACCTCTCTGATTTTATGTATAGACAACATTAGGATGACTCGTATATGTTATCAAAAGATGATTTTTTTATCAAAGAATACTCAAATAACTTGGTTTGAACTCTTCGGCTCTTGGTTTATTTTGCACTGCCTGAACTCTTCTGCTCTCGGTAAAGCAAAAACATCTGTGGTCATTGTGTTAGTGTGGCATGTCTTTAGTCACAATTCTTTGACATACGGACTCCACCCAAATCACTCCACATACCTGTTGGAAACAGAACCTCACCCAAATCACTCCACATACCTGTGGGAAACATACCTGTTTGACTAAAGTATGTGGAGTGACTAAAGTTCTTTGTTTAAAATTATTTGACTAAAGTATACGATTTGATTTCTACGCCCAAGCCTGAACTATTGGGTTCGAGTTTCTACCTGAAGCCTGACTTTGTAAACCGACAACCGACCCGACTGACTTTTAACAATTTAGTCCCAAATCAGTTTTTTAAGAACTTCACCTTTAACTCCCTTAAGATGCACATGCTACTGATTTCTACGCCCAAGCCTGAACCATTGGGTTTGACTTTCTACCCGAAGCCTGACTTTGTAATCGGCAACCGACCCGACTGACTTTTTACAATTTAGTCCCATATCAGTTTTTTTAAGAACTTGACCTTTAACACCCTCAAGATGCAATTTGCTCCATTCTAAAGCAACTTCCATGGGACTATAAATATTCCACCATTGAGGCATTCTGATGCAAAATGCAACCTCACTTAATTCAGACTTCCCTATATTCTCTCTTCTTTACATTCGTTAGATCTTAAATCTGACACACTTAATCAGTTTTTAGTGTTTATGAGAGGTCTAATATTTATTTAAACAAAATATTTATTTATTAGTGTATGGTTCCGGTGATAATGACTCTTAACGTGAGAAAGCAGAATGGTGCAATTGATTTTGTGAAGGTTAGGTCTCTAAAAAAATGCATCGGTAAAATAAACTTTGTATATTCTTTTAACCCGTGCTTGGCATTGGATATGGCCGGGTAGGTGAGAGGAATTAGTGTACACTAACACCTCTGATTTGCTCAGTTTAATAAAAAGTTTAGAGATGAATGCTATTGGTATCAAGCAAGAAAATATAGGACCAACAGTACTGTATAGAAAGGAAAAAATGGGAAACAGATATGCCTTATCCTTGAGGTTAGCAAGGCAAATTTGAAACAAGAGATGAATGTTATTGTATCAAGCAGTACTGTTTAGAATTAATTGAAACTATGTTCAAATCACAGGTGTTGTTTGTTAATGTATCTTGCATTAAAGGATTGTTTTTTTGTCATGCAGAGTTTGATTGAAGATTTTGTGGAATCAAAGGATAATCACTTTGAACGTCTCGGAGATGATATCACAGACTCTAATATTGACAAAAAAAATGAAAGAGGTTGAACATTATGATAGAGACGGTGAAGAACCAATTAAGCAAGAAGATGAAGACCGTTAAAATAGAGAAAAATTAATACTGGAACTAATATGTGACCTTGAGAGTATTGTTATTCTTTGTGTTTTATTTATGTGTTAGACATATTACTCCGTATAATTTATGATTCTTGGATTTTTTGTTGTTTGAATTTAAGAAATTACTCCTTCCGTCCCGTTTTAAATCGCCCGTTTTGATTTTTGTGCATATTTAAGGAAAAGAAAAAATAGAAATAATTTTTTGAAATTGTTATTATTTTTTAGAAGGGTTGACGATGAATAAGAAGATAAGGTGGTGAAAAGTGACTAATTTTAGGAGTAATTTAGATATCTTACTCTTAAAAGTTTACGAAAACAAGTAACAGACAATTTATTTTGGGATGGAGAAAAAGGCAATCAGGCAATTTAAAATGAGTTAGAGGGAGTACAATTTTGTGGCATTTAGTGTTTTAAATAAGATTGCATGTTTGAACAATTTATACTCAGTTTGATATATTGATATGTCAACACCCATGTTAGTTTCTTTTGAGAAATTGATGTTTTTGGGTTTCACACACTTCCCTCTTTTTTATTTCTGGGAATTTTATGTCTTTTGAGTGCTAGCTTCTTACTGTCTTGACTCTAATTGTTTAATCCAGTTTTATGAAATCAGAGAACTGTGGGAAGAATCAGGTGTGTTTTTGTAATTTGTTTGGGTGAGCTATGATGTTATAATTTAGCATTGATGTTTCCTGCTTTTGGAGTTTTTGCTGGCAAATCAGGCATCCAACACCAATATTTCCTCATGTTTTTCCGCTTCCTTTGTTGGGAAGAAGCTGGAAAAAGCAGTGTTGCTACAATTTTTTGGCTAATTCACTTTTTGGACTTGGCAACTAAAGATTATGTCATTTGCTTTGTTTTCCAAAAGCAGAATTTTATTTCTACTTCCACTGTCCTTTGGGGATAATTGGAGGGGAGAGTGGAGGAATTAATTAATTTATCATTATACACTCCGTATTTGAGTTTTTATAAACAAATGATACAATATGATAGGTGATCACATAGCACTTCAACCATTCTTTATTATACATGTATTCTTAAAATATTTTACTTTTCAAGATATATACAAAAACTGCCTCACAAAAAATGTGGAACTTTAACACTACCTTTTCTTAAAGTAAGTGTGGAGCTTAGCTCAACCCTAAGAGTTGGTGTGTTTCTTTAAAATCAACGTGTAGCGTTATCTTATGAAAAATATTATGATTGTGATAATATTTTTGAAAAACGCAATGGTTTTAAATTTCAATAATTCTCAGCATTAATTCATCCATTAGGTTCATTGTTACCAAAAAAATACTTCCTCCGTTTCTTAAAATCATTTCTCTTTCAATTTTTTTGTTTTTCTTAAAACACTTCCCTTTTCTATTAAAAAACTACTTTTACCCCTACTTTTTCATACTCTACCTATCACATCATACTTTTTCACTAATAACTAAAATATCACATGTTACTTTTACCTATCACATCACGGGCAAAATTGAAAAGTCAATTAAAATTACATTTTCATTATTTCTTTTCAAAGTCAAAACATGAACCTTTTTGAGAAACAGAGGGGATACCAGTATTTTAGAATACTTACTTCATTTTTGGTGTGCCCAAAAAAAAAAATTACTCCAATCTTTAAATTGTTTTACACTTTGATTCGACTTGATTCTTTTTTAAAAATGTTTTCGCATATCATGAGGCCGTGTATCTCAAAAGATCCCACAATAAATAATTACTCAATACTACTTTTTTGTGATTTTGAGATGTGAACAATTAATGAATAATATTTAGGGGAAAAACAAGAAAACATATAAGATTTATAAAATTTGATATAATAAATTTAATAAAACCATTTATGTAAAAAATTTGGATTTAATCAATACATTTATACGCTCGATTCCAATTTTGCATCCCATTAAATTTAGTTATCATACTCTGTTTGTGTTGTATCATTCATTAAAATTCTAACATTGTCTATTATATTTAGTTTCATTTTTTAATTATGTACTTAAAATAAACATTTAAAAGAATTAAAAATAACATGCGTACGACCCCGTGCGTTGCACGGGTTAAATACTAGTAGTCAAATAGAAGAATGTACTCTTAGAGTACATTATCATAAATATCAAGGATCTCCAAAGTTTATTTCAAACAATATGGGTCTTAGGAGTTTTTATAAAAAAATTGAGGTTACCCTGAAGTATAATTCAAATAGTGTGAGATCTAGAAATTCTTCACAGAAAATTGAAGATACCATAAAAGTAATTTTCTAGAAAGTGGTCATTAAACAGAATTTTCACTTCTAATTTCATGTCATAAAATGTATTATTATTTATACTACATCTCTAATTTCCAAATATTTTTGGGGGAAAAGGTCTAGACTTAGAGTAAGACATGAAGAATGTACCAAAATCAGAGTTTCATGTTTTTCATCCCAAAATAAGAGTTACAATGCTAATAATGTCACTATATAATACTAAAAAACATAGTGGGATGTCACCATATAGTGTCATAATGTTACAATTCAATTTCTTATTTTGGGGTTAAAAATATAGAAGTTCTATTTTGAAATTGTTCTTCCATGATTCTAAGGTCTACATGTAAAATGTGAACCTTTTCACACTTTTCATGGGCCAACACGAGAATCTTTTAAATTTTTAAAGAGCTTAATTCAACTTTGGTATTTACTATACTAACAATCATAAAGTGAGGTCACGTTCTATTCATCTGATATGATTGAAATAAGTTCTGATATGATATCATCTGAATGTAGTTATATTCAAAGCTATTTCTGGTATAATTTAATCTGATCTGATTCCAATAAGTGAGGTCACGTTCTCTTCATCTGATATGATTAAAATAAGTTCTGATGTGATTTGATCTGATATGATTTGAATGTAGTTATATTTAAATCTATTTCTGGTATAATTTGATCTGATCTGATTCCAATAAGAATAAGTAATAAGTAAAAAAGTAAGTTAAGAAAAAACATTGTGTGAATGTGGACCATCGTACTACTGAAGAAATTGACACTTTTTTGAAGATAAATACTACTCACTCCGTCCCATATAAAACCTCCCATTTGGAATAGTCCCCCAAAATAAGAAGGGGATATTTTGGCTTTGACTTGCCCAAAATACCCCCCAAATATCTCCACTCCCAAACACTCCCCACGAAAAAAACACTCCGATCTATCCATGGCTTCCATGACAATCACACCCGCATATTTCGGAGGCTCAGCCGCCGTCCCCAAGGGCCCCGCTGCCCTCCGCCGCGGGGTTGTCCCCGTCAGGGCATCGAAGGAGGCGTCGAACGCCGCCGCCGCCGAAGAAATCGGAAAAGGGAGGAGGGATTTGGTGGGTGGAGGGGAAGAGATCTAGAAGAGATCGGACAAAACGCCGCCGCCGCCGAAGAGATACAGATCCCCAAATCTCCTCATCCGCCGCCGACTTTTCATCGATTCAGAGAGGAGAAAAGATTTAGAGATTAGATCTGAGAGAAGAGGAGGGGAGAAGATGAGAGGAAGTCTGGGAATTGGAAGAGGCTAAG
>OOIL02002358.1:2981907-3093050 GCA_900332095.2 Cuscuta campestris
TTTTCCCCCCCCCCCCCCTCCCTCCCAACCAAGATTCAAATATGGGATAAGAAGCTCTGTTTGTTGGTCTTAGGCCATCAAATCATTGTCTTCACACAATATGGAAAATGTTGTTCCGGTGCACTTTAATGATTGCCCACTATGATTCGTAATATGCAGGAAGCAAGCAGAAGCAAATTACATCCAAACAAAAAAGCAAGTTGGAATTCGCCTCATACGAAAGAGGCCGTGGATGTTGAGAGCACAAGGTCTTCGGTTTAACTTTATAGGATGATCAACTGATCTCTCACCAGTATTATAGGAAAACTAAATGGTTAGCACCATGTGCTTGTGTTTTTGTTGACGCCTTGTTAAATCCCTGCGATGTGATAAAGGTGGTTAGTTGTTAGGAGTTGGTTATGGTCGTTATGCCAATTAGCTGTATAAATACCCCTCCCCCCTCTCTGCAACCGGTAATCAAGAAATGAAATAACAACTCTCTTTTCCTCGATATACTAATTTGCACAACAACCACAACCAACTCCAAACCGCTAACCACCTATATCACTATGGAGATTGGATCCCCTTTGTATGTAATCAGGTATTATGGTAGTTTATACTGTTGAGATGTAAATATAATAAGCTCCTAGTAGATGTGCTTTATGCTTTGTTATCTTCTTTGAGCGTATTCTAAATCCCTCTTCCAATTGTATGCAACCCACTGTAGTTTTTTTTTTTAATATTTGGAGCAGAAGGGTCAAAGTCCTCAATCTCAAGGGCCACAACTCCCATGAGGATCAAATGTCATTGGCACCAAGGACAAGATTTCTGTGTTAGAATCTACTGATATGATCAATCTATCCAAGGGGTTTGTGATATTTATTTTGGGACATCCAAATAAAGAAAATATGACTTTTTTTAGGGATAGATAGTATTTGTTATGTCCAGAATGACTGAGTTTTAGTATACTTGAATTGCCATTTGCACATAATTAGTAATTTGGCTTTGCATGAACTTTGAGATTTGGTTGTATTATGTGTACACAAATACGAATCATCCGATTGAGGCGATTCGACATTTTATGGAAAGGATTTTCTACGGAAAGGCAATGACACCTATGTAAGTTTTATAACTTGGCAAATTTTTGCATGGATCTAAAGTCCATGGTGGACCTAAATATATGCAAGATAAACATTTTCTAAATGTTGAAATAAGCATTTTCTTTATATAATAATTTAAAAATATAAAAAATTGTGTGAGTAGGAAGTCCATGTGAACCATAAACTCACCATAGAACCAAGAGAAATGGTTCCATATTTTTGGAACCAAGAGAAAACACTGACACTATCAACAAAGAAAAAGAAAGAATCAAATAAAGTTAATCAATGATTTAAAGCCATATATACTTGTATGACACCATTGAAGCTCATTCAACTATAATGATGGTACAAAACAATTGAGTGTACTGTGTGTAGTGTGTACTACACCTGAACAGCTTACAGCTCTGGTAGAGTCTGAGATGTGGTGTGGCCTAGTCAGTCAGTCTCAGTCATAAGGGTTCCTGAAATTCTTGAGAAGCTCAGGGATGTCATATCCAAGCATTTCATCCACAGCTTGTACCATTTTAGGCTTCAACTTCTCAAACTTATCCATGTTGTAGCCACTCAGAATTTCCTTGAAGTGTTCAACATTTGGGAAATCCCCAGCAGGCAGATGTTGTTCCCTCTGAACCTGTTTGGTGTGGCATTGTAGTATTTTTTTTTATTTTTTTATTTGCATCAGAATGAGAGAGAGAGAGAGAGAGAGAGAGAGAGAGAGAGAGAGATGGCGAGAATGACCTTTGCGAATTCATCAGCCAAGTTATCAATAAGTCTCTGTTGAGCTTTGGCTTTGCCCATCATTGCAGGCATCTCCTTCTTCAAGTGACTGATGATATACGCGTGGATCTTGGCAGCTCTGGCACGCTTCACAAATTCATTTATCTGGGCGCTCACGAAAATAGTTGGTCTCTTTTATTTCATTTTCCAAACACAATAATCATAATCTGGACTCCAGAAATAAAATAGAAAAACATAACATACGCGGCAATCACAAGCTTTCTTTGGTATGTCTCTCAAGTCACTCAGTAAGTCATCTTGTTCCTTTTCAAAAAGCTCTTTCCCAAGCGGACCAGTAGCGGCCTCATTTATAGGCTTGTCATTGAATGACCTGCGCAAAAGGTACATAAAAAAGAATCAAAACAAAGCAGCCAAAGAACCTCCCTTTTCAAATGCATGCATGCAAATTCAGTCATCAATACCCAATGTAAACACGCATGACCTCGGGAGTGTTAAGGACTTTGCCCAAGGACCACATCAATGCCCCATAAACCCGCATAAGCTGCACAATTCAAGGAGATTCAAATTAAGCCGCAGACTTATACCAGTTATACACCAAACAGCAATGTAGGTTTGTATTGATGTGTAGGAAGTGGAATTATGTACAACTAGAATCTTTAGTCCACAACATAAGAGGCCTCACTTGTTGAGTATCAACTTGATCAGCCTTGTTCAGAACAACCCTTATCTTATCGTCATGGCCTCGGAGAGAAGAAATTACACGTTTGAACTCATCACTGATATCAAGTTTGTGAGGATCAAATAACAATAGGATGAGGTCACACTTGGCAGCAAACCAAGATGTCACACCAGTAAAGTCATAGCTCCGTTGTGTTCTTTGCTTTTCTCCAGATAAAACTCCAGGAGTATCAACAAATGTAATGTTCTCCAACAGCTTTTTTGAGCATTCAAAACACACACCAAAAAAAGAAGATACAATAAATCTATATCTGAGGAGAAAAGATTCGAGTTGTTATCTTCATTTATGAGAATCCTTTTGGCACAACTGAGGTATGGCTAGTAACTCACAGGATGAGGCATTTGAGAACATTCAAATTTTGACAAAAATGCTGTTCCGAAAGTTGTTAGACCACTGAATGGCATGTCTGCTTGAACGGCAATTGTGTTCCCTGGAATACTTCTTTCATCAGGTCCATTCTGTAATATACATACAGTAAAGAGTAAACACTATGAGTGGAAAAATTTATACTAATAAATAATAAACAATATACCATGACAATAATATCGGAAAAGCTTAATAAGCATTAAACTGATATTTAAATAAGAGAATGTTAGTTACTAAGACATCCATTGCATTGGGTAAATAATGGACTAAATCCAAATAGAACATTCAACTTCCTTTACTTCTTATTTCAATGAAGTTTTGGGAAAAGCTCACATTACCATAACAACAACAAATCTATCTGTTGTAGGTTCCGGCCCAATGTGAGCTCCTGCAATTATAAAATATCATGTAAATTCCAATAGCAATCTATTAAAATGGTTTTGATAATAAAATTTTAACACAACTTGCAGACAATAAGCACAAAATTATAGGAAAAACCTGGATAAGTGCTCCTAAGCAGATGCTTAATAAAAGTTGTCTTCCCCGTAGAATATTGACCCAAAAGCATCACCATCGGTTTAGCATCAAAGTCACTGTTTGTCTAATAACAAACAATACATACATCCGGAAATTATTTCTTCATGGCATTCTTTTTGAAAATAAGGTGTGACAGTATACAACAACAACCCAGTTGGATCCCACGAAAATATGGTTTGAGGAGGGTGTGTGTACCCAGACCTTGCCCCTACTCGAAAGTAGAGAGGCCGTTTCAAAGTGACCCCTGGCTCAAGTTGCAAAGATAAAAGATCACAGTAGTAATAGAATTTAGGATGGGGTATGGGTCACAGGACTGGTAATAAGGCACTTGGGCTGAGTCACATTAAAAGATAAAATCCAATCGATTATTTAGTTCAACTCAAGAGCTTATATACCGATTACTTTTCTATTCAACTTCCGATGTGGATACTCTAACACTCCCCCTCAAGTAGACAACCGGCTATTTTAAATCTAACCGGTTGACCACTTGCAAATGAACTCCCGTCCCTTGATTTTTTAACGTCATCACCTAAAGAACTATGAGCCGTTGGGTATTGACTTCTACACGAGCAATCGGGTTAAACGAGCCACAGGTCGTTGGATTTCCATTCCATACGAACAACTGGGCTAAAGGCTAGGACCGCTAGAAATAAACGTCTATACCGATTATTATTTTATTTAACTTCCAATGTGGGATAAGACTCTAACAAAGTAACAAGTAGATACATAAAGTACAGAAAGCAAGGTCTGACAGTATAATAGAAGGGAAAGTAAACCCACCAATGAGGGAGATACAAATTCATTAAAGCGATATGTAACTTCTAGTGGCTTCAGATTCTGAATGTATAACTTTTTCAATCCATCAATTATTGATGTCACAGAGCTTATAGAGACCTGAGGGGACCAAGACAAAGAAATATAAATTGGAAATCAAAGTGCTAAAAGAGTTGGGTTAGAGAGCACAATAACTGCTCATAAGAAGAATGACCAATAAGCAGCAACATATATCAGGTACTGAAGGGGAAGATAAATACAAAGTATCCATTAGGTTTTTTATATGAAGGCAACCAATATTAGTAGTGAAACACCTTCTTTCTGCTAATGCAAAAAAGTCAAAAGCTAATTATATACTCCCTCTGTCCCAAAATGAAGTTTACACTTTGACTCCATTCAGTTTCAAAAGAAGTGTTGAAAAATGAAAGGTGTTTAGTGAAAAGTGAAAGGTGTGTGGTTGAAATTTATTTGGAAGCAAGAGAAAAGATTAGAGACACATATTCATTTCCTAGAAGAGAAAGTAGAGAAGTGTAAACTTCACTCTGGGACATCTAAAAGACGAAAGTGGAAACTGCATTTTTGGACAAAGGGAGTATCAGCCTAACTTACAAGGTCAGGATGATACAAATCTCTTAATAGCTAAAAATTTATCCGTTTTAAAGGTCCCCTATGAAAAACAAATGGCTTTAGGAATTCATATAAAATAAAAAATAGTAAGAAACTGACAACACATACAATATACAAATCCACTCAGGAACCTTACAAAAGGATGCAAATCGAGTGATAAGAGTTGAGATATTTTCCACAAATATGATCTAAAAGGATTGTCATTGAATAACTTATGTAGAACTAAGCAGAAGCATTTTGCATGACCTGGCCTATATGATATGCGTGCCATCAATATAATCAAGAGAAAACTGGCCTAGGCCACCCTCCCTTATTCAGCTAGTAACTACAAAGAAAACTTATATTTTTCTCCAATTAATATTATATTATGTTAAACTTTGCACTCCACGTTCCATAGATAGCACTACATAAAATGCAAGCAACTCAGGCAAAATATTAAATAATTGGTGTGCCCAAGCTCTGGCTCGAAAAAGCTTATAGCTTATGGTAGGTTTAAGATTGAACCCGCGTTTAAACAAATTTGAAAGTGTAAGCATGGTTTGGATTTTTTTAAATGGCTTGAGCTGAGTTCAACCAACTAGAACATAACAAAGCTTACAAGCTCGAGATAAAACTCAAGTTTGTACCAAACTACCAATTCCGCATGCTGTTAGCATAAAATTTTCATTGGCCAGACAATTCACAAGTAAGCTTGAGCACAAATTGATCACTTAACGAGTAAGCTCATGCTTGATTACTTGAACTTGATCCAATTTGAATCAAGCTTTGACCAAACAGTTCAAGAATGCTGTCTACTTTGCACCTTCTGTTCATTAGTTCACACACATAAGTACAAATTATGGTCAAGAAATCAACTGGAAGGATTTTTCATCTTTCCCAATGCACAAGGTCCGTATGACTTTTAACTTTCCAAATAAAAGGCTAGAGGTCATACTTATAAGCACAAAATGTTTCTCATTCATATGACTAAAAAGACAATGTCAAAGACTCAAAGCAATGTGAGAATCATTTATTTAATCCTCCTATTTATCTATGTTAAATATAAGTGTATCCAGATCTAGAACATAAATATCATGGATCAAGTCGTCAAAGCAATGATAAATTTCTGTGAAATAAAAAAACAACATTTGTCCTTTATCATGAAGAAAAACCAAGGTTGTCTGAAAACGTAATTGAAATGAAATTCTTATTACTAGAAGACACGAATGAAAATTTTCAAGGTCTATTTCACACTCATATGTCAAAAACTTAGAGCATATGGTCCTACAAGGCTACAAAACTAATAATCTTGCTCTATTGCTAACTCATAGGTTTACACCTTTTTGTGTTCCTACCCTTGATGATGTTCGTTCATTTCAAATGCATTCACTTCAAGAGTCACTAAGCTTATGTAGCTCAAGAGTCATGCATGCAAGCATTAGACAGGCAATATCTAGCCCTTTGTTTTTATGCTAGTTAAAGTTCTTCAAAATATATTTTAGATGGGAGGCATTAGAAGCAAGTGGTTGGAAAAGAACACATTGGGCACACAAAATTTATTCTTTTGTTTGCGTATTATCCTAAAGTTTATGCATCAATCTGAAAGAATCAAACCATTGAGTTTGTCCTTCAATAGTATAGATTGCAATGAAATGTGTTGGATGTGTTGATAGTAGTCATGAAAACAGCATATGCATTGTAAGTATTCCGTAACTTTGAACTTTGCCAATTGTATAAACAAAACTACCACTACTTTATTCAAATTAATTGCGAGAGTTATTAACCATTTGTTCTCACAAAATGGAGAAGCATTCCATTCGTGTATTTTGCAATTCACTAATACTTCTCAAAGTAGATCATTGAACAATGAACAATATATTAACAATTGCTTCCATATGTTTTATTAAAAAAGGCGGTACATTTTAAATACAGTAATAAATCATGTGGTCTATATAATCTCAATTATTGCGTAAATATTAATGAAACACAGAGTAATTAATTTGACAAAAAATCAATGTTGTACACGACCAAAAGAAACAACAGAAATTTTTATGTTTCGTATTGAAAGCTTATAGAGAGACTAAATGAACCTTCTTTGCAGATTTTGACGACTGAAACCAACTAGCTGCTTGAGAGGAGGATTGTCTGAGAGGGCTGACTGCACCATTGAAAAATTAATAAAATCCAGATGACCAGACACAACTAATGAAACAAGAAATAAGGGTTGAAAATAAAGATTGCTCTTGCATATACTCCGTATTATACAGAGTATATAGATATGCAGAACAGTCATACCATTCAGCTCGGGTTCACTTTTTGGCACATGATTTTTCTGCTGTAAAACATATACATTGACATAGAAGTTAAGAGTTTGAATAATGATTTCATACTCGTGGGTCTAATTATCAACTACACTTACTTCCAGTAGTGTATCTAAACCTTCCATCCTTGGCGGCTCTATGTTTTTGAAGTCAACTGCGATTGGTTGAAAATCACACTGGTTAGATCAAAAGAGAAAAAGAATGCTACTAAGAGATACAAATTGAGTAATGAAGGGATGAAGTTAATCTCTTGTGGTAGCATTAGAGTGCCTCCCCAAAGAACTGCAGCAAATTGAGAAAAGGCAACACAAAATTACACTAGTTACCTTTTGCATCCAAAAGATCAACGGTGATTTCTTGTCCAGCTTGGGCCAACGACACTAACTAAACATTGAAATGAGGAGAACTATCAGTTTTCAAAAAAATATACAATGCTAAAGGCAAAATTTACAGACTAAAGAAAAGATCAGAACCTGCATAGCAATCACAAATTCATTAAAACCTAGATAACCTTGCCGTTTTGAATCTGCAATTGCCCATACCTAAGGCAAAGTGAAGTGAATTTAAAAAGATAGTAAACACATGTTTCAGTAGAATACACATTCCTGAAAGGAAAAAAAAGAAGAAGGAAACATAACAAAAAAAACTAAAAAAAATGTCAGGATTAGTTTAGACTAATTGTTAAATATAGTGTTTCTATATTTAATATATTGTGTAGTTATTATTGTATATTGTATATACTAGTTACCATGTGTGTATAGGTTACCTTAATTATATGTTTCCAACATAACTAGGGATCTCCTAGCATATATACCTTGTAATATACACATTATTATCATTGGAAATTAATCAATCTTTCCGATAACACTGTTCGTACTCTCCTTTTCCAAGCAAATCTCCCCCCCAATTCTGGGTGGAAGCCCTCCATATGGCCACTCATCTCTTCAACCTTCTCCCCACCACCACTCTCCAAAAACGCACACCTCATGAAGCCCTATACAACTCCCCCCATCATACAACCACCTTCGTGTCGTTGGATGTCTTTGTTACCCCAATTTATCCGCCACAGCACCCCACAAACTAGCCCCCCGTTCTGGGCGTTGCATTTTTCTTTGCTACCCCGAGTCTCAACGTGGTTACCGGTGTTTGGACTTAGCCACTCAGAAAATCATTGTCTCTCGCCATGTCATCTTTGATGAGTCCACTTTCCCTTTTGCACCGTCACAATCCCCGTCCAGTTACCACTTCCTCGACGCCATGGAGGATTGCGTTGCCCCGCACCATCATCACCTCCAATATCAAAATCCCCATACTCCCAACCCAATATCCCAGCCCAACTCTCCAGATCCCACCCCCCTTTCCCGCTCGGCCCACCCAATCCCACCCACTCCCCAGCCCCACAACCCCCACGGCCCTCAACTCAATCCCAATTCCTCCACGGCCCACNCCACTCCCTTCACCCGATACAGCCCCACTCCCTCTCCCCACACATCCCATGATCACCCGTGCGAAGGCCGGTGTCTTTTGCCCCAAACAAATCCTCAACCTCAACACCGTTGCCGAGGTCTCCCCTATTCCCCCCACATACCGTAGTGCACTCAAAGATCCAAACCGGTACAATGCTATGAAGGATGAATATAATGCTTTGATTGCTAATAATACATGGGATTTAGTACCCCCCTCCCCAAATCAAAACCTTATCTCTGGAAAATGGCTCTTTAGACACAAACTTAGCCCCACAGGTGAACTGTCCAGGTATAAGGCACGTTGGGTTGTCCGTGGGTTCAATCAGCGCCATGGCATTGATTATGATGAGACTTTCAGTCCGGTGGTTAAGCCCGCAACCATACGCATCATCCTCAGTTTGGCAGTCTCTCGCGGGTGGAGGATCCACCAACTAGATGTCAAGAACGCCTTTCTTCATGGGTCTCTCACAGAGACTGTTTACACAGCCCAGCCATCCGGGTTTCAGGATCCTGATCGTCCACACTATGTCTGCAAACTGAACAAGGCGCTCTATGGTCTGAAACAAGCACCGCGTTCTTGGTACCAGCGTTTCACAGGTTTCCTTCTCTCCCTCGGATTTCGCGGTTGCAAGAGCGATACCTCCTTGTTCACTTATGGGCAAGGATCACAGATGGCGTTCTTGCTTCTATATGTAGATGACATCATACTCACAGCCTCCACCCAGGCACTTCTTCAGTCTATCATCCAGCGACTGAAGGGCGAGTTTGCTATGACGGATATGGGGGATCTTCATTTTTTCCTGGGGATCAATGTCCAGCGCAGACTCAGTTCCTCTACGACATTCTTGAGCGCGCCGGCATGGTATTGTGTAAATCAGCATCTACCCCCGTTGACACTCGTGGGAAACTTTCGGCCTCCGCAGGCCCCCCAGCACCAGATCCTACCTTGTACAGGTCTATTGTAGGGGCACTACAGTACCTTACCTTCACCCGTCCTGACATCACTTATGCCGTCCAGCAGTTGTGTCTTTTTCTTCATGACCCACGCCTCCCTCATGTCACAGCAATGAAACGGGTGTTACGATATCTTCATGGGACACCCTCCCACGGCATTTCCATATCTCCGTCCCCCACAGACTTTATGCGGGCTTACTTGGATGCTGACTGGGCGGGCTGTCCTGACACTCGCCGATCCACCACTGGTTACTGCATTTTTCTCGGCGACAACCTCATCTCCTGGTCCACCAAGCGTCAGCAAACCACGTCACGATCGAGTGCTGAGGCGGAGTACAGGGCCATAGCGAATGCAGTCGCGGAAGTCAGCTGGGTGCGTAACTTACTTCAGGAACTCCAGCAACCTCTCACCCGGTCCACCCTGGTGTTCTGTGACAATGTCAGTGTCGTCTACCTTTCTGCCAATCCTGTCAAACACCAGCGTACGAAACACATTGAGGTTGATATACACTTTGTCCGAGATAAGGTGGCTCTCGGACACATACGGGTTCTCCATGTTCCTTCCTCGTTGCAGTATGCAGACATTTTTACAAAGGGTCTCCCAACCATGATCTTCACAGAGTTCCGTGATAGCCTGGGAATCCGGAAGTCGTTGCCAGTGCCGTTGGGAGCATGTTAAATATAGTGTTTCTATATTTAATATATTGTGTAGTTATTATTGTATATTGTATATACTAGTTACCATGTGTGTATAGGTTACCTTAATTATATGTTTCCTAACATAACTAGGGATCTCCTAGCATATATACCTTGTAATATACACATTATTATCATTGGAAATTAATCAATCTTTCACTAATGCACTACACCCAAATTCAGTAATCAACCATTAGAATGGGGCAGAGTTACAAAGTACCAATATTAGTAAAAGGAACTTGATTTACTAATAATCGGCCAACAAAGAAATATCTGATAGAACCTTCTTGAGATCCTGGCGGGGAAGGTTCGACAGGGAGAAGAATTTCGTGGCATCGCCACCGGTGATGCGTCCATCTCCATCTGTCAAAATTTCAGAAATTGCCACTTTACCAGTGTGATATTCATAAGATATTCGTTGCCCAAGATAACAGAATCTAAATAAAAAAAACACGAAGAATATGAGCAGAAGGTTTTAGAAACCAGAAGTTGGATGAGGGAGAAGAACCTGAATCGGCACATGAGAACCATTCCTTATAGATCCTCAGGTGCTCTTTAGAACAACGGCTTATGGGAGCTGCGTCGATCTCCATGGACGAAGTCAAGCTCAGAAGAACCTGAATCAACAGCAAACTAATTTTAAATCCTACCTCTATAAGAGCACTGGTAAATGGTAATGGTTATGAAGCCCTGAGATGCTTCAAACTTTCTCACCGACCTCCGCTTTAACTTACACCCAAAATTTACTAGAAATGGTTTTGAAGCCCGGGGCTTCAAAACTGAACTTTAAACCTTCATTTTTTACATTTTTAAATATACATCTTCTAAAATTAAATTAATAATATGTAATTAATTTATTATTTAATTAAATTGAAACACGAATAATAAAAAAATACATTAATTAAATAAAAAAACGACAATATTTAAAAAAAACTACAATATTTTAAACCAAGAAATAAATAGACAATCAGAAATGAGCTTTAGTCCAAATAAAAATAACGTTTCTTTATTTGGACAAAAAATAAAAATGTATAGTTTGAGACAAATAAATTGTGCATTAATTCTTTGATTTCTGGTTTTTAAAACATTATAAAAATAAAATTAAAAAAAAACTTAAAACATTTATTAAAAAAAAGAAAAGAAAAAAGAAAAAATAAAGAAAAAAAGAGATGGGCGGGGAGGGGAAAGGAATGACGCTGCGTCATTCCTTTGACGCACGCTGGTTCACGCCCCTTTCACGCCGGAGGGGGGCGGTGTTTCACGCCCCGGGGCGTTAAACGCCCCTTCACGCCGGCGGGCGTGATGAGTATTACCTGTGCTCTAAAGGTGGACTGAATATGGACCAAAATTCCTTTTTTTTATTTGGAAATATTGTTTACAATAGTGTCAATTTTATTCAATTTTTCAAAAATAATCTCACATTTTACTATGAGATTTACGAATTTTGGGTCGTCTTTACGATACTAACGGTGAGTTAACGAAAACGGTATGTTTTGCGCAACAAAATGAAAGTTGAGATTATTTTTAATAAATTTTCATTTTTTTAATTTTTTTGAAATTTTCATTTAAACTTTTAAAATAACTTTCTACCTCCATCTTTTTTTATAAAGATTAGTCTAACTTTGGATAAAAATAAAAAATAGATATAAAAAATAATGAAAATAAAAAAAATAACTAAACTAATACAAAATAAAGAAATAAATAAGGTAATCAATAGAAATTAACCTTAAACTAAAAGTAAGAAATAAAATAAAAATATACAAAAATGTAAGTTTTAACATTTTACGCACTATACAGAGTATTAATGTACATTTTCTTATTTTTAAGAAAAACTATCTAGAATAATTCTAATTTTACCTATTTTTTCAAAAAATCAAAAACTAGTACGTTAATACTTTATATAATGCGTAAAATGTTAGAACCTTTCACTCCTTATATTTTTATTTTATTTCTTTCCATTTTCAGTTTAATTTGTATTGATTACCTTATTTATTTCATTAATTGTGTACTTCCTGCAACAGAAAATGTTCTTCTCATTTGACTTTTCTTGGTCAAAGTTTATAAATTTTGATTCTGATATGTGAAAAAACATATTGTATTATGATATAATTTTTTTATCAATATATTCTTATTGAAACGTAGTTTTTAAATATCATTTTTTTAAAAAAAAAATATCTGTGTATAAATATAGGTATTAATGATCAAAGTGTAACATTGGAGACCGTAAAAAGTCAAATAGAAAGAACATTCTCGAACGGAGGGAGCATAGTTTTAGTTATTTTTCTCATATTTGTTATTTTTATATCTATTTTTTATTTTCTTCTAAGGCAAGACTAATTTTTTTAAAAAAGAAATGGAGGTAGAAATTCATTTTAAAAATTTAAATGAAAATTAAAAAATGAAAATTTATTAAAAATATTCTCAGCTTTCATTTTGTTACGCAAAACAAGCCGTTTTTGTTAACCAGCTGTTAGCAATTTAACTGCGACCCAAAACTCACAAACTTCAGTAATTTTGGGAGTACTGTGCTTCAGACATAAAGGTGAGATTGTTTTTGAAAGATCGAATAAAATTAGATTTATTCTGGATAATTTTTCCTTTTTTTATTTTGTGGTAGAATAGAAGAAGGAACACATAAACAACCCTTTAAATTGTTTGTGCACAATTAGTCAATATAATATTAGACTCTTATTTTGAATTACGAGTAGAAATTACAAAATCATTGAGTAAATTAAATGAGGCATGGTAAGGTGAGCGCCGAAGATGTATATGCTGCACTATGAGGTTTTTTAATTAAAAGGCTAAAAGTTGTCAACATATAAAAGAAAGTAAAAGTGTGGAGTGTAGATAAAAAATATGGAGTGCAAATATCAACTCCCATATATGTATCTATATGTACATATGTGTGTCAAAACATACCCTAGAATTATTAATGAAATTATTTTACAACAACAAACACCTAATTTACCCTCACGCTTATAATTTTAAACTGCTGAATTCTTCCGGAAGAATATGGAGCAGCTCGATCCACGATTTTAGACAAAAACCTACTCAGGATGAGTAGTTTTTCCGTCAACTGCTGGACTTTCATTACGTTTCGATGGGCTTCCATCTCAATGATGGCTCAAACCTTCTCCGGGTTTGGCTCAATCCCTCTTATACTAACTATATATTTCAAAAACTACCCTACTAGCACCCCAAAAGTATACTTCTTAGGGTTAAGGCGTAAGCTATATTTCTTCATTATATTATTTCAAACACTTTCCTTAGGTTTTGGGAATGCTACCTTGCTTGTTGAGAAATTGGGGAGGATCTAGGAATTAAACATCCCATGTCAAATAAAATAATATAATATATTTTAAAAAATATTAAATTCAAAAATTTTAAATAAAATAAACTAACAAATAAATAAAATAAAATTGAATTGATAAAACCACCACACCTTCAAGAATGTGATAAGGTTGTGCTCGCCTCACCGAACGGGTGGTAAGAACAGTTCTCGCCACTACGGTGTATGTGAGAGAAAGAGAGAATGAGGTAGAAATCACCCTAAATAAGACTAAAACATAGAAAAAGTACCAAAATAAGACTTTCATATTTTTATTCCCGAAATAGGAGTTAGTACTGTTGTAATGTAGAGGTAATGTGAAACTATATACATGCACATTGCTATATTTTTTGGTAATGTCAATGACCGCGTTTGGTAATGTAAATGCATTTCAACTCTAATTGTGAGATAAAAAATGAAAGTCTTATTTTGACATATTTTCAATGTTTTATTTCTAATTTAGTCTTTTTTCTAATATGGAGAGGCAAGGTAGTGGTTTATACGTTCTAACGGTAGTATTTATAGGTTCGGAATTTTGAGCTCCGTAATTAAATAATGTACCTTGCTAAAAATTAACCTTTCGGGCCAACTTGCTTCGAATTTAAATCCATTTGACCGCTGGATTCGTCTCGTCGAACCCTATAAATATTTAAATAAACTCCGAATCCGTCTCAATAATTAATTAATTACTTTTAATTAATTATTTCTAATAGGGCCGGATTTGACGATTTTACAATTTGGGATATTTTGTCCTTATATATATACTCCCTCTATCCACAAATAAACTTTACGTTCACTATTCACAGGGTCAAACTTCATTCACTTTGTTAGCCTATTTTCGTCACCCATTTGATAAAATAATGTAGTCATGTCAACTCCAGTTTTATAGATTTTTTGATATAATTTTTTAATATGTAATTTTTATTTTTCAATTCTACACAATTTTTCATATAAAATGATTTGAAAATAATATCAGTCAAATATCGTAACGCGCAACGTAAAGTTTATTTGTGGACGGAGGGAGTATATATGTGTGTCTATATATATATATATATATATATATATATATATATATAGGGGTGTAAACGGATAATATCCGTTTCGGATGTATTAAAACCGTATCCGAATCCGATTAGCAAAATCGTTATCCGAATCCGCATCCGTATCCGACGGATGTCTACGATACTAAATCCGAATCAGAATCCGGCGGATACGGATGCGGATTCGGATATATCCGCATCCGATGGAGCATCCGACTAGTAAAAAATCCGAATCCAAATCCGTTTCTAGATTCGATAAAACATCCGATTCACAAGGAAAAACCGTATCCGTATCCGAAAAAACATCCATCCGAATATCCGAATATGTAATATGAAAATCTAAAAATCTAAAATCAACCAAGCACAACCAAAAGCTTTACATCCTTAACCAAGTTTCTGAATCTACAAATCAAACAACAAAAAGATTTGACCTTGCAACAACCAACAAAAATTGTAAAACATGAAATCTAAATTTGTAACCAAAAAGTAAAATCAGTTAAATCACATCATGAGGTGCTGAGCTGAAGCCGCAGACTCGCTGAAATGGTCGCTAGATTCGGAAAATAGCTGAGGAAGACGACGCCGCTAGGTCAGTTGGTCGCTGGATGCTAGTTCCGGAAAAAAGTGCTCCGTATTAGGTATTATTTAGGTTTAATCAATACCCCAAGTCTCAAAAGTGGTTTTGGGCCTAGGCTTAGTGGGCTGAGTAGAAATTAGAAAACTAGGAGTATACTTTATACATAAAAATATTAATTAGTTTAAACTACGGATAATTTTTTTTAACTACGGATAATTTTTTATTACCTATATTTGGTATAACGGATCGGATAATTGGATATGCGGATATATAAACGGATGTATACACGGATCGGATTTTAAACGGATCGGATCAGTAATTACCAAATCCGCATCCGTTTATCAATCGGATGTGCTTAATCGGATACGGATAATATCCGTTTAAAACAGATGCGGATTTTTTCCATTTAAACGAATACGGATGCGGACGGTAATTGGATTTTCGGTTATCCATTTACAGCCCTATATATACATATACATATACATATATATATATATATATATATATATATATATATATATATATATATATATATATATAAAGATTTTAAATTACGGAGTAGTAAGGAAGGACCAAAAGGCCAAAACAAAGCAGCGCCTGCACTATTAATAATAATTACAATGAATACATTATTAACTAGGAATATAAAATAAATATCATTCCCCAATAGAACTTAGAATAAAAGATTGCCCCAAAATCTATTTAACTATTCTTCATCTCTGATTCAATTATGCTCCCATTCTTTCCTTCTTCAAATCAATTCCCTGTTGGGTACTCGCAACTTCCAAACTCTGCAAGTTACAAATGAAGCCGTCTTTTGAGTTACAAATAAAAAGATATAGTAATTCAAAAGCAAATAGTGCGAGTACAAATTTGGGGTAGTTTACCTTAAAACATATTTTGACCAAATTTTTTTCCAATTCAAAAACTAGGTCGGTTGATTAAGTTATGAGAGGTGTACCCCATTTGTACGCCACCCCTTTCATAACCACTCATTTATTTTTTATTTTTATTTATTTATTTTTTTTAAATTTCTTATCTATTTACGTGGTAATGGAGGGGGTGGTGTACAAATGGGGTACACCTTTTGTACAAATGGGGTGGTGTACATAATCTTTTTAGATATTTTCAGATATAATAATGGGTCAAATGTCTCTAATATCTTTAAAAAAAAGTAATGTAGACTTGGACACATTTATTTTATTTTTTTTCAATTCAAAATATTTAAAAAAAATTAAACTGAGTATATAATTTAAAAAATAAAAACTGGGCAATATTATATTGTGGTAAATGGAAAGGATAAGAGAAGAAGTTGAAAGAGATGAAGAAGAGGGGGGAAGCTTACTGGGAGTCTGGGTGACGACATAGGCGGCACCGTCAAAGTGACACGTGCCGGAAGCGCGTGAATTTTTCTGATAGTAGCTGTTGAATGCGTAAGAAGCATGGGCGTCGATCGTATTGGGGTAGTAGCAGGCGGCCTCCGGCTGGATCTCCGTGCAATCCGCTCCTCCCTCTCCGCAGGCGTAGTCCAGCGCCGCCTGCAGCCTCTCCCTCCCGACGTCGGCGCGTGCCACGCACCACGTCTGCCCCGCCGCCGCCGGCGGCACTACCTGGACTTTGCTTCCGTTGTTAACGGGCCCGCTCTCCAGGCCCAACGGGATGCTATACACCTTATCCTCGTTCGGGTAGAAAAGCCCGTAGTTCCTCTCGGATGTGGGTCCCGGCTTCTGGTCCTCGTTGAACAGTGCGAACAGGTAGACGCTGAGGGGCATGTCGGGCCTCAAGGGGGTCCCGCGGCACGTCAGCACTCGCCTCACCAGATTCCCGTTGTACGCCTGCGCGTTGGCCGCACTCGCGCCGGTCTCGCCCTCGTCCCCCTTCGACGGCCACCCGGTTTCCGAGACCACCAGCTTCACGTCCCCGAACCCGGCGGCGCTCGCGGCGGAGTAGACGGCGTCCAGCTGGGCGTCCAGCAGGCTTTTGTAGACAATGCCGTTGGAGGGGTCCACCACGCCCTGGTTNTTGAAAAGATTGATCTGGCGGATGGGAGAAAGAAAAAGAAGAAAAGAGGAAAAGGAAGAACATGAGGAAGGGGGGGAGTGGGAGAGAGAAGATTGAAATGGAGAAGGGTATTTTTGGAAGAGTGTGGGTTAAAATTAAAAATGTGAACTTTATTTTTGGACGGAGAAAAAGGAGAAACGTAAACTTTATTTCCGGACGGAGGGAGTATTATTTACACTCTTTCTTCTAAAATATTTTACATTTTAGTAAAATAAAATTGAAATTTTTTAAATTTACTTTATTTAAATATTGATATACTCCGTAAAAATTATTTAAAAAATTACATATTTAAAAAATCACATAAAAATTTTACAAAACAAAAGATGACAAATATATTTTATTTTATCAAAAAAATCAATTATAATGTACAAAAAATAAAAGTTTCATTGACTTTTGAATAGTAAAAAGTATAATTTTTTGGTGACGTAGGGAGAATTACTTATTTTTATTGAAATCAGATCAAAAATAAGTTTAAATATCAGTATAATTAAATCACATCAGATCAAATCATATCAGAATTTTTTCTAATCATATGAGGTGAAATGTAAGGTGACTTTACTCATATATAAGTATCTAGTTTGCTTTACGTATCAAACATTTTACTAATTATATTTAAAAAAAATAATAAATTAAAATATAAAAAGAGTAAATTCTATAAAATGGGTTTTTATAATATGAGAAGTTCCATATTCAGTTTTAAATTCTAAAATATTATATTCGTGGCCTTCAGTTTTTGAAAATTATTTCATAATTAGTCTTATAAGTCAAATATGACCGATTTTTTTCACGTATAATCCTAACAGACTGATTATGATATAGTTTTTAAAAACTAAAGATGCCGAATGTAAGATTTAAAAATTATGGACTAAATATAAAAAAAACCATGTATAGAATTTTCTCAAATAACAATCATGCCATAATATTTGTGTCGAAAAAAACTTTTAATATGTTTTTTATATTGTTTACCAATGCCAGATATATTTTAAGAGAATAATGTTCAAACATTCAACTCAAATGTTTGGAAACAATAAAATATGTTTGAAAAAAAATGTTGAAATAAATGGAATATATTGAAATGAACATTATATTTTTTCAATTAATACTCCTGTATATTTTTATTATAATAATTTAAACTTCATTTTAATAATCTCTTTTCATTTTTATATATGTTAAACTATTTTTTTTTCAAACCACGCGGAATATTTTTTGGGTCATACTTATCATTATATGTTCTTAAACATTTTAATCAGTATTAATAGTAAAAATCTTTATTTATTAACTTTTATGTTACTAATCCAAGTACCAAAAATAATGGAAAAATGAAAAAACACACGCACAAAGAGTCAATGCTTTCGCTGGGGCTCGGTTGCTCGAACATAAATGAACTTTCCTCAAGAATCCTGAGAAGTTTGAGATACTATTTTGTTGATCTTAATTAAACAAACAATTGACATAAATAATCTAATGATATATCAATCAACCAAGAAACATAATTATGGAATATTACAAAGTACAAATGGAAATATAATAAATTTGAGTAATTGATTTAATATTTTATATTGACTGTATAATGGTAACTAACGTCTATTTTGGTGACAAATAAAACATTTTCTTTTATAAAAACTATGATAATGCTTCAATTTTTATTTTGTTTTGTTTACAATGACGATGATGATAATGAAAATAATAATACTAGTAATAAAATAATAATAATAATAATAATAATAATAATAATACGGGTTATATATGTTTTTAGTCCTTGTAAAATATGTCATTTTTGTTTTTTGTCTTTGTAATATTTTTTTTGTTAAATCATTGTTATAATTGTTTTTATTTTGAAAATGGGTAGAAGATTATTCTCTTGACTTTTTTATAAGAAATCTCAAATCCCAAAGTATATGAAATATACTTTGCGATAATCCTCGATTTTCAGTAAAAAAATCTCAAGTCTCATATTATACGAAATATATTTCGGGGTTTTTAGATTTTGTGATATTATACTTTGAGAGTACACTTCGTCCATTTAGAAATTATGATTGAAAGTTTAGTTACTTTGGCAATTGAATGACTTTATTAAAAGTTTAATAAGATAATGATTATTAAGGTAAAATTTAGTATTTGTCAAACTAACAAAATTTTTAATCTTAATAGTCAAATAGAAGAATGTATTCTCGGAGTACATTATCACAAATATTAAGGATTCCCAAAGTTTATTTCAGACAATTTGGGTCTTAGGAGTTAGGAGTTTTTATAAAAAAAAAATTGAGGTTACCCTGAAGTATAATTCAAATAGTGTGAGATCTAAAAATTCTTCACAGAAAATTGAAGATACCATAAAAGTAATTTTCTAGAAAGTGGTCATTAAACAGAATTTGCACTTCTAATTTCATGTCATAAACTGTATCATTATTTGTACTACATCTCTAATTTCCAAATATTTTTGGGGGAAAAGGTCTAGACTTAGAGTAAGACATGAAGAATGTACCAAAATAAAAGTTTTATGTTTTTCATTCCAAAATAAGAGTTACAATGCTAATAATTTCACTACATAATACCAAAAAACATAGTGGGTCATATAGTGTCATAATGTTACAATTCAATTTCTTATTTTGAAGTTAAAAATATAGAAGTTCTATTTTGAAATTGTGCTTCCATGATTCTAAGGTCTACATGTAAAATGTGAACTTTTTCACACTTTTCATGGGCCAACACGAGAATATTTTAAGTTTTTAGAAAGCTTAATTCATCTTTGGTATTTACTACACTAACAATCATAAAGTGAGGTCACGTTTTCTTCATCTGATATGATTGGAATAAGTTCTGATGTGATCTGATCTGATATGATATGATCTGAATGTAGTTGTATTTAAAACTATTTCTGATATAATTTGATCTGATCTGATTATAATAAGAATAAGTAATAAGTAAAAAAGTAAATTAAGAAAAATATTGCGTGAATGTGGACCATCGTAATACTGAAGAAATTGACACTTTTTTTAGGATAAATACTATATTTTACTCTTATTTAGAGTGATTTTGTTATAACATAATTTAGAAATTAGAGATGTACTCCGTATTTCGTTGAATGATATGAGAAGTGCAAACTACGTTTAAGGATTATTTTCAAAATAAAATTTTTTGAGTGGATGTCTTAATAAATTTTTTTATAGAGTCCGAAAACAAAAGTTTCATATTTACAAAATAAAAAATGTATTTAACTCTAATAATGATAATAATAATAATAATAATAATAATAATAATAATAATAAAATGTAATGAGATCAATATAAAAAATGTTGAAATTTAACTTGTTTTGGTTGCACGAAGTTTGGCAGAGGGATCCACGGTCTTCTTCGAATCAGCTGCGTGTCTCGAGCTTACCGCACCGAAAGAAGAAAAAAATGGACGGCGTCGGGTCGAGATTCGGGCGGTCTTCGTCGAGGTACAGCTCAGCGCCACCTTCGACGGTGTTCGACGGCCCCGTCAGGAAATGGAAGAAGCAGTGGGTTAGCACTCAGCCCGCTACCCCTCGCAACAGCTGTAATAAGGCTGGGGCCGTTATCTTCCTCTGCCGCTGGATTCCTCTTCCCTCCGCCACCCCCACCGACTCCAATCGCCCTCAAATGTCCTCTAAACGGAAGTTCCGATATGCACCGGTAAGCCTTTCCCGGCAAAGAAAAGCGCAAGTGAACTTAGGCCCCTTTTGGTACTTGAATTCAAAGTATGGAATTGGAATTGAAGACTTCAATTCCAATTCTGGTGTTTGGTAGCAAAAAAACTTATGTGAATTTAGAATTGATAGTGCAAAAAATGAATTGGAATTGCTGGATTCAATTCTATGGAACTGAATCTCATAGAATTTCAATTCCAATTCAATTCCAATTCCTTCCATTCTGTATACCTCCCGTATACCAAATGGCTATTCTTTAACTCGTTTTTTTGTTTATTTGTTTCTGACGTTCATTTAGGGTTTTGTTCCTAGTGATCGAAAAAGCCGTACAGCAACTAACAGTAGATATTTGTGTTAGCTGTTTGAGTAAATGTATGTATCATCTCTTGCATTTAGTAAGATTAAGTGTTTGGGTTTTTTTTTTGCATTATCCAATAAGTTGTTCTATAAAGTTGTTAACCAAACAATTTTACTAGCTATTTGACCTTAGTCAAACATTTCATTTCTCTAATAATCTTGTTTCCAAAACACACCCTATGTTTTGGGTTGGTGGGTGTTTTAGCTTTGAGGGCTACTAGGAACCACTGTGTGATTGATTGCAGGAGAAGTTGGTTTTTGGATTTTGATGTCCGAATCGCGGAAAGGGAGTGATGGAGGTTCTATATGTGGTGGCTATTAGCAGTATTTATGAGGACTAATTTTGTTTTGAATGATTTTGAACTACTCCGTACATTATTGCATCCGAGTACTCCTTTCCATATGTGAAAAGATAATTTTTGAAAATATTAATTTCAGAAATTTCAAGATTGAGTATCTCATTTTAGGTGTCTGAATTGGAGGTTTGGTGCTAGCCTTTAACCTCTCATCCACCCCCCCCCCCTCCTCTCTGCAAAAAATGCACTTATCTTTTCTCATTTATAAGCAAGTAATAGCTAATGCATTATGCTTCAAAAAAAAGCTAATGGATTATCTTCCTCCAAATTCAAGATTGTAGATATGGAAGAAAAGAAAAGGGAAATTGATAAGAAAGTTGAGAACGAAGAAGGTAACACGAGAAGTATTGACAAATCTAACTCCGATGCAACACTTGGAAGTGGTCCTATTTTGAAGAAACAGAACATCAATGACATCTTCAATGCAGATTTTCAGGTAGTTTGTTAATGAGTTGCTATGACATGTTTTTTGTCCATTGCAAATGGAGCAAAAAAGTCATTACTGACCATGTTTCATTTTTGAATAAATAATGGGCTAAATCAAAATGGAACATTAAATCCCTATTATAGTCTAGGAAGTTTGGGGTGGTAAATGCGGCAATGTATCAAGGGCCTACCAAAAATACTTTATGCACGAGTAAGGCTGCATATGTTTTGACCCTCACAGTGCAATGGAGTTAGAGGGTTGTGTTGGGTTTGGTTGTTGTTACTATGACATGTTTTCCATGGTCACGTCCGCACCCACAAATGAATCAATTTTTTCTTTCAATGTTCTTAGGCCATCAAATCTTTGTCTTCACGCAATATGGAAAATGTTGTTCCGGTGCACTTTAATGATTGCCCACTATGATTCGTAATATGCAGGAAGCAAGCAGGAGCAAATTACATCCTAACAAAAAAGCAAGTCGGAATTCACCTAATATGAAAGAGGCCGTGGATGTTGAGAGCACAAGGTCTTCGGTTTAACTTTATAGGATGATCAACTGATTTCTCACCAGTATTATAGGAAAACTAAATGGTTAGCACCACGTACTTGTGTTTCTGTTGACGCCTTGTTAAATCCTTGCGATGTGATAAAGGTGGTTAGTGGTTAGGAGTTGGTTATGGTTGTTATGCCAATTAGCTGTATAAATACCCCTCCCCCACCCTCTCTGTAACGGGTTATCAAGAAATGAAATAACAATTCTCTTCCTCGATATACTAATTGGCATAACAACCACAACCAACTCCTAACCGCTAACCACCTATATCACTATGGATATTGGATCCCCTTTGTATGTAATCAGGAGTTATGGTAGGTTATACTGCTGAGATGTAAATATAATAAGCTCCTAGTAGATGTGATTTATGCTTTGTTATCTTCTTTGAGCGTATCCCACCCGTCCCTCTCATCTTCATTTTTCTAAATTCCTTTTCCAATTGTATGCAACCCACTGTAGATTTTTTTATATATATTTGGAGCAGAAGGGTCAAGTCCTCAAGCTCAAGGGCCACAACTCCCATGAGGATCAAATGTCATTTGCACCAAGGACAGGATTTCTGTGTTAGAATCTACTGATATGATCATCTATCCAAGGGGTTTGTGATATTTATTTTGGGACATCCAAATCCAAATAAAGAAAATATGACTTTTTTTATGGATAGATAGTACGGAGTATTTGTTATGTTCAGAATGACTGGGTTTTAGTATTGCCATTTGCATAAAATTAGTAATTTGGCTTTGCATGAACTTTGAGATTTGGTTGTATTATGTGTACACAAATCCGAATCATCCGATTGAGGTGGAAAGGATTTTCTACGGAAAGGCAATGACACCTATGTAAGTTTTATAACTTGGCAAATTTTTGCATGGATCTAAAGTCCATGGTGGACCTAAATATATGCAAGATAAACATTTGCTAAATGTTGAAATAAGCATTTTCTTTATATAATAATTTAAAAATATAAAAAATTGTGTGAGTAGGAAGTCCATGTGAACCATAAGCTCACCATAGAACCAAGAGAAATGGTTCCATATTTTTGGAACCAAGAGAAAACACTGAGACTATGTTTGGTTCAAGGATTTCAAAAAAAAAACAAAAAAAATAATAATTTTCTCTTATTTTCCTCAATAAAATGAGAGAAAATCTATTTTTCCTCTTAATACATTTTGTTTTCTCATTTTTTTTCCTTCTAACCAAACAAGATAATTTGTTTTCCATCTCATTTTCTTTTCTTTTCCCTTTCAAATTCCTTGAACCAAACATCGTGTTAGGGAGGGAATTAAAACTTATCAACAAAGAAAAAGAAAGAATCAAATAAAGTTAATCAATGATTTAAAGCCATATATACTTGTATGACACCATTGAGGCTCATTCAACTATAATGATGGTACAAAACAATTGAGTGTACTGTGTGTAGTGTTTACTACACCTGAACAGCTAACAGCTCTGGTAGAGTCTGAGATGTGGTGTGGCCTAGTCAGTCTCAGTCATAAGGGTTCCTGAAATTCTTCAGAAGCTCAGGGATGTCATATCCAAGCATTTCATCCACAGCTTGTACCATTTTAGGCTTCAACTTCTCAAACTTATCCATGTTGTAGCCACTCAGAATTTCCTTGAAGTGTTCAACATTTGGGAAATCCCCAGCAGGCAGATGTTGTTCCCTCTGAACCTGTTTGGTGTTGCATTGTAGTATTTTTTTTTAATTTTTTTTATTTGCATCAGAATGAGAGAGAGAGAGAGAGATGGCGAGAATGACCTTTGCAAATTCATCAGCCAAGTTATCAATAAGTCTCTGTTGAGCTTTGGCTTTGCCCATCATTGCAGGCATCTCCTTCTTCAAGTGACTGATGATATACGCGTGGATCTTGGCAGCTCTGGCACGCTTCACAAATTCATTTATCTGGGCGCTCACGAAAATAGTTGGTCTCTTTTATTTCATTTTCCAAACACAATAATCATAATCTGGACTCCAAAAATAAAACAGAAAAACATAACATACGCGGCGATCACAAGCTTTCTTTGGTATGTCTCTCAAGTCACTCAGTAAGTCATCTTGTTCCTTTTCAAAAAGCTCTTTCCCAAGCGGACCAGTAGCAGCCTCATTTATAGGCTTGTCATTGAATGACCTGCGCAAAAGGTACATAAAAAAGAATCAAAACAAAGCAGCCAAAGAACCTCCCTTTTCAAATGCATGCATGCAAATTCAGTCATCAATACCCAATGTAAACACGCATGACCTCGGGAGTGTTAAGGACTTTGCCCAAGGACCACATCAATGCCCCATAGACCCGCATAAGCTGCAGAATTCAAGGAGAGTCAAATTAAGCCGCAGACTTATACACCAAACAGCAATGTAGGTTTGTATTGATGTGTAGGAAGTGGAATTATGTACAACTAGAATCTTTAGTCCACAACATAAGAGGCCTCACTTGTTGAGTATCAACTTGATCGGCCTTGTTTAGAACAACCCTTATCTTATCGTCATGGCCTCGGAGAGAGGAAATTACACGTTTGAACTCATCACTGATATCAAGTTTGTGAGGATCAAATAACAATAGGATGAGGTCACACTTGGCAGCAAACCAAGATGTCACACCAGTAAAGTCATAGCTCCGTTGTGTTCTTTGCTTTTCTCCAGATAAAACTCCAGGAGTATCAACAAATGTAATGTTCTCCAACAGCTTTTTTGAGCATTCAAAACACACAAAAAAAAACAAAAAAAGAAGAAGATACAATAAATCTATATCTGAGGAGGAAAGATTCAAGTTGCTATCTTCATTTATGAGAATCCTTTTGGCACAACTGAGATATGGCTAGTAACTCACAGGATGAGGCATTTGAGAACATTCAAATTTTGACAAAAATGCTGTTCCGAATGTTGTTAGACCACTGAATGGCATGTCTGCTTGAACGGCAATTGTGTTCCCTGGAATACTTCTTTCATCAGGTCCATTCTGTAATATACATACAGTAAAGAGTAAACACTATGAGTGGAAAAATTTATACTAATACGTAATAAACAATATACCATGACAATAATATGGGAAGAGCTTAATAAGCATTAGGCTGATATTTAAATAAGAGAATGTTAGTTACTAAGACGTCCATTGCATTGGGTAAATAGACTAAATCCAAATAGAACATTAAACTTCCTTTACTTCTTATTTCAATGAAGTTTTGGGAAAAGTTCACATTACCATAACAACAACAAATCTATCTGTTGTAGGTTCCGGCCCAATGTGAGCTCCTGCGATCATAAAATATCATGTAAATTCCAATAGCAATTTATTAAAGTGGTTTTGATAATAAAATTTTAACACAACTTGCAGACAATAAGCACAAAATTATAGGAAAACCTGGATAACTGCTCCTAAGCAGATGCTTAATAAAAGTTGTCTTCCCCGTAGAATATTGACCCAAAAGCATCACCATCGGTTTAGCATCAAAGTCACTGTTTGTCTAATAACAAACAATACATACATCCGGAAATTATTTCTTCATGGCATTCTCTTTGAAAATAAGGTGTGACAGTATACTTGGATCCCACGAAAATAGGGTTTGAGGAGGGTGTGTGTACGCAGACCTTGCCCCTACTCGAAAGTAGAGAGGCCGTTTCAAAGAGACCCCTGGCTCAAGTTGCATAGATAAAAGATCATAGTAATGATAGAATTTAGGATGGGGTATGGGTCACTCACTGGTAATAAGGCACTTGGGCTGAATCACATTAAACGATAGAATCCAATCGATTATTAAGTTCAACTCAAGAGCTTATATACCGATTACTTTTCTATTCAACTTCCGATGTGCATACTCTAACACTCCCCATCAAGTAGACAACCGGGCTATTTTAAATCTAACCGGTAGACCACTTGCAAATGAATTCCCATCCCTTGATTTTATTTAACGCCATCACCTAAAGGACTATGAGCCGCTGGGTATGGATTTCTAGACGAGCAATCGGGTTAAACGAGTCACAGGTCGTTGGATTTTCATTCCATACGAACAACTGGGCTAAAGACTAGGACCGCTAGGAATAAACGTCTAGACGGACACCTTAACAAACGAGGTGGGCTAAAATTGGCTCCGATACCATGATAGAATTAAGGATGGGGTATGGGTCACTGGACTGGCAATTGATTGAATCCAATCGATGACTTAGTTCAACTCAAGAGCCTATAACGATTACTTTTTTATTTAACTTCCGATGAGGGATAGACTCTAACAAAGTAACAAGTAGATACATAAAGTAGAGAAAGCAAGGTGTGACAGTATAATAGAAGGGAAAGTAAACCCACCAATGAGGGAGATACAAATTCATTAAAGCGATATGTAACTTCTAGTGGCTTCAGATTCTGAATGTATAACTTTTTCAATCCATCAATTATTGATGTCACAGAGCTTAAAGAGACCTGAGGGGACCAAGACAAAGAAATATAAATTGGAAATCAAAGTGCTAAAAGAGTTGGGTAAGAGAGCACAATAACTGCTCATAAGAAGAATGACCAATAAGCAGCAACATATATCAGGTACTGAAGGGGAAGATAAATAAAAAGTATCCATTAGGTTTTTTATATAAAGGCAACCCATATAAGTAGTGAAACACCTTCTTTCAGCTAATGCAAAAAGGTCGAAAGCTAACTATATACTCCCTCAGTCCCAAAATGAAGTTTACCCTTTGACTTCATTCAGTTTCAAAAGAAGTGTTGAAAAATAAAAGGCGTTTAGTGAAAAGTGAAAGGTGTGTGGTTGAAATTTATTTGGAAGCAAGAGAAAGGATAAGAGACACATATTCATTTCCTAATAGAGAAAGTAGAGAAGTGTAAACTTCACTATGGGACATCTAAAAGACGAAAGTGGAAACTGCATTTTTGGACAGATCAGCCTAACTTACAAGGTCAGGATGATACAAATCTCTTAATAGGAATAATAGCTAAAAATTTATCCGTTTTAAAGGTCCCCTATGAAAAACAAATGAATTTAGGAATTCATATAAAATAATAAATAGTAAGAAACTGACAACACATTCAATATACAAATCCACTCAGGAACCTTACAAAAGGATGTAAATCGAGTGATAAGAGTTGAGATATTTGCCACAAATACGATCTAAAAGGATTGTCATTGAATAACTTATGTAGAACTAAACAGAAGCATTGGCATGACCTGGCCTATATGAAATGCGTGCCATCAATAATAATCAAGAGAAAACTGGCCTAGGCCACCCTCCCTTATTCAGCTAGTAAGTACAAAGAAAACTTATATTTTTCTCCAATTAATATTATATTATGTTAAACTTTGCACTCTATGTTCCATAGATAGCACTACATAAAATGCAAGCAACTCGGGGAAAATATTAAATAATTGGTGTGCCCAAGCTCTGGCTCGAAAAAGCTTATAGCTTATGGTAGGTTTAAGCTTGAACCCGAGATCAAACAAATTTGAAAGTTTGAGCATGGGTTGGATTTTTTAAATGGCTTGAGCTGAGTTCAACCAACTAGAACATAACAAAGCTTACAAGCTCGAGATTAACTCAAGTTTGTACCAAACCACCAATTTCGCATGTTGTTAGTATTTTCATTGGCCAGACAATTCACAAGTAAGCTTGAGCACAAATTGATCATTTAACGAGTTAGCTCATGCTTGATTACTTGAACTTGATCCAATTTGAATCAAGCTTTGACCAAACAGTTCAAGAATACTGACTAAATTGCACCTTCTGTTCATTAGTTCACACACGTAAATACAAATTATGTTCAAGAAATCAACTGGAAGGATTTTTCATCTTTCCCAATACACAAGGTCCGTATGACTTCTAATTTTCCAAATAAAAGGCTAGAGGCCAAACTTATAAGCACAAAATGTTTCTCATTCATATGACTAAAAAGACAATGTCAAAGCAATGTGAGAATCATTTATATAATCCTCTTAGTTATCTATGTTAAATATAAGTGTATCCAGATCTAGAACATAAATATCATGGATCAAGTCGTCAAAGCAATGATAAATTTCTGTGAAATAAAAAACAACATTTTCCTTTATCGTGAAGAAAAACCAAGGTTTTCTCAAAACGTAATTGAAATGAAATTCTTATTACTAGAAGACACGAATGAAAATTTTCAAGGTCTATTTCACACTCATATGTCAAAAACTTAGAGCATATGGTCCTACAAAAGTAATAATCTTGCTCTATTGCTAACTCATAGGTTTACACCATTTTGTGTTCCTACCCTTGATGATGTTCGTTCATTTCAAATGCATTCACTTCATGAGTCACTAAGCTTATGTAGCTCAAGAGTCATGCATGCGAGCATTAGACAGGCAATATCTAGCCCTTTGTTTTTATGCTAGTTAAAGTTCTTATAAATATCCTTTAGATGGGAGCCATTAGAAGCAAGTGGTTGAGGAAGAACACATTGGGCACACAAAATTTATTCTCTTGTTTGCGTATTATCCTAAAGTTTATGCATCAATCTAAAAGAATCAAACCATTGAGTTTGTCCTTCATTAGTATAGATTGCAATGAAATGTGTTAATAGTCATGAAAACAGCATATCATTGTAAGTATTCCGTAACTTTGAACTTCGCCAATTGTATAAACAAAACTACCACTATTTTATTCAAATTAATAGTGAGAGTTATTAACCATTTGTTCTCACAAAATGGAGAAGCATTCCATTTGTGTATTTTGCAATTCACTAATACTTCTCAAAGTAGATCATTGAACAATGAACAATATATTAACAATTGCTTCCATATGTTTTATTAAAAAAGGCGGTACATTTTAAATACAGTAAAAAATCATGTGGTCTATATAATCTCAAATATTGCGTAAATATTAATGAAACACAGTAATTAATTTGACAAAAAATCAATGTTGTACACGACCATAAGAAACAACAGAAATTTTTATGTTCCGTACTGAAAGCTTATAGAGAGACTAAATGGACCTTCTTTGCAGATTTTGACGACTGAAACCAACTAGCTGCTTGAGAGGAGGATTGTCTGAGAGGGCTGACTGCACCATTGAAAAATTAGTAAAATCCAGATGACCAGACACAACTAATGGAACAAGAAATAAGGGTTGAAAATAAAGATTGCTCTTGCATATACTCCGTATTATACAGAGTATATAGATTTGCAGAATAGTCATACCATTCAGCTCGGGTTCACTTTTTGGCACATGATTTTTCTGCTGTAAAACATATACATTGACATAGAAGTTCAGAGTTTGAATAATGATTTCATACTCGTCGGTCTAATTATCAACTACACTTACTTCCAGTAGTGTATCCAAACCTTCCATCCTTGGTGGCTCTAAGTTTTTGAAGTCAACTGCCATTGGTTGAAAATCTCACTGGTTAGATCAAAAGAGAAAAAGAATGCTGCTAAGAGATACAAATTGAGTAATGAAGGGATGAAGCTAATCTCTTGAGGTAGCATTAGAGTGCCTCCCCAAAGAACTGCAGCAAATTGAGAAAAGGCAACACAAAATTACACTAGTTACCTTTTGCATCCAAAAGATCAACGGTGATTTCTTGTCCAGCTTGGGCCAACGACACTAACTAAACATTGAAATGAGAAGAACTATCAGTTTTCAAAAAAATATACAATGCAAAAGGCAAAATTTCCAGACTAAAGAAAAGATCAGAACCTGCATAGCAATCACAAATTCATTAAAACCTAGATAACCTTGCCATTTTGAATCTGCAATTGCCCATACCTAAGGAAAAATGAAGTGAATTTAAAAAGATAGTAAACACATTTTTCAGTAGAATACACATTCCTGAAAGGAAAATAAGAAGAAGAAGGAAACTGGAAACATAACAAAAAAAACTAAAAAAGAAATGTCAGGATTAGTTTAGACAAATGCACTACACCCAAATTCACTAATTAACCATTAGAATGGGGCAGAGTTACAAAGTACCAATATTAGTAAAAGGAACTTCTTATACTAATAATCGGCCAACAAAGAAATATCTGATAGAACCTTCTTGAGATCCTGGCGGGGAAGGTTCGACAAGGAGAAGAATTTCGTGGCATCGCCACCGGTGATGCGTCCATCTCCATCTGAGTCAAAATTTCAGAAATTGCCACTTTACCAGTGTGATATTCATAAGATATTCGTTGCCCAAGATAACAGAATCTAAATAAAAAAACACGAAGAAAATGAGCAGAAGGTTTTCGAAACCAGAAGTTGGATGAGGGAGAAGAACCTGAATCGGCACATGAGAACCATTCCTTATAGATCCTCAGGTGCTCTTTAGAACAACGGCTTATGGGAGCTGCGTCGATCTCCATGGACGAAGTCAAGCTCAGAAGAACCTGAATCAACAGCAAACTACTTTTAAATCCTACCTCTATAAAGGTGGACTGAATAAGGACCAAAATTCTTTTTTTTTATTTGGAAAAATATTTTACAATAATCTCAACTTTATTTGATTTTTCAAAAAGAATCTTATTTTTCTCTATGATACATAATACTCTCAATCTTATTGAGATTTGTAAATTTTGGGTCATCGTTACGATATTAACGACGAGTTTACGAAAACGACATATTTTGCGCAACAAAATGAAAGTTGAGATTATCTTTTATAATTTATTGAAATTCTCATTTAAACTTTTGAAATAACTTTCTACCTCAATCTTTTTTATAATGATTAGTCTAACTTTGGATAAATATAAAAAATAGATATAAAAATAACAAAAATAAAAAATATAACTAAAACAATACAAAATTAATGAAATAAATAAGGTAGTCAATAGAAATTAACCTAAAACTGGTAATAAATTAAATAAAAATTTACGGACTTGTAAGTTTTAACATTTCACGCACTACACAGAGTATTAATGTACCACTTCTTATTTTTAAGAAAAACTATTTATTATAATCCTAATTTTACTTGTTTTTCAAAAAATAAAAAAGTAATACGTTAATACTCTATATAATGCATAAAATGTTAGAACCTTTCACTCCTTATATTTTTATTTTATTTCTTTTCATTTTCAGTTTAATTTGTATTGATTACCTTAGTTATTTCATTAATTTAATTTTTTACTCGCTCTATCTAAAAAAGTTGTTCTCATTTGACTTTTCTTGGTCAACGTTTGTAAATTTTGACTCTGATATGTGAAAAAACATATTGTATTACTCCCTCCGTCCCAGAGTATTTGTCCACTTTCATTTTTACACACCATCCAATGCACTTCTTTAATCTATTTTATCTTGTAATTTGAATATTAAAAAATTATAAAAATTATATATTAATAATCTATATGTTAAGACAAATCAAACAAGATCACACATGACTATATTTAGGCTTACACATTGAGAGAATTTGATGGATCAAAGTGCTTAGATGAACAGTTTCAAAAGTCAAAAGTGGATAAATATAGTGGGACGGAGATAGTATGATATAAATTTTTTACTATGTATCAAATTTTCAAAAGTCAAAATTCAATAGTGGGACGGAGGTAGTATGATATAAATTTTTTACTATGTATCAAATTTTTTACTATGTATCAAATTTTCAAAAGTCAAAAGTGAACGTAGTCTTTAAATACTCCGGGGTATCAAATTTTTATAAAATATATCTATGTATAAATATAGATATTAATGGTGAAAGTGTAACATTAGAGACCGTAAAAAGTCAAATAGGAAGAACATTTCCGAACAGAGGGAGTATATTTTTAGTTATTTTTCTCATATTTGTTATTTTTATATCTATTTTTTATTTTCTTCTAAGGTAAGACTAATTTAAAAATATAGAAATCCATTTTAAAAACTTAAACAAAAATTTGAAAAAAATAAAAATTTATCAAAAATTATCTCAGCTTTCATTTTGTTGCGCAAAACAAGCCGCTTTCGTTAATCAGTCGTTAGCAACTTAATGGCGACCTAAAGCTCACAAATTTCAGAAAATTTGGGATTATTGTGCATCATACATAAAGGTGAGATTATTTTTGAAAGATCGGATAAAACTAGAATTATTCTGGATAATTTTTCCTTTCTTATTTTGTGGTAGAATAAAAGAAGGAACACATAAACAACCCTTTAAATTATTTTTGCACAATTAGTCAATGTAATATTAGACTCTTATCTTGTATTATTTTACAACAACAAAAACCTAATTTAATCTCATGCTTATAATTTTAAACTGCTGAATTCTTGTGTCCATATGAATCCGATTCTCATCGCTTTCTTGATTCTCTCAAAGAAATTGGAGCGGCTCGATCCACGATTTTGGACAAAAACCTGCTCAAAGTCGCTAGTTTTCTGTCAACTGCTGGACTTTCATTACGTTTCAAAGGGCTTCCATCTCAATGATGACTCAAACCTTCTTCGGGTTGGGCTCAATCCCTCTTCTACTAACCATACATCTCAAAAACTACCCTTCTTAGGGTTAAGGCGCATGGGTGGTCCGGAGGTGTGCAAAGTAGCCAATCACATAGGGCCACTAAAATTTTAAGGTTTCGTATTTTTAAATTCAGCATTAATTTTAAAATATAATTATCCTAAAAAAAAAATAGGACCCAAAAAAGTAATTTTGGACCGGGTCAATTTTTTTTCAGGGCCGGCCCTATTAAGGCGTAAGCTATATTTCTTCATTATTTTATTTCAAACACCTTCCTTAGGTTTTGGGAATGCGATCTTGCTTGTTGAGAAATTAGGGAGGATCTAGGAATTAAACATACTTTGAGCTTTGAATACTTATAATGTCAAATAAGATAATATATTTTAAAAAAACATTAAATTCAAAAATTTAAAATAAAATAAACAAATAAATAAATAAAATAAAATCAAGAATAGGAGTTAATATTGTGGTAATGTAGAGGTAATGTGAGATTGTATACGTGCACAATACTATATTTTTTTGGTAATGTCAATGACCACATTTAATAATGTAAATGCATTTTAGCTCTCATTTCGAGAATAAAAATTAAATATGAAAACCCTATTTTGATATATTTTTCAAGTTATACTCCTGCTTTAATTTTTTTCCAATATGGAGAGGCATAGCAATGGTTTAGACGTACTAAGGGTAGTATTTATAAGTTCGGAGTTTTGAACTCCGTACCTTGCTAAAAATTCACCTTCGGACCAATTTGCTCCGAATTCAAATCCATTTGACCGTTGGATTCGTCTCATCGAACCTTACAAATATTTAAAAAAACTCCGGATCTATCTCAATAATTAATTAATTATTCTTAATTAATTATAATAGGCTGAATTTGACGACGTTACAATTTGAGATAATTTTTCCTAAAAAACAAATTTATCCATACATATATAAATGTTTTAAACTACGGAGTAGTAAGGAAGGAGTGAACGAGTGAACGACCCAAAACAAAGCAACGCCTGCACTATTAATAATAATTACAATGAATACATTATTAACTAGGAATATAAAATAAATATCATTCCCCAATAGAACTAAGAATAAAAGATTGCCCCAAAATCTAATTAACTATTTTTCATCTCTGATTCAATTCTGCTCCCATTCTTTCCTTCTTCAAATCAATTCCCTGTTGGGTACGCGCAACTTCCAAATTCTGCAAGTTACAAATGAAGCCGTCTTTTGAGTTACAAATAAAAAGATACAGTAATTCAAAAGCAAATAGTGTGAGTACAAATTTGGGGTAGCTTACCTTAAAATATATTTTGACCAATTTTATTTTTCAATTCAAAAACTATGTTTATTGATTAAGTTATTTGTATCCAAAGTTTGTACTCCATTTTGAACACTTTCTATTTGTGCACGTTTGATCATTTTGTGCAATTTTTATATCGCAGAATTTTGTGTTAGTGTGCTAGTGTGAATCATGAAGTGTAATTGAAGCATAGTTGTATGTTTAGAGTATACTAAGTTTTGATATAATCTTTTTAGATATTTATCAGATATAATAATGGGTCGGATGTCTCTAATATCTTAAAAGAGTAGTGTAGACTTGGACACACTTATTTTATTTTTTTTTTCAATTCAAATTATTTCAAAAAAATTAATCCGAGGGTATAATTTAAAAAATAAAAATTGGGCAATATTTTATTGGTAAATGCAAAAGACAAGAGAAGAAGTTGAAAGAGATGGAGAAGAGGGGAAGCTTACTGGGAGTCTGGGTGACGACATAGGCGGCACCGTCAAAGTGACACGTGCCGGAAGCGCGTGAGTTCTTCTGATAGTAGCTGTTGAATGCGTAAGAAGCATGGGCGTCGATCGTATTGGGATAGTAGCAGGCGGCCTCCGGCTGGATCTCCGTGCAATCCGCCCCTCCCTCTCCGCAGGCGTAGTCCAGCGCCGCCTGCAGCCTCTCCCTCCCGACGTCGGCGCGTGCCACGCACCACGTCTGCCCCGCCGCCGCCGGCGGCACTACCTGGACTTTGCTTCCGTTGTTAACGGGCCCGCTCTCCAGGCCCAACGGGATGCTATACACCTTATCCTCGTTCGGGTAGAAGAGCCCGTAGTTCCTCTCGGATGTGGGTCCCGGCTTCTGGTCCTCGTTGAACAGTGCGAACAGGTAGACGTTGAGGGGCATGTCGGGCCTCAAGGGGGTCCCACGGCACGTCAGCACTCGCCTCACCAGATTCCCGTTGTACGCCTGCGCGTTGGCCGCACTCGCGCCGGTCTCGCCCTCGTCCCCCTTCGACGGCCACCCGGTTTCCGAAACCACCAGCTTCACGTCCCCGAACCCGGCGGCGCTCGCGGCGGAGTAGACGGCGTCCAGCTGGGCGTCCAACAGGCTTTTGTAGACAATGCCGTTGGAGGGGTCCACCACGCCCTGGTTGTCTCGGAACAGCGCGTAGTCCAGAGATATGGTGTCCGTGTTGGCCTCGTAGGCGAAGAACGGGTAGGCGTTCACCATCAGGTACGACCCGGTCTGCTTCAAGAAACCCAGCATCGGTTTCATCACCGGTTCGACCAGACCCGGTTTGAACGAACCGGACGAGGGCGGGTACGACGTCGCCAGGGCGCTGAGGGCGATGGGCGACGAGACCTTCACGGACGAAGCGACGCCGTATTTCGCCAGCGAGGCGTAGACGTTCCGCATCGCCGGGACGAGGTACGAGGTTGTGTTCGCCGGGTCGACGAACACCTCGTTGCCGACGGCGACGGCCTCGATGATGGACTTGTACGGCACGACGTTGGACCGCACCCAGGAGTCGGTGAAGGTCCGGTCGGCGGCGGCGGCGGAGGACAGCTGGTCGTTGGGAAGCGCGACGGTGGTGGTTATGCCAGATCCGGAAAGAGCGGCGAGAACCTCGGAGTCAGTGTCGTAGAGTTTGACTCGGCGGATCCCCTGACTCTTGAGCAGCTCAACCACCTTGGACGGAGGCGGAAGGTTGTCGGCGATCCGGCCGTAGTTCATTCCGAGGAAGCAGGAGGAGGAGGAGGAGGAGGCAGAGTGACGCGATAACAAAGAGAGAAGGATTACGAAAAGGGCATAGAATTTGGGAGAGGCCATTGTTGAATAATGACGCAGAGAGTGACGGATGAGGAGGAGAGAGCGCATTCGCTTTATTTGCTTCCAAAGTTCAAGGGATTATATAGAGTTCTCTTTAGAAAGTTAAAAAGAAAAAAGGAATTTAGAAAGGAAGTAGAAATTGGGATAAAAGAAATTTAGATTTAGAAAGAAAGAACTGCAATAAAATGAACGGAAAAGGAATTAAAAAGAGAGAGAAAGTGGGGAAGGTAAGAAATTAGAGAGAGTGGGTGGGTGGGTTGATGGCGTAATGGGAAGGAAGAGTGGGTTAATGGCTAAACTACAACCGGAAATTGTAATTATTACTATTATTACTAAAATTATGGTAACCAACTAATTTTGTGTTATACTCGTATGGACTATACAAAAAACTGCTGCAAGGTATCCCTATTTTGTGATAAGAATTGCCAGGTGCCCGTAATTTTTAAAATATACTCTCAGGTACCCCAAATTATAAAAAAATATACCAAGGAGTCCATAATCCATCATCATCCATCATCATCAATCATCATCATCATTCCACTACACCATCCCATCTTCGTACTTCATCCTCTTCTTTTTTTATTTCTTTTCTTCTTCTTTCTTCTTCTTCTCTCCTCCTCCCCCCTTTCAACTTTCAATCTTCTACACCCCGCCCCCATCACTCACCCTTATTTCTTCTTCTTCTCCTTCTATTATTATTATTATTATTATTATTATTATTATTATGTATGTTTTATTTTTAGTTCTATACCAATATTTAAATAAAATAGATTGAAAAAACTTAAGATTTTTCTTCATTTTGTGAACCGGGAAGAAAGTTTTAGGACGGAAGGAGTATTATTTTTATTATTTAGTAGTTTTACTACTATATTTTTAACAAAAAAACACTAAAGCTCCCACCAAAAAATTGTACCATCATTCTTTTTTTTTAACAAAAAAACCATCATTTTTATTATATTATTACTACGTATTATTATTTATTACAAAGAATTATTTTCTTCTTCTAAATTATTATTGTTAATATTAAAAACTAATATTAATAATTTTTTAATACTAAAACTAATTATTATTATTTATTACGAAGTATAGTTTTCTTCTACCTCTACTATTTATTATTATTATTATTATTATTATGAAGTAATATTTTCTTCTTCTTCTATTATTATTATTATTCATTATAATTATTATTAAAAATTAATTAATAGTTTCACTATAAAAATGCCCGACAGTTCAAGTACAAAATTAGGGGTACCAAACAGTAATTTTTTGTTTTTTTACATTAATGGAGATTGTGAAAGATTAATGGAGTATACAATTTTTTTGCTGGGAGCTTTAGTGTTTTTTTGTTAAAAATATCCGGAGTAGTAGAAAACCAAAAAATTACTACCCCGATGTCCCGTTCGTAAAATTGACGGTTCCTACCCCCTAACCTCCTTCGATAAACTCTCCCACCCCGCCCCGACCCCAACAACCCCCACTCCCTTCAATTGCACCCCACAAATTGATTTTGACTTTGACATCAAAATTTGACTCCAAAGTCAAAATCAATTTAAGGGGTGCAATTAAAGGGGGGTGGGTGTTCGGGTTAGGGCAGGGTGCAGGGTTTACCGGAGGTTAGGCGGGGTAGGAACTGTCAATTTTATGAACGGGACACCGGAGTGCCCTCAGGTCATCCCATGACATTACCGGGCAATGTCATGGAAACCTTGCCCAACAACTAAATAATAATAATAATAATAATAATAATAATAACAATTATAATGGTAATAATAATAATAATAATAATAATAATAATAATAATAATAATAATAGAAGAAGAAGAAGAAAAAGAAGAAAAAATAAAAAGAAGAAGAGGAGGAAGAAGTACGAAGAAGTTGTGATGGTGGTAGTGGAATGATGTTGATGATGATGATTGATGATGATGATGGATGATGATGGTGGTGATATACTTAACGGAGAAAGGAGGGGTAGATGGAGAAGGGATGGAAAATCACCTCTTAGTATATTTTTTTATAATTTGGGGTACCTGAGAGTATATTTTAAAAATTAGGGGTACCTAGCAGTTCTTACCAGAAAATAGAGGGTACCTACTTCACTTACGTTCCACTACTTACTATTTTAAAATTGGGTGTTAATAACTATTTATTTAATTATGTTAAATTAAAATTTTATTTATTATTGTATCTTAACTCTTAAATTTTATTTATTTATTTCCAATTTTATTTATTATTCATCCAATCCTTTTTAATTTTTTTTAAATGTTTTTAGTTGCTTCCAATTTTTTCTAATTTTTTTCAATAATGACCCCAAAAAAGTATTAAAGGTCATATTATAATTATAATTACTATATTTTTTAATTATAATTAATATTAATTATATCATTATTATCATTATCATCATCACCTTTGTGAATAAAATATAATATAATTGAAATAATTTTGCAATTTATACTTAAAAAAATTATCCCTGAAACAATTTTCAATTACCATTATAGAGTAAACATACAATATTAAAATGTTAAAATAATTAATTTATTACTTCCTCCCTTCCAAAAGTAAACATACAATATTAAAATGTTAAAATAATTAATTTATTACTTCCTCCCTTCCAAATGATTCTCAATTAAGAAAGAATCACAATGTCTTAAGCATATACTTTATTAGTCCATAAATAATCTTCTCATTTAGTATTTACATAGTTAAACTAGATTTTTTAATGCCTATTTTCATTAATCATATGCTAAACTAAAATAAAGTTTTCACTAATTATTTTGTGGACTTATTGAAGAAAATTTTAAATATATAGTTCTTTTTTCATTTTATACTAGTAATTTTAAAGATGTTGAATTAAAGTGGGAAGAGTGGGTTAATAGTTTTATTATACTGGAAATTGTCATTATTACATATTAGTATTGCTAAAGTTATGGTAACATTGTGTTAGAGCATATCCATTAGCGATGTTTAAAATGTGTTTGAAATTAATGATGAATGGAAGATGTCATTTAATGGATTGTGGGTGCTTGATTAGATGGAGAGGGACGGTTAAACATCCATTCCATTGGATGTATTAAGAGCATGGGCAATGGCAAGGAGAAAATGGAATACCTCACGGTGACGTTGAATATTTTAACTAATCAAAATCAGTCCAGTCACCGTGTGGCAAGTGAATGGAGTAGCATGCCTTAAAATGACAAGTAATTGTTTTTGTCCATTTTTACACTTTTTAAACCACTGTCGGGCTTCATCGGAGCGCCAATTCAGGCAGAAGGGCAGGTAACCCTACCTGTGGAGTTAGGTTCGGGAAACAAGGTGGTGACCAAACAAATGAGATTTGTTGTTGTCGATATCTAATGTGTTGCATAATGCAATCCCGGGAAGGCCTGAAATCAACTAGGTTGGGGCCATTATCTCCATGGCACACCTGTGCATGAAATTCTACATGCCCAAATGGCATTGGAGAGGAGGAAAGAGGATACCAGAAGAATGCCTGATCTTGCTATCTGGAGGACGTCAAGAAGATGACCTAACTTTTCAAGAAAATCGAGGTTGTCTCCCAGCAGGTGGATAAGGGTGAGGAGAAGGCAAGGATCGAGCCTTATTGTAAAAAAAATTTATTTTAAAAGTAAATCAATAGGGAGTGTATATAAGTTGCAACATGAAATGCTTTTTCAATGACATGAGGAAAGTGACTAAATGGGTAGTATTAAAAAATACTCCCTCCGTCCATAAAAAAACTTTCCGATTTGATTGGGCACGCATATTAATGTGTGATAAAATTTGCTTTGACTTTCCTATTCTACCCCTGCACCTTTCCATCTTTCAACCAACAGGTATCCTATCTCTGACTGCCAACACCACCACCGGTGATTCTCCACCACCGCCACCAGCGATTCTCCACCAGCGCCGCCGCCTACTCTCTGGTACCATCGGATGACCTCTCTGGTTCTTCTTACCGCCATTCCTTCCGTAACCCCCTTCCTCGTAGATTTAATCTGTTTAGTACTCCCTCCGTCCCACTGTCTTTGTCCACTTACCTTTTGGCACACCATCCAATGCACTTCTTTAATCCATTTTATCTTGTAATTTGTATATTAAAAAAACTTAGAAACTATATATTAATAATCTATATGTTAAGACGAATCAAACAAGATCACACATGACTATTTTTAGGCTTACACATTGAGAGAATTTGATGAGTCAAAGTGCTTAGATGAACAGTTCCAAAAGTCAAATGTGGACAAAGACAGTGGGACGGAGGTAGTATCTTCAACAACCAGAAATGATAAATCTCTTCCATCCGAGGTTTTGACGGCTTGAGGCAAGGCTAGAAGTAATAGAGGATTTTTAGATCTATGAAATCGATGGCGGCTATGTCGGAAGAGGAGCAGATCTGACCGCCGCGCACCTTTGACCACCGCCTCTTCTTGCTGCTCCCAATCATCGGGTGATGGGACAAAGTCAAAACAGGGAGGAAAAGGAATTAAAGAAGAAGAAGAAGAAGAAGAAGAAGAAGAAGAAGAAGAAGAAGAAGAAGAAGAAGAAGAAGAAGAAGAAGAAGAAGAAGAAGAAAGGAAAAGAATGAAGCAGATAAGAAAAGAAAGAAAAAAGAAGAGAGAACAAAGAAAGAAAAAAACGAATTGTGGCTAGGTGAATTGAGAAGGGAGAGGAAAAAAGAAAAAAGAGAAGAAGAGAAGAAATACATTAAAGTGTCAACAAGGAAGGACATTTTTAAAAATACATTACATCTTAGTACAAGCAATTTTAAAACAATTAAATCATAGTAAAAAAAAGTTATGTAATGCAACATAAAGTGATATCAAATAGTGTTTGGATCTTCCACTCATGGAATAGGATTTCTATGTGTTTGGGTGGACTATACCAGCATATGTACATATATACTAACACCTCAATTTTGTAGAAATGAGAGATAAAATCATAACAAGATAAGCCGGGACGTCTCTCAATAGCAGCCACCGCATGAACGCAAATAAATTGATCAAGTTGGAATTCACATGTGCATGTTTTGTCCATTACACTCATATGGACATGTTGACTTTAAATGCATAACAAAAAAAATAAAAATATTCAATGGTTAATATGCAATTAAAAAAATTCATCATAGTCCAGCAAAGTATGTAATGTGAATATTACCACTGTCATAATATGTAATGTGGTGATGAATATTACGAACCATTGTAATGTAAAGTGTCACAGTATGTAATGTGTATTACAAAGAGTTGTAATGTAGACGAGACAGGATTGTGAAGTGTGACGCGGAAAGAAAAAGGAGGGCAAAATCGGGAGATAAAGAAAGAATGTGGAGGGAGAGGTCCTAGTTGGGGGATAAAAAACATGAACTCCTATTTTATGGATTAGCACAATGTTTTAGTCCTATTAGGGGTGATTTCTATTTTTGAAATATAAACAAGACTTTCATTTCATCATCATCACATCAATATCCAACGAATAATAAAACGAGAAATTGGAAAAGTGTTAAATAAGAAATAATTTATAAAAAAACATACTTTCTAAAAAAGAATGGAAAGAGAAAAATAAAATATCCTATATATATATGTAAAAGAGAGTTTAGTTGTTGCAATGTTGACATGTGGCATGCCACATGTGCATCCACATGTGCACCTATTTATGAAGTGGATATATGCATTGCACCTATTTTAAATATCTTTTAATACATTTGTATAAAATTTTTCATTCTTTAATAATTCTGAATATATATTTTACCATTGTAAAATAAACTTCGTATTTTGAGTACACACACATAAAATTATTTTTATACTATCCACAGCTTATTTTAGTTTATTACTTCTCGAAAAATGATTGCATAAATTTAAAGGGTGACAACTGACAAATGACATTATGACACATATATATTCTCTAATGATGTATCATTATGCATGTAATTGATCCACTTTTTATTATAATATTTTATTAATTAAAACCATTTCTATTTAGTACTTAATTCAATGATTATTAATTTTGTAAAATTGTTTTTTAAATTAACATACCAATATACTCTGTATGTTCCATCAGTCTAAAATATTTTTTGTCACTATTAGAAACTAAAACAACTAAAATTATATTTATAAAATCTCAAAAAATTAGAATATATACGAGCCCGTGCGAAGCACGGGGTAAACACTAGTATCATTAGTAAGATTCGGTTTTCAAACACTAACATCGAAAACAAAACGAAATTGAAATGGTTCGATTTGGTTTTTGTTTTCGGTTTAGTTTTTTCGGTTCGATACGATCGATATTGGTTCGGTTTTCGGACCTAGCCCTAGGGATGGTAGCTCCGCCCTCTCCGCCCCTTGATCTAAAATTGGAGTACTTGGAATAAATGTGATACTCCTTTCGTTCTTGAGTATTTGTCAACTTTTGAATCTTTTGGTCAAAATTGGCAAACTTTGAATTCAAATTATAAAAAAAAGTGATATTTGATATTGATTCGAATATAATTTCTTAGATTTATTTTGTAAGTTTTTTTTTCAAAATATTATTTTATCTGATTATACGATATACATTTTATTTAATTATAAGTCAAAGGTTAAAAATGATTGACTATAAAAAATCAAAACTAGACAAATACTCAGAAACGGAGATGGTACTTAATAAATTTTAATGATAAAACATAAATTTCTGCCATGTTTTTTCAATTTTCCCTATGATAAAACATAAATTTCAATTAAATTTATACTTAAATAAATCCGATGCATGATTGACTTATCCAACTTCGATCTGACTCCTATCATTGCTATTGTTGCTGTCTAAACTGTTATCAGAAGAATATAATTTTAAGAGACTGAAGGAACTTGGGCCTTCAGCATGCGGGCGGGTACAGTTTCCCGTACTCAACTTAGAATCAGTTTGGGCTGAACCTTAATGTATAAGAGAGAAGAGTCTCTTACTTATGCAGCATCTCTAACTGGGCCCAACTTAGGAATAGCTTGGGCTTGGGCTGAATCTTCAAGCATAAGAGAAGGAGAGTCTCAGCAGCACCTATAATTGGACTTGTGAATGATTGAGTGGTCAAGTACATAGGATGACTTGGCTATAGAAGGGCCAAATAGTCGAGTACCATCGGATTTATTTCTCGGTTTCCAAACATTGCACTTAAACTCCTTCCAATCATTTTCCGGCAAAGATGGACATTGGTATTTATTTTCGAAACACTGGGGAGGCGCACGTGCTCATTTCTTATTTTTAGTTTATTACCTTGTTTTTTTCTTTTTTTAACTTTTTTTATCTCTTTGTTTCCCTTTCCTAAGTTTTTAAATTTTCTTCTAAATTGTTTAAGTTTTTAAAATTTCTTTTAAATTTTTTATATTGTTTTTAAAAATTCAAAAATCTTTTGTTTGAAATAAAAATAAAAAAAAATTAGCATATACTCCATCTATCTCAAATTAAAAATTTTAACTTTTTTTTAGAATAATGCTTTTTGGTAAGTTCAAGCAGAAAATAACAAAATATAAAAATAAAAATTTGGAAAAAAATGAAAAATATGAAACATCTAAAAAGAGTCTTCTACAAAAAAAAATTTCAGAACGTCAAGGATGTTCATTTTTTGTTTTTTTAATTCCTCATTTTTTGAAAATCTCAAAAAAAGTATTTTATTTTCTATTTTAGAAAATAAAAAATAAAAATTGTTAATTTATGATGTACGAATGTAGTAGAAAAATAAATGCACTAAATAGCATTAAAACTTAAGTCATTTCCCTAAATAGTACTTAAATTTTTTTATTCCCTAAATAGCACTTAGTAATGTCCATAATGTCCAGTGATGACGAATATTTACTTGAATAATGACTAACTTGGTAAAGTGTATGTTTTTCTCCCAAACTTAAAAAAAAAATGTACAATTAGCCTCACTACTTTTTATAAGGTGCATGTTTTACTCTCAAACTCTTTAAAAAGTACGGAGTACTATATATTTTCCCTTTGAATTTTCACAAGTGCGCCATTATTTTTTTTATTCAAGTCTAGTAAAGAACGTTAATCCAAATTAATTTTTAGGAATTCAACCATGCACCATACTAAAGAGAAAAATTTGCACTAAATAGAAATAAAACATAAGTCATTTCTCAATATTGGACTTAAACTTTTTTATTTCCTAAATGGGACTTAATAATATCTAGTGAGAGAATAATGTCCAGGTGAACATTTACTTGAATAATGACTATCTAATAGATAATGATCAAAGGTCATACATTGGAAAATAAAAATATATGGTCATATATTGAGAAAGTCATTATGTTTTAGTCCTATTTAGGTAAATTCCCCTAGTAAAAAATACTTACTCCATCCCCATTTTGATTACATTTTTTTTCTCTCCTCTCGATAATTTTTGTTTATTTATATGATTTCATTAAGTATTTGTACATTTTTTAAACATACACCTTACCAAGACTTCAAGGATAAATGTTGCTAAAAAAAACTGGTTTTCATAAACAAACAATATTTCTCCTGCTTGTATGTATATTACGGAGCAATATTAATGCATTGCACATCTTCACATGGAAAGCAGAGTATAGGAACCTTCCAAGTCTGAGATTTACCATACATTTCCTCTTGCCGAAGGCCAGAAACATTACACACTATACATCTCATCCTGCAGATTAAGAGCCCATTGAATTGTCGTCTTCCATTCATTCTCACTGCCATGCCATGCCCCAAATATATATACACATACAATAACCACAGAGAGAAACTTAAAGAAAGAAGATCGAAGAATTGAAGAAGAAACCCAAGAGCCATGGAGATGAAGAGACGAAAAGGCTGCAGCATTTATGTTCGGCAATGGTTTTCGGCTGTTTCCATTTTTGCCCTCTTATTGCAATGCTGTTTTTCTGATTTGGACTATAAAGAAGCCCTTTCGAAGAGCCTCTTGTACTTCGAGGCGCAGCGCTCCGGCCGGCTGCCGTACAACCAGAGGGTGTCCTGGCGCCACCACTCCGGCCTCACCGACGGCCTCCAGCAAGGGGTATGTATAGCCCCCAATGATTAATTTTTGGGGATTGATTGATTGGTTGATTGATTGGTACAGTTTGAATTCATTAATGTATGTGTGATGGAGATGGACTACGTACAGGTGGACTTGGTCGGAGGGTACTACGACGCCGGCGACAACGTGAAGTTCGGTCTTCCGATGGCGTTCACGGTGACGCTCTTGTCGTGGGCGGTGCTGGAATACGGCAAGGAAATAGACGCCGCCGGCGAGTCCCGCCACGCTCTCGAGGCCATCAAGTGGGGGACTGACTTTTTCGTCAAGGCTCACACTCGTCCTCATGTCCTTTGGGTCCAGGTTAATTATTTTTTTACCTTTTACCTTTGGAGTAATCATTGATTATTTAAACGAACAATTTTTTTTTTTGAAAAAAAAACAAACATTTAATAGAATGAAATAGATCCTTTTTTTTCATCTTTCTTGAACATGTTTTTTACGGGGTACTCCATTCATTTTTTGGGTAAAGTTGCTTATAAGATCGCTATATTTTTTTGAAAATGTTTTCCAAGTTTTCGAATTATTTTAAGTGTTTATTAGATTTCTATATATTTTTGAAAGTGCTCCATAGGTCCCTAAATTATTTTTAATTTCTACCAGTTCCCTATGCTTTCTTACTATTGTGTTAGTTGTCACTTCGCAGAAATTATTTGAACAACATGCACAATTTGTTCGAAAATTTATGATGTGATAGAAATACTTGTTGACTCTGATTTTGGGAAGGAAAAAATATTGCTTTATTGAAAAATAAAAAATTATTAACAATATACATTTGAATAAGTGCAACAATAAACTGAAAAGATCGAACATGACCTATATGTTTAATGCAAATAAATTCAATTTTGTTAGATAAATTGAGTTCGATTAATTGGGTAAGTCTTACTTGAAATGAAAAGATTATTAGCCTGAAGGTCTTGTATAGGTAAAGAAACCAATTGTGAGCCTATAAAAAAAGTGAAATTTGCTCTAAAGAGGACTAAAACATAATGACTTTTTTAATGTAGGACTTAAACTTTTTTATTCTCTAACTAGGACTTAATAATGACCTTGTGGAAGGAATAATGTCCAGTAAAGATGGACATTTAGTTGAATAATGACTACTTGATAATGACCAAAGGTCCTACATTGGGAATTAAAAACATATGGTACTATATTGGAAAAGTCATTATGTTTTAGTCCTATTTAGGTAAATTTCTCATAAAAAAATACTCCGGTATGTGATCTTAGGACAATAGTAAAACTAACTAATTAGTAAAAGCACTAATAAAAATTTGAGACATTACTACTTAATAATTAAGAATCACATCATCCTTATTCAATGAATTGAATGACTTGTTTGAGAGTCAATGGAAAAAACTTCATCATCCCCGGCCTATTGTCACTTTGTCACCGGCCATCGATTATTGTAAACATATACTAGACCTATATCTCTTTTTTATAGTTCAGTCGTGTTAAAAAATAATTCTCGTTTTGACTTTTCACATGTTTAAAAAGAATGTATTTTGTAATTTATTTTCTAATTTTGTCCTTTAGTGTATAATATTGAGAAAAAGGATAATATGATGGAGTATTAAATGGATTTTTTAAATAAAAATGAAAGTGCTTTATAGAAAGATTAAAAAATAAAATTGGAATTGTTTTATGAAATGGATGGACTACATTACAAATGGAATTGTACGAGTACGAACTACGAAGTATATACTCTTTTCGTCCCACAATTGGTTACAATGTTCACCATTCCAAAATCACGATAGCTTTTGTTTATTTATATATTTTCATTGATTATTTGATAAAATAAAATATTTTTGTCACCTCTTATTTATATCTCAATTTTTAAATAAAATAAATTTAAAAATTTGTAATAAAAATAATGGCAGAGGGAGAATTTTCTTTTGCTCTAAATGAGACAACTTCCAAATAATGTGGCGAATTACATGCAACTATGTTAACTTCATACGGAGTAATGTATCCGGAGTAGATCACTAGTCGATCACTAGTTCTATAGATGCATGTATATTTGATCCGTCTCATTATTAAATATTTTTATCCCGAGTATAAAATTTGTCCTGATTTATGAGAGTGTATTCAATTGGGATTTTGTAGTCTTTTTTTGGATTTTAAAAGTCTATGAGTATTTAATTAAGATTTTAAAAAGTTCATTAAAATCTGAATGTATTCAACAATCTATGAACTTTATAGAATCCATGAATTATAAACAATCTCTCAGAATTTTTTAAAATCTGAATTGAATACACTCCTCTTAGAATTTAAAAAAAGTCTCTTTCCAAAAAATATTAGTATTTTTCAACACTAATAACTCTATCAAAAGATAATATATGTTCATACATTCATAAATTATTAAAGTTCATAAAATTACTGCCCGCACTAGAAATCAAACACCTCATCCCTCATTTATGAGAGTCACAGCTGTGCCAAATATACCAGTATTACTCTATTTTTAATACTCCCTACAATTCTCTTTTCTTGACTAGGAATTGAATACATGTGCACATGTGTTACCGGAAAATGAATATGATAAGATGGTCGGACTACCAGTAATTCCTTCCTCTAAAAGAAAATTAGTACTGTTCGCTAATAAAAAAAATCATGAATTTTTTTCTCTTTGTATATGTTTTCATTTCTTTATTTGATAAAATAATTTTTTTATCATAATTTTATATTGAGGAACTTTTTACACATAATTTTTAGATATGCAAATTTTATTTTTTAATTCTATACTAATTCTTAAATAAAATGAATTGAAATTTCATTTCTTTTTTCATGAAGTGACAAACATTTTGAAAGGAGAGAGTATAATTTAGTGCACATAAGGAGTATAAAATGGAGAAAAACACTTTTAAAAAGAAATCGAAATAGAAGGTACTCCCTCCGTCCCCCAGTTTTTGTCCACTTTTGATTTTTGGAACTGTTCATCTAAGCACTTTGACTCATCAAATTCTCTCAATGTGTAAGCCTAAATATAGTCATGTGTGATCTTGTTTGATTTGTCTTAACATATAGATTATTAATATATAATTTCTATAATTTTTTAATATACAAATTGCAAGATAAAATGGATTAAAGAAGTGCATTGAATGGTGTGTAAAAATGAAAATGGACAAAAATTGGGAGACGGATGGAGTATTATTAGGCGGAGAATAAGGTGGTCTAGAATGATTTCAGAATGTTCCGAGGTCTTTGCGTCAATTGCGCCAAAAAGACGGTTGAAACTTGAAACTAATAATCGCACAATAATTTTGCATTACAAGGATGTCCCACTAATGCTTTATCGTTCAATAAATTAATGTTCACATTTATTGCACTTTCGTCTCTCTAAGACTCCCCTTTTTAAAATTGTACGTAAATTAAGGGGGTGATTGGTCAATACACAACATCATTTACGGAGTACATATTTTAGACAAATGTTTTCTTTCAAAACCACATTTCCGACCAATCAAAATAAAGGCTGTGTTTTTTGTCTAAAACACAAAAATCAAGGTTATTGATTATGAAATTATTTTTGTAGTAATATCAAATATAATTTTTATTTATATATAAGTATTGTTTGAGAACTAATATTTTATTTTAATTTCAAAATATAAATTCTTCAATTTCAAATATCATAAGGAGATATAAGGATTTCAATTTGAGTTTGTAATGAATTAGATGAATTTGCCTCAAATTCAAATCCAAATTTTTCAAAGAATCCTGAACAAGGAATTTGAGCCGGATCTTAATTTGAAATCAAAATCCATATTCCCAACCATACCATTACAGTAATTAAAGTTAATCTAGTTTTGTTGTGCAAGTCAAACTATCCTAGTACACTTAAACAAAGTATAGTACAAACTACTCTGTGTTAGGCAAACATGAAAAAACATTGTTATCTACCCAGTATCATCTAGCTAGCATTTGCTAATTGGTGTTTGTAAAACACACCCTAAAAGACTGTCAAGCTTCAATGGAAAATATTAACTCTTTTATAAAAACTTTACTTGAAATGTGTGTATGTATAGGTAGGTGACGGGGGCACAGATCACTATTGTTGGCAAAGGCCTGAAGACATGGCCACCTCTCGCAGAGCCTACAAAATCGACGAGGACAGACCCGGCTCCGACGTGGCTGCCGAGACCGCTGCCGCAATGGCCGCCGCCTCCATCGTCTTCTGCACAACAGACGCCCATTACGCTTCTCTTCTCCTAGCCCATGCCCAGCAGGTATGTATATATATTGCATTAAGAATTCTACCCTGCCAAAAATAGAACATTAGAAGAGAAAAATACTAAAATAAGACTATTGATCTCCTTCGGTGCCATAATTTTCCCATCTTCCAAAATACATTTCTCTCTTCTAAACAAAATCGCGAGGGGTGTTGATTTTTGAACAGCTATTCGAGTTCGGCGACAAGTTTAGAGGGAGATATGACGAGAGCGTTGAAGCCGCCAAGGGGTACTACCCGTCCTTGAGTGGCTATAAAGACGAGCTGTTGTGGGGAGCTTTGTGGCTTTACAAGGCTACCGACAACGACTACTACTTGAATTATGTCATTGAGAATGCCAAATCTTTTGGAGGGATCACTTGGGGCATGACCGAGTTCAGCTGGGACGTCAAGCACGCCGGCATCCAATTACTTCTTGCCAAGGTATAATCTGGTCAAAATGAAGAAACCAAAAAACTAGCTTATTTTTTCAAGCTTATAAGCAGCAGCTTGTAAGTCAACTTATAAACAGAGAAATACCTGTCATCAGCTGGCTTATAAGTTACGGAGTAAAATTTATTTATAAACAGTTTTGACCAGCTTTTAAATACAAAGAACATCTGCATACATATATAAACATGCAAATAGAGTAATAATAAACTCTTGCATTGATCTACCTTTTCCAATTTAATGACTAAATAATGGTGTTTTGATTGTATCCAATTACTTCTTGCCAAGGTATGATCTGGTCAAAATGAAGAAATGAATAAACTAGCTTAAAAATAAGTAGGAAAGACCTACTTATTTTTTCAAGCTTATAAGCAGCAACTTGTAAGTCAACTTATAAACACAGAAATACATGTGACTTATAAGTTAAAATCTATTTATAAACAGCTTTGATCAGATTATAAATACAAAGAAACATCCACATACATATATAGACATGCATGATAGAGTAATAAAAAAACTCTTGCATTGATCTACCATTTCCAATTTAATGACTAATCAATGGTGTTTTGATTGTATCCACATATATAAAGTTGGCCGCTAAGGGGAAGCACAAAGGGGAACATAGTGAAATCCTAAAGGAATACCGCACCAAAGCCGAATACTACATGTGCGCCAATCTGAACATGAACAACTCAAGCAGCAGCAACGTGCGACGCACTCCGGGAGGCTTGTTGTACGTCCGTAGATGGAACAATCTGCAGTACGTCTCGTCTGCGGCCTTCCTCATGACCGTGTACTCTGACCACCTCAGGTCAACCGATGACACTCTTTCTTGTGACCGCGGGCCAGTGGGGCCCGACGAGCTCTTTGCATTCGCAAAATCACAGGTTGACTATATTCTCGGAATGAATCCAATGGGTACGAGTTATTTGGTCGGGTTTGGTCCCAAGTATCCCCAACGGGTGCACCACAGGGCTGCATCCATTGTATCATACAAACACGAAAAGAACTTTATCGGGTGCATGCAGGGGTACTTCACTTACTTTGGTCGTCGGGATCCGAACCCGAATGTGGTTGTCGGGGCGGTTGTGGGCGGGCCGGATATGGACGACCAATTTGAAGATAGAAGGGGAAATTACATGCAATCAGAGGCATGCACTTACAATACAGCAAGCCTTGTTGGACCATTTGCCAGGCTCTATTATCTACAACAAGAACATGATATCTCAACAAGTGATTTACCTCTAATTTCTACTGGGAGGTTGACAGTTAGTTATAAATAAGTAGTTCATCACTTAACCACCCTCATAGCCATGTAAAGACAGATTGACCCATTATTTGTAACCTCAAATCCATCAAAGATATAGTTTTGGAATAAAAGATTAGTAAGTCGTAGTAATACGAAATACTCCTTTATAAATTACTTGTGAATCTTTTGAATTATTTAATGACCAAGGTGTTGTAATTACAGATCTAGAAAGAATTATACATATAAATATCATTCTTTAATCTTTGTCATATATTGGAGTCAAATTAATTCATGCAAGGCTCATACATTGAGTCCTACTCTACTCCAGCTCTTTTTACTATTTTAATACGGAGTACTATATTAGATTTTCCGACTTTGTCGAACTAATTCTGACTTATGAGACCCTAAGATCCTCATCTCAAGAGCCCTAGCTGATGTTAATCTTAAATGACTGGAAAGTTTTTGATGAACGTAAAATGCAATATATTTTCTGTCAAATTTAATGCCTTTTGATAATCTTTCGATTAAATCTTAGCCAAAAATCGCAAATTTCCCATAATGTTGGGTTAAGGGTGTTGTAAAATCCTTTTTATGAAAATTCATTTTACCAGTTTGTTTTTGTCTTGTACAAACTTTGACTCTATCGGGGTTTGATTCTTATGCACCCAATACCCAATGTCACGTTTTGACATCAGGTGTTATAGTATATGTCAATATGGTGCTATGTTGGACTCGGGCTGGGAAAGGGTATTGGCGCTGATTTCGGACGTCTATAGAATACTAATGGTTCGATTATTAACGATCATTGGTGCAACGACTACACACAATTTAGCATTTCGGTGACTAGGGAGGTGTTAGAACTTGACCGATCTTGATTCTTGATGCAAGAATAGGGAAAAGATCGAGATTAACTAACTTATCTGGGATTCAAACCCACATGTATGTGTTTATTATGAACACAACACTCTGCCATTTGCGCTAATAGAATTACAAATTTTAAAATAAGTTTTAGTTGAACCATATTGATCTACATCATATAGACATGGCAAAATAATATATGCAGTATGGAATATGACATTACTGCTATCTACACATACAACTCAGATAAAAAACTTGATATTACTACAAATTTCTCTCACATATATGATATTTCTACACATTGCATATACTAATATTCAAACATCCAGGAAGCAAAAACACTTTAAATTGACCCAGCTGGAAGTTATATTTATACCACAAGAAATCACAACCAGCATAAAGTTAGAAGACAACATCCATAATGAATAAACTAAGGCTAAACTCAACTATTGCTCCTTCAACTTTATGAGTTGTGCACGGTTGGCCCTTCAAGTTTCAAAAGTCCATTAGTAATCCTTCAAGTACATGTCAGCCTTTCAGATGAGGTCCTTTTGACGGTAAACGTTAAAAGTTAAATAAAGTACTAGCTCTATATAAAACGGAGTAGTCGTACCCAATGGAATTTACTCGTATTATATGGAATTAGTATTCCATTTAGCTTTTAATGTTTACTGTCAAAAAGACCTCATCTCAAATGCTGACGTGTACTATTAAAGGGTTAATCATGGACTTTTGAAACTTGAATGACCAATTGTACACAATAAGTTGAAGGACTAATGGTGAATTTTAGTCATAAACTAATTTGACCCAAAGTCTCCCCTCACAACCACCCACATCTTAATGGAAGTTGAAATATTGGATCTGAAATTTTAAAAACAAAAAAATATGAAATCAAATTATTTGAAAAGTTTGAAGAACTTAAATTCAGAAACAAATATAATCCATCTTTTAGAAATTTGGAAAACCTAGAATCTAAAACAAAATGATTTTAGAGCAATTTGGAACGTACCCGGTTCGAATTGAAAAGAGAAACGTCTCTGGAGTGTTGATATAGGCCGGACTGCACGAACAACTTGGTGCAGAGGATGCGAATTACTTCCCGTTTTGTTGGGAGAGGAAATATGCAATGGAATCGATTGGCGACCTCATTAGTTGAGACTATGGGCAAGGGCCGGCCAATCCAAGATTTGTATAAACCGGACTTGATTTGTTTTTTTTAAAAATAGTCCGGGCCGGAACGGGTTTTCAAAATTTTAAAATTGAAATTAGACCGAACTCGACTTGTTTGAAACGGACCGATTCCATGGGTCAAGGGTCCTAACCTATCATGATACTAATATTAAAAAATAAAGAAATAATAAATTAATTTAAGTCATCCAACATAAAAAAAGAGACATAAATGAAAATAAAACAATGACAAAGAGGGGCATGAGAGTAAAGTGAACACCCTATGATCATCAAACAATAATAATAAAAAAGAAGACAACCATATTTTGGCATTATAATGTCAATGGGTTCCAAAAAGAAAAAAATCCACAATCTTCATGGGTTCCGACTCTCTGACTATGAAAGGTTTTCTTACTTTTCTGCCTGCGATTGGAAGGACCAAAAGATTGAAGGGCTTAGGCGGGTATATTTCCATATATCCGTATATTTACTAAAAATAACATTGGGATTTAAAAAAACGATCCAGTCCGGGTCCAATACAATTTCAAAATGAGGAACTAGACCAACCCTAAAATTTGTAAGGACCAGACCGACTCAGACCGTTTGAAATTTTTGAAAAGAAGACCCGACCCTAACCCCGACCGAACCTAGTGGTCCGGTTCTGACTCCTGGTTCCTGGACCCGATTGCCCACCCCTAGTTGAGACTAAGGGCTTTTAGTTACTTTTTTCTTATTCTTATTAAGATTGGATCAGATGAGATTAAATTTTTTTCTGTTTTATTCTTATTCTTATTAAAATTAGACCAGACAAGACCAGATCCAATCAGACCAGATCAGATCAGATCAATCAAGAATTATTATTATCATAATTATCATTATGATTATTATTGTTAGGAATTATTATTATTATCATCATCATCATCATTATCATTATCATTTTCGTTATTACTTCATATTTTTTAAATTCTATACTTTTTACTTGTTTTACTTGATATGATTCTTTCAAAAAATAAATTTAATTACTTTTAATGTATATATAAATTAAATATGTATTCTAATGTATATATATGAACTAATTATTAAAATATTAAATCAATATTATTATTTCATAAAAAAATAATAATAAAATAAAAAATAATCATAAAATAAAAAGAGTATATTCCATAATTGGTCCTTTATAACATGGGGGTTTCCCTATTTAGTCCTCTATTATCAAATATTACCCAGTAGTCCTTCTTTTATAGGTATCTTTCCATAAATAGTCCTTTTTTGATCTTCTATCATGTTGGTGTTAATTTGAGGGCTAAAAATGTAATTTCACAATGATGATATATCCTTTTTGTCATACACAATTTCAAAGACTGTTCCGTTTGCATCGTTTGTGAATTACAGTCGCTTTCTACTACAACCGTAGTCTACAAATGTGGTCTTTCGTCAGAATACTAGCCCAAAATCATAGTCATTATTTTTGTGTTATCCGCTTAACCAATATCAGAACACGCCACTAGACATAATGTTGATGTCAAATTATACTGTTAGCATTTAAATTAACACCAACATGGCAGAAGATAAAAAAGGACCATTTGTGAAAAGGCACCCTTAAAAAAAGGACTACGGGGGTAATAGTTGATAATAGAGGACTAAATATGGAAACCCCTCTGTTATAAATGATGAATAATGGAATTTACTCAAATAAAAACTATTGATTATATTATAATATGAATTATCATTACAATTTTCAAAAGTTATTATAAAGTCAGATCAAATCAGATCGAATCAGATCAAATCCAATCATATCAGATCAGATCCAATCAGATCAGATAAGATCCAATCAGATCAGATCATATTGAATCAGAACTACAAAAAATCAGATCAAATCAGAAAAAATAAGTTGAACGAAATGGAGCCTAATAAGTTGAAAGAGGAACAAGATTTTTTTAAGGATGAATTGAATTGATTTTTTTTAAAATTGATAGTATGATCTTATCTGAATGGATTTGATCTGATCTGAATAAATTTGATCTAAATCGATCTAATTTGATCAGGATGAATTTTATCTGATGTGAATGAATTTGATCTGGTCTTAATGGATTTAATTCAAACAGTTAGATTAATGATAACAATAAAATTTATAACAATAATAATAATTTATTATTAATTATTATTAAAATATTTACAATAATAATTTTACTATTAATAGTTATAACTTTAATTATTATTCATTATTATTATTATTATTATTATCATTTTTTATTTAATAACTATAACTACTATTATTATAATATATTTATTATTATTATTATTATTATTTTATGTTATCATTAATGATGATTATTATCATTATTAATTATAATTATAACTAAAAAATAATTATTGTTAAAGTCTATTATTATTATTAAAAATAATTATTGTTATTTTTTTTTGAAGGAAATCCAATTTCAATTTCACCTCAATAAATGAGAAACACAGTCTGGGAAAAATGACATCCACGTAGAAGGTTGGGTCCCTGCTCTATGAGCAAGCGTATGCGCAGTACTACTAGCTTCCCGAGAAATATGAGAAATCAAGACCAAACATAATTGAGCTAAAATACCCTTAAAATCTTCTGTGATCTTTTATGTATATGTGAGAAGGTTCGCAAAAATGGTATGCACTCCCAAAATGCATCATAGAAGCACTCATGGTGTTGATCATTTTTGTTTGGTTGATGTGACCGCATGGGTAGCTCAATTGTAATAGCTTCTTGTGCGCATTGAGCACAAGGCAGACTTTCTAAAGTCCAGATAGATTATCATGATCTATCCCCCTTACAATGTTGTCGAACCAGGGTGTGGGGGCGCCGGGGTGGGTTTTCCACCTTTTTTAAGGAAAAATTATTAAAAATAGTCCAAATTGTACCTTGTCTTTCAAAAATAATTTCACCTTTGATTATGATATATAATAATCTTAATTTTACTGAAATTAGCGAGTTTTGGATCACCGTTAAGTTGCTAACGATGGGTAATGGAAATGTCTGTTTCACGCAACAAAATGAAAGTTGATATTATTTTTAATGAATTTTTGTTTTTCAATTTTTTTTGAATTTTTTATTTAAAATTTTCGAATTACTTTTTACCTCCATTTCATAAAATAACTAAAACCATACAAAATTAACAAGATAAATAAGGTAATCAATAGAAATTTGACTGAAATTGGTAAGAAATAAATTAAATATATATCGAGTGGTGAGTTTTAACATTTTACGCAATATACAGAATCTCAATGTACTACTTATTTTTTGAAAGAACATGTCGATCGATAAAGTGAAAATTATTCGAGATAATTTTTTTCTAAAAAAGAAGAAGTGGTACATTAATACTTTGTATAATGCCTAAAATATTAAAACCCACTCAGTATATTGTTATTTTATTTCTTACTAGTTTCAAGTTAGATTCTATTTACTACCTTATTTATGTTATTAGTTTTGTATCATTTTAGTTACTTTTCTCATTTTCTTTATTTTATATATATATTATTTTTATTTTTTAAAAAGTAAGACTAATCTTTAAAAAAATAAATGATGGAGGTAGAAAGTAATTTAAAAAAATTAAATGAAAATTTCCAAAAAATTAAAAAATGAAAGTTCATCAAAATAATCTCAATTTTCATTTTAATGCACAAAAAATGCCATTTCTGTTAAATGCATTTAATAATTTAACCACGATCCAAAACTCACAAATTTTAATAAAGTTTAGATTTTTCTAGATACTCCCTCTTCCGGTATTAATCTTCCCCAATTGACTTTTTCCCATTTTTTTTAAGAGTTGACTAAGGAAGTAAATGGTCAGAAATGCCTCTACTGCCAAAGTCCCAACCTTGCAAGCACTCACCTTCGCCAGTCCCAACACCACCATTGATAGTCCCGCCGCCGCCCTCATCACAGTTGTCAGCCACACCACCGCCCCATCGCCGTCGTCATCCCCATGCGCGACCATATCTTCCCCTCACCATCCCTGCCATCCCCCCTCCCCCCGCCAACGCCCACCATCAACACCACCGTGCCCGCGTCTCCATCGTCACCACCATCCGCCATCGTTACACGGGAGAGAAAGAGAAAAGGGAGGAGAAGAACAGAGGTGAAGATAAAGCTATAGATCTGTCAGATCTAGGAGGAGATGGATAAGAAAGGAGAAAGGGGAAGAAAGAGGAAGAGGAGGGAGAGCCACTATGAGATCGAGAGAGAGAAGAGAGGAGGGGTGGGGTGGGGGAAGAGAGGAAGTCGAAGAAAGAAGAGAGAGAGAGGGAGAGAGGAGTAAAAGAGATGGGGGCGATAGAGAAAAAGGAGGAAGCAGAAAAAAAGAAGAAAGAAGAGAGAAGAGAGTGAGATTTGATGGGAGGGGTATTTTTGGGACATTTGGTTGATGAGTTGATGGAGAGAGCTGAGATGTATGCCGGACAGCAACCTAATTTTGATATCACCATTCACCCACGCAGGTTTTATAGACGTGTCAAGCGTATCATCCGGTAAATTCTTTAGTCGACCTTCCAATTTGCAATCTTTATCTTTTTCCCCAACCAACATCTACTGCTGTGTGCAAACGGCTAAACTCCACATTCCGCCGATCTCGATTCTCGACGGGAACCTTCCGGTCCACACCAACGGCGGCGAGGAGGCCTTTTCCGCTGCTCCAAGACTCCTCTGTACATCAACCCTAAATCGAAGGAAAGAACCAAACTTTCACCCTTCTTTCTCTTTCGAAATTGAAAGCGGTCTATTTACATCAATCCCACCGAAATTCTCTATTTTTTTTTTCTACAAACGATGGACGAAGTAATGGTAACGAGGGATGCATCGGCAAGCGCTCGATCTTACTCGTCGGAGCCTCAGGCAGTGCCTTCCAACCTTCCTCTTCTCACAGCTTTCCTGGCCTGCGCAATTGCGCAATTTCTCAAACTCTTCACCACCTGGTAAACCCTTGAACCTTTTTTCTGATTGACAAAATTTTGGTCTTTTCTGTGTTATAATCAGTTTTTTTTACTGGGATTGATATATGCCTATATGGTTTTGTGTGGTTATAATTTCTGATGATGGCTGCTTCTGTTTGGAGTCTTCTCAAGTGTATAACAGTAAATCCTTTTCGTTTCTGAGCCTGATGTATTAAAAAAATGAACTTTCTTAATGGACTTGAATCAAATTGATACCTGGATTGAGTTTTTTGAGCTGGAAAATGAAATTCGATTTTGTTGGTTTTGCTTGTTTTTTTGGGTCTTTATTGTGTTCATTCCTTCAGGTATAAGGAAAAGAGGTGGGATTCGAGAAGGATGTTAAGCTCTGGCGGAATGCCGTCTTCACATGCGGCTACAGTTACTGCCCTCGCAATGGCAATAGCACTGCAAGATGGAACCGGGGGACCGGCTTTTGCTATTGCAGTGGTTTTAGCTTGTGTTGTATGTACTTTCTAAACCAGGTTTTTGCTGTTCTTGCATAGTTCTGTCTGTTTCACCTTTTGTCAAGAGACTTTGAATTACAATCCTTGATCATTCAGTTTAGCATTTGGGTATGTGTGAATTTCTGTGCTATCTTTTCATTTCTTATGTTTTCCTTCCAATTCTATACCCTTCTAATTCCCGTATATACTTTAGCCTACTATGTTGCAAGCCTGCATTCAAAATTTATTCATCACAACTTAATTTGTAAAATTTAGATAACATGCAGAAAATATTAAAAACAGACATTAAATCATCACCACTAGCACTCGCCAGCACAGTTTTCGTCGTTTTTCCCATGGCCAACACATCAATCCCAATCATTGAATAACACCGGGACTGGGGACATGAATTTTTAAATGTCCGTAGTTAAGACTATAAGTTCATTATAAATCCATGCAAAAGCAGTGTTTAAGTTTTATGCTAGACGTTGTTCATCTTGCAACCTCGAAGAAGGAATAATAAGGGGATATTCCAAAAGCATCATCAATTCATCCCCCACACACACAGATATATATATATATATATATATATACATACATACATACATACATACATACATACATACATACATACATACATACATATATATATATATATATATATATATATTGCAGTTGTATGAAAATAGCATGAGATGGCTATGAGTTGAGATAGCTACTTTGTATTTATGTATGTGTATCACTATTTGTGTTTCTGGGTGTTTTTGTAAAACTTTCCCTTGCACAAATAATACAGTAAAATACTCCCTTTGTTCCTTAAACCCTTCCCATTTTGACTTTGGGCCAAAATAAGGAAAGTGTAATTTTGATTGACTTTTCAATTTTGCCCCTGATGTGATGGATAAAAGTAAGATGTGATAGTTTGGTTATTAGTGAAAAAGTATGATGTGATAGGTAGAGTATGAAAAAGTAGGGGTAAAAGTGGTTTTTTTAATAGAAAGTGGAAGTGTTTTAAGGAATTGGAAAAAAGCGAAAGGGGAAGGGTTTTATGGAACGGAGGGAGTAAGTACATTAGATTTAAGTGTTGAGCACGACTGCATTACAGTTACTTGTATGTACCACTTTAATTATTATTCTTGTTATTTTCTCTAGCATATACCTTGGATTGGCATGTGCTAGTGGCTTTTGTGAAAGAGGATTGAGACTTATATGTGATGCACTGAAACATTCATGCACTAATCACCTTCTGATGTTGCTTCATGTGTATGGTACATATGTCTGGCGCACACTTGGGTCTTTCGGCTTACAGTTTTATATTATTATAGGTAATGTATGATGCTACTGGTGTTAGGCAACATGCTGGTCGACAAGCTGAAGTAAGTCCTTAACCCTAATAACCTTTTGCAAGAGTAAGAAAAGAGATTGTATATCTTACATGTATAGCAGAGGAGATACCACGAAACTGTGTTTGATGACTATTTTTAGATAAAGTTTGACACTCCCCTCAGGCTGAACATGTAGTTCAAAAGCTCCAATACTGTTACATATCTATTCTATCCTGAGTTGTCAAGGGACTTAGTAATGAATGTGGTCACTGTATCATGAGAAGCTAACTTTTTTTGAATAAAGTGACAATCAAGTTCAAATTATTTGGTTCTCTAGTGAAAAATAGGTTTGGAAAGGATGTCTAGCTCTGATGATTGTCTCAAATCATCTTCATATGGTCTAGAGAGAAAGGAGGCACAAACCTATAACCTATTGGATGTAGGTGGATGGTTGGACCACTTACCTACACCTCAAACATTCTAAGCAGAAATTGAATTATAATTCGTACGCCCCAAGTATTTCAAGAACTATAATTAGTAAATGTAAGAAATTCAAAACAGATGGAACACGAGAACATATTTCTCAGGTATCACCACAAATAATGGTGAAATCTGTTGTGGCAAATTTGCTGATTCTACTATATATTTTCTAGAACTATGATATATATGGGCTATAAGTACGATTTTAACCTTTGGTGCTTTTGCATACAATGGTTTTGGTAAGTACTCCATCTGGATTCAATTGTCCACATACTAAAATATCTCAAATTTAAGTATTACGATAAAATAACAATACTAGTCACTACGGGTGTTTTTTATTGTATATATGTAACCAAATGTTTGGAGTAATCTTCAGTGTCAGTTACATTGGATGGTTGATGTTGTTTTATTTTTCAAATATGGTAAATGGACACCTAAGAATAGTTTACTCTGCAACCTAAGAAAAGTTTACTCTGAATCTCCAATCCTTCACAGTGCTCTTCTCCATTATGCAGATGCTATTTGACTCTGCAAAATAAGAAAAGTTTCTTGCTAAAAATTTCTGAGCACGTAGTTTTTGATGTTGTATGCAGTTGTTAAATCAAATTGTCTGTGAATTGCCTCCGGAACATCCAGTTGCTAGTATTAGACCTCTACGGGATTCTCTTGGCCACACGCCTCTTCAGGTAAACTATAAGTCATCTTTATTTCCTTCATTTAAATAGATACAGTATTATAAACTATTTGTTAGTGGCTTCCCTCCTTGATGGATTTTTATTATATTTTCAAAGAAAAGGGCACCCCTCCAACTTTGTGATACAGGAAAACTCCACCTTGCATTCTTGCCTCCTTGATGGATTTTGATTATATTTTCAAAGAAGTGTTTGAAATTCTTGTTTTCTTGGTCACTTTTCTTAAGGGACTACGAGGGCATCTCAAGAATCTCCTCTTCACCTCTCGTCCTAAAATGACTAAACTAATATTTCTTCAATCAATTCAGCTTGTCTGGTCTGCTTATGAATCAATTTTGCATTCATTCGCTCGCACCAGAAGATGCAATGCTACTCAAATTTCATCCGTGCAAAAATGAAAATTATGGAGTACTCCTTCCATTCTTTTTTAATTGGTCATTATGACTTCTGTGAACAAACATCATCAAAAGTAAGATGTAAACAAACATATGCACTCGTTCATTTCCTAATGTATCAAAAACGTCGTAATGATCCGTTAAAAAGGAATAAAAAGGGAGTCTATGATAATTTTCTGTTGACCAAAAGTCACCAAATTGTTTCTTCAGGTTCTTGCCGGTGCTTCGCTTGGATGCCTAGTGGCATTTCTAATGAGAAGATCGACGTAGGGAGCCGAGCCGGGCATGGTTTATAGGTCACAAAAAACTCACAAGTGCTAAATATCATTTGGAGAAAGAGATGTAACCATACTTGTAGGCTGTAGCTGGCCCTGTATTACTCCCCTAGATTTTATAGGCTCCGGACTTCTGACTAAACATGCCATTGTGACTCATACCTGCTTCGTTTTAATTTAAGTTAAAAACGTACTCATTTATAGTTTTTTTTAAAGCCATTTATAGTTTTCTTGTTAATACCAATTTTATTAAACCCGTACCCGTATTATACAACATTCTTTTTTTTCTTGGGATTTAGACCATTCTAATTTTTTTTTTAAAAAAAACTGAAACATCAGTGCTACTTTATCTATTTATTTTGATAAAAATTAGATTATACGGAGTAAATAATTATTTTTGTGCATAAATATTTATTAAAAAGAAAATATAAAATAAACTAAAAATAAAATTTGTCTAAACAGGAAAATAATAAAATAAGTTGGAATGAAACTAAGTACGAGTAATAAAGATATGTTTTTAATAAAAAAATACTCCGTAATACAAAGCTAAAAATAAATTGATAAAAAAGTATGAAATTGAGAGGGAAAATATGGGGGCCCACATATAAGAAAAAAATAGGAGAGGAATTGTAGTACCCAACTCGCATAAGCCCAATTCATGAGCTAGCGGGTTGGATGCCACGTGATTACAATCCAAACATTACATCTTCTAAATAATTAAAACCATTTAGGTTCAAAATGTCATTGAAGTAATATCAAATGGTAAGAAAGCTTAAGTCAATTGTTCAAAACATATTTTTGAGTTCATGTCCAAAAACTAACAAGTTCAATTGAAAATGATTAATGAATCAAAATCATCAAGTGTGCATGTGCACATCCCCAAATCCTAGCCGAGATTGGCTCCATGATCATTCTGTTTTTGAATACTTGCGTGTAGTCTCAAAACATACCACATGCTTAGTGGTTAAATTGAGTGAAAATGTCTAACATTTTGAATATACCCAAATCACATTTCACAACTAACACAATTTCAGTTTGTATAACACACACACAGACACGCACACACATAACATATAGTATGTAAGTTATCAACCGTTCAATCTTACAACAACACTTAAGTTTAATAACAATCTAAGCTCCTCCCTAAACTAAGACTGACACAACACAGTAAGAGTTATGACTCACTTCGATTTCTAAAAACGAAACAGTTTGAACCGAAGAAGAAGTTTCCCGGTAGGTGGGTTGAACCCTCATCTCAGAGATCCTCAATTGGTTCTTTAATTTTTGTGCGTATGATTTTACCTGAAGCCACTGGATGTGATATCCACATGGCTGATCTACCTATTCGAACTTATATTTACAATCACAAGAAGTAGTCTTAGAGTTTTTTCTAGATAACCTAAATCATTAATCCATAACATCTCTAATTATTTATTAACACCAATATTGTCATCAAACATATGTTATATTTCAAGTGTCAACGTCATGAACAACAACATGATTAACAATGTTAATTAGCAAATATCGACCTAGTGTTCGGTGTTAACTCCCACACTTGTCGTCATGCAAGAGACTAGGTCTCGAAATCTAATCATTATATTAAGTCAGCAATCAAGTAACAATTATGCAGATCTAGTACTTGACCCAGTACCTAAGTACTGCCTAAGGGTAACATGATACCATCTGCTTGTAGTACGGCTGCCGATTGATTGGCATTGAGTTTTAGCCTATAACAGTAGCGATGGTACCATTGGACAGTAGTGCCCTACCATTGACCAGTAGCACCCTAGCGTCAGTCGGTATTGAGATATCACCAGGCATTGCGAATTCTGCCATATACGCAAACACAACACGAAAATGGGTTTTCAACCCCAGAACACAATGTTAAGCATATAACCACATCATACAAGGTTTATATTCGAACTAGGACATATTTAAAAACCAAACCACACCTAGATTGTGCCTTCTACCATTTCAATTCAACAACAGAGTGCCAAAATATTGATAATGCAAGTCAAGTAAGTTTAACAGATAAATCAATATTAGCAATTAATTATGAACGTAGATTCAACCTAAATACATTTTCTAGCGTTAGATAGGTCCACGAGTTCAACTTAAAAACTAAGTAACGTTCAATAGTGAACTAACGAACAACGGTGTTAGATAGGTCCATGAGTTCTCAAATACGACATTGACAAAATAATTTTCCTTTTCCCTAACTAAACACACGCTAAGAGCTTGCTCTCTTCATCTAATCTGATATGATTTTATTAAGGTCTCATCTAGTTGTAGTTATATTTAAAGTTCTTTTTCATCAGATTTGATCACATCTAACCTCATTTTCAATAAGAATAAAATATACTAGCTCTATTTCATACTCTCTTTGGTCCTAAACATTCTTCATATTTTGACTTTTTTTAGTCAAATAGCGACACTCTTTAACCCTAAATTAAACATATTCTAAATAAATAAATGTTATAAAAACTTGATATATCAAAACTATATCCTAAGATGAAACCAAGTATTTTAAATCTATATTATAATTAAATATACTTTTTCTCACAATTTATGGTAAAAGAGTGTTAGAGTTTGACCAAAAAAGTTAAAACATGAAGAGTTTTTGAGACCAGATTGAATATTGTTTATCCGTTATGACTTTTAGATACATTGATAAGTGAATGAATTTAGACATAAACTATGCCTACATTCATTCAATTTTTAATATATCCAGAAAATCATAATTAACAGTTAATCTGAAAAACTAAAAACTGCCAACCGAATCAAAATCAGTCAGACAATACCAAAAAAACCCATTGCAAGAAACCAAAATTGAACACAAAAACCGAACCTATTCTGGTTGATTTTGGTTTTAGACTTTATTTGAAAATTGAATCAAATCGCAAAAAAAAACTTATTTTCCTAATAATGTGTCATTTAATGTCTGTATGATGTTAGATTGTTAGGCATGAGAGTTGATTACTAGGTTGTGCATTTAGAGATCACCTTAATGTAAAAATAAGCTATTATTGGGAAAATTTTGTTGGGAATTAAACCACACAACACACACAAATATCTGCGAGAAACGAGAAAAATGGAACACAAACGACACACAAGAATTTAACGTGGTTCGGTTTCCCTAATCCACGGCTGCAACAGGAGGATTTTCTTATTTCACTTGTGGTACAAATTACAAGTACAAGTATGCAGTATATATAGGAAGAGTGCATCTAGGGTTTCGTAACATGGGCCGGGCCAAAAGTCAAGCCCAAACCTCCACAAACCCAACATTCTCCCACTTGGAGGCTTGATAATCATCAACTGCCATCCGCCACGATCGCCTGTACATCGAGTAATCTTCCTCAGCTCTCCTGTTGCAGCGGCCCTCTCATCAGACAACTGAAAGGCCCGTTGAAGCTCTCCCAAGCTCCAACACATCAGTCACGGATAAATCTGCCGCTGACTCGTCCTCGGTCCCTACCGGCTCCCACTGCAGATGCACACTTCCGGATCCTGGAACATCATGAGAACAAACAATCTCCGTACTCAGCAAGAAATTTTCTGGAGATGTTCCAACAGCTGGAATACTGGTTCTCCTAACCCACTGTCTTCTAGGCAACTTGGCTGAAGCGCCACTTGAGCTCCCACTGCCACAAATACCTCTGACTGGCCTTCTTGAACCTTTCCACGCTCGTTCATCCTGAGTGTGACCTGTGGCTCTAGGTTTCTCTCTTGCACAGACAACCTTATTCTGCCCACGAGACTCTGTGAACTGGACTTTGTTTCTCTTCTGAACTGGGACGGTCACTCCCTCAAATGGTAACTCGACCATATACAGCGAACCTCTCTTCTCTCCACGGGCAATGAAAAGATTTCCCTTCACGACCTTCCACTGCCCATCTCTGAACTTCACCTCATGTCCTTGTTCGTCCAACTGCCTGACAGAAATCAAATTTTTCTTCAAGCCTGGAACAACTCTGACATCCTTCAAAGTCCAGAAACCGACTGGGGTCTTCAGCACTATGTCACCCATGCCCGTCACATCAAGAGCTCTATCGTCCGCAAGTCGTACCTTTCCAAAGTCTTCAATAACCAGATTCTGCAATGCTTCACCGCTGTGGGTAGCATGAAATGAAGCACCAGAATCCATGACCCAAGAATCCACATTGCTTTCCTCACAGCAAGTCAGAGTGACTTCCTCGTCACTCGCAGAACCTTCAGCAATGTTCACTTTCTTGTCATTCGAGCATTGCTTCCTAAAATGCCCTACCTCCTTGCACTTCGAGCACGTTACACCTGAGCTGTCGCGAGTTTTCGACTGACTCCTTCGTCTGTTCCCGCTCCGATACCACTTGTTGGGAATTAAACCACACAACACACACAAATATCTGCGAGAAACGAGAGAAACGGAACACAAACGACACACAAGAATTTAACGTGGTTCGGTTTCCCTAATCCACGGCTGCAACAGGAGGATTTTCTTATTTCACTTGTGGTACAAATTACAAGTACAAGTATGCAGTATATATAGGAAGAGTGCATCTAGGGTTTCGTAACATGGGTCGGGCCAAAAGTCAAGCCAAGGCTCCACAAACCCAACAAATTTCACTTTCTTTTGAAATGATAGTGAACTTGTTTTTATTTTACGAAGATATGCATGAGTCTTTGTTTTAGAGCCTTGTGACTGTGAGTTTTTTTTCATTTTGTGCAGTGAGACTTGATACTATGATCAATGAATTATTATTATTATTATTATTATTATTATTATTACTATTTGCTTAATTTGACCCTTGGATAGAAATCGGTTCATAACTTCATAATATGATTTTTATTTAATATATGAATCTGAATTGAACTGATAAATCGAAAATTAAACCGCTAAAAACTGAATCGAATAACGAATCGAAGTGTAAAATTGTCTATCATTTCATCTTGAGTTTTCAGTAAAAACCAAACCGTAAAAACCAAACTCATCCCTATATTAAGGTAACCCTAAAAGGTGACCTCAAGCATGACCCCAAGGTTCATACAGACCACAAACTTTATTGTCTATGTCGCGTAGACATTAAGTGGTTTCTTTTGCTTATAAATTCATTAAAATTGTTTTAAGTTATTTTTAATTTATAGGTTAGTTTATGACATGTTTTTTTATGTTAAAAAATTGACTTATAAACTACTTATAAAATAGAAAAAATAAATAAACCTTACATATTTATTTTTAACCATTTTTTTTAAAAAAACTCTATTTTGATTTAGTTACTTACAAAACAGAATTTATGAATATTTCCGAATGATTAACTATCCCTTCTTAATTTTACTTCACTCGTCCCGTCAATTGGTATTTGGTAAGCTCCAGCATCCAACACTCGAGAGTCGAGAGTACTCGCCCCGTGTCTGTTCGAGATGTACAGGGACATGAACAATGGGAGATATTCATTCGACGCAGAGGTTTTGCTTGTGATTGCGGAACAGCGACACCACATATTTTGAACCCATAGGCTCCTCCGCTTATGCTGTCCGCAGAGCCTAACCTTATAGTAATCCCCTCGCGGTCGAGTTCTGTCATTTTCGAAAATCCATGGGTTCCCAGATATGCATAACCAGGCGATTACTTGTTACGACAAAAACTTCATTCACATGTTTTCCATTAAAACCTTCAGTGATGTTCCGTGGAGCAGCTACATTGGCAGCCTCACAAACTTCCTCCTCATACAACCGAACCTTCTCCCACATTTTCCAAGATTGTTCGAGCCAAAGGGCCCTGTTTGCTGGGAAACAAGCCCATGCCCTTATGATAACTTCTGGGTTTGTACCCACCGTCTTTGTTACCAATTGTTTGATTCAGTTGTACATAAACTGCTCTTGTCTCCACTATGCAGACAAAGTGTTTGATATCATGCCTCAAAGAGACACGGTTACGTGGAATGCAATGATTTCCAGGTATACCATGGTTGGTGATCTGAGGAAGGCGGAGATGGCTTTTGGCTTCATGCCAAATAGAGATGTCGTATCTTGGAATTCTATGATGTCAGGGTACTTGCAGAATGGAGATCATGAAAAAGCTGTGGAAGTTTTTGTAGAAATGGGGAAAGAGGATGTTGCTTTCGATGGGACCACTTTTTCCGTTGCACTGAAAGTTATCTCAGCCTTGGACGATCTTGGTTTGGGGTTGCAGGTTCATGGGTTGGTCACTAAAATGTCATTTAATATGGATGTGACTGTTGGAACTGCAATTGTTGATATGTATTCCAAGTGCAAGAGACTAGATGAGGCGATGTGTTTCTTTACTGAAATGTCAGAGAAGAATTCTGTTTCTTGGAGTGCTTTGATTGCAGGTCATGTCCAGAACAACCAGCTTGTTGAGGGATTAGAGCTTTTCAAGAAGATGCAAAATCAAGAACTCAGTGTTTGTCAGTCTACTTACGCCAGTCTCTTCAGGTCTTGTGCAGGGTTGTCCTACTTGAGTTTTGGTTGTCAGTTGCACGGCCATACACTGAAGACCAATTTTGCGTCTGATTTCATTGTAGGAACTTCCATTTTGGATATGTATGCAAAATGCAGCAAGCTAACAGAAGCGCGGAAGGTATTCGACCTCTTGCCATTCCGCACTTTGCAATCTTATAATGCAATGATTGTTGGGTATGCTCGGGGAAACAAAAAGTCTGAGGCTTTAAGGTTATTCCAGACTTTGATCAAGTCTGGTCTTGGCTATAATGAAATAGCTTTATCAGGAGTGTTCAGTGCTTGTGCAGGAGCCAAAGCGCTTTCAGAAGGAGTTCAGTTCCATGCATTAGTCATCAAGACACCTTTTCAATCTAACATTAGTGTGGCAAATTCTGTTCTCGACATGTATGGGAAATGCGAAGCACCTAATGAAGCTCGTCGTCAGTTCGATGAGATGGAGTTTAGGGATGCTGTGTCCTGGAATGCCATTATTGCTGCTTATGAGAAGAATGGATTAACAGAGGAAACCCTAATGCTCTTTTTTTCCATGATTCAGTCAAAGATGGAACCCGATGAGTTCACTTATGGCAGTGTTTTAAAAGTGTGTGCAGCCAAACAGGCTCTGCAACGCGGTATGGAGATCCATAGCAGAATCTTGAAATCCGGATTGGGATTTCACTCATTTATAGGAAGCTCTCTTGTCGATATGTACTGCAAGTGTGGGAAGCTAAAAGAAGCCGAGAGGCTTCATTACAGAATGGATGAACAAACCATTGTTTCTTGGAACGCAATAATTTCTGGGTTCTCAATGCACGAGCGCAGTGAAGAAGCTCAAATTTTCTTTTCTAAAATGTTGTGCGAGGATGGAGTGAAACCGGACAACTTCACGTATGCAACGGTTCTTGATATTTGTGCTAATATGGCGACCGTTGGACTCGGGAAGCAAATCCATGGCCAAATCATGAAACAAGATTTGCTTTCGGATGCCTACATTATAAGCACTCTTGTGGACATGTATTCAAAGTGTGGGGACCTTCATGATGCCAAGTTGGCTTTTGAGAAAGCTCCGAAAAAGGATCTTGTGACATGGAACGCCATAATATGTGGGTCTGCCCAGCACGGCCTCGCAGAAGATGCATTGCAGATTTTCGGAAGGATGGAACAGGCAGGCATTTTGCCCAACCACTCTACTTTTCTTGCAGTCCTCCGTGCTTGCGTCCATATGGGACTCGTAGAAAAGGGGTTGAGCTATTTCAATATGATGGAGAAGTACGGGCTGGAACATCAAATGGAACATTTCTCGTGCATGGTGGAAATTTTAGGGCGGGCGGGTCGGGCGTCCGATGCCCTGAAGCTTATCCGGGATATGCCTTTCATGGCCGACAATGTCACTTGGAGAACCCTGCTAAGTACCTGCAAAATGAATGTGAACGTAGAAGTGGCGGAAGTTGCTGCAAATTCCCTTTTGCAGATAGACCCCATGGACTCGTCCACATATGTTCTTCTGTGCAATGTTTATGCCAATGCAGGAATGTGGGAACGGGTTGCGGGCATAAGGAAGGAAATGCGATTTGGGTGTCTAAAGAAGGAGCCGGGATGTAGCTGGATTGAGGTGAACTCTGAGGTGCATATGTTTTATGTTGGAGACAAAGCTCATCCTAGATGCACAGACATATATACAAACCTGGATTTGCTGATCACTGAAATGAAGCTTGCTGGAACTGGATATGAACTTGGATTGTTAACTTTCACCTTGCAGTGATGAAGGTAAGTAGATAACCCACAAGTCTTATTTCTTTACTGAACCATGGGAGCCAAAATTCCTCAAATAAAATTCCTCTACGCTAAAATTTTCTTTCTAGTTTTACTTGGGATGCATTATAAGAAGTTTTTCTTCCCATTGGTGTATTTTTTTTCCAAAATACAAAGAGAAAAATATACCCGAGTAATCAAAAGCTGTCTAGATTTAGTTGTTTCTTTTATCCAAAATACCTCAAATTTACTGAATGACTTAAAAATATACAAAAATCGTGATATTAGCATAATTTTCATTGATGGCATGATTATTCACAATTATTTAATGTAGGCAAACAATTAATTTAGGATGTCTACAAAAAGGAAAAGTTTGGCAACTAATATGAACTAAGGGTAGTTTTTATGTCAAACTCGAACTTATCATTGCGAAGTTGGTAGGATTCAAACAAATTTTCACTGCAATAAAAAAACAAAGGAGAATTCTCTATTTGGCTCATCAACAATTCCTGATTCTTTAATATAGCTTCTCAGTAGAGGTCTTGAGTTTGATTCTCGACAATTATGTTAGGAGGCAATCATGCTCAGTATGAGGTCTCTATATGTACTAGTTGGGTCTTTGTAAGTACTAGATGTGAACTCCTTATCAATCAGATTTTGATTAAAGTTTAATTTACTCCTGCCAGCTAAACTATCTTCAGTTGGTTTGGAGGCCCTCAAGGAAGTTAATGTGATTCAATCCATCGATTATGTACTTTTAATAAGCTGTCAATACAATCTCATACACCATAATGGTTATATTATTATTGTGAATAATATGAAATGCAGTGTTATGATCTATCTCATTTCGTAGCTTTCTCTTCTCTTCTTCCCTTTGTTTATTATCCCCTAATGGTGTAAGCTTTGAACTTTGAAGGAATTTAAGCTTCCAGTTCATGTATTGTGGTCATCATTGTCTTTTCACCATGAACATTTCAAATTCGTAATTTTTTTGCTTATCCTTTTTTCAGCATTTTTGAAATTCAGTTCTAGCTTTAATGAGCATAAAACCGTATCTGGAGAATCGTCATGGGGTTCTTGATAATTGCGTTATTAACTCGGTATATCCGTGTAGCTGGGGCATGGCCACTTGCTCTTCAACTGGTCTTGTTATTGGACTGTAAGTTATTAATCTTTCAAGTTTTTTTTACCCAGATTTTCTTTGCAAATTTAGCCCATGCTTGGAACCTGGATGTTTTTTTTTTTCATTTTCAGTTTTAACTTGGAATATATACAGGGAGTAACTTAAATTTTGATTAGAACATTTTATTTTTTTTACATGAATAATCTTCTTTGTATTTATATAAATAATCTAATTTCTAACAAACGGAACCTCCATCCCTATAGCCACAATGCAATCATCCCCGATTTCAAAACGGCACCGACACCGCCACACTATCACCATCACGACCACCGCATCCAAATTGCCGACACCACCGTCGCGCAACCACCGCCACCACCACCACCACTACCGTCAGTGCCACCACTGCTGCCACAGCTAACTTCGTCCTCCACACTACTCTGTCGCCACATAGCCACCCTCTCTGCCACCTTGAAGAGTTGGATCAATTGAATTTGTAAAAAGGTCCTCGACCTTAAAGAGTTGGATCAATTACAACATCCAATTATAAGGACTTTATGTGACATGGAGCAAATATTAATCTCTAGTTTTTTCACCATAATGGTACATTTGGTAACTCACTTGGTTTCTGAGGCTAAACTAGGAGGACCAGTTATGCATCGTTGGATGTATCCAATTGAAAGGCGAGTTTTTTAAATATTGATTTTTTTTATTAACTGCATATGTTCACTAATAGGAATTCTATATTCTATTGCTCACTGAAAGTTTTTGGTGCGCTTAAAATCATATTTCCGTAATAAAGCACAACCAGAGGGCTCAATTGCAGAAGGATTTATTGCAGATGAATGTCTTATTTTTTGTTCAAGATATTTCACAGGCATAGAGACCAGGTTCACTTGTCCCCAAAGGAATGATGATAAAATTCCTAACAAGGAGATTTACTTGTTTAACTCCCGTGCTCGTGCTCTAGGTAAGGTTGAAAACCTTCAGATGGATGCCCTATCATTTGCCCAAGCTCATCGTTATGTTCTACATAGCGAAAAAGTGCCCCCCTGTCTTGAGTAAGTATCAATGCGTACACGCACACACAGATATATTCATAAATAGGTGAGTTTCAGTTATTGATGGTTGTAGATTCTTTTTGAGTGAAAAACGTGGTGCACTTGGTAAGCGAGGTAGTCAACGGTTAGAGAAAAATGGCTAGTTGAAGAGTTTTCTTTGTGGCTGCAACAACAGGTTTGAGTATATTTGGAAGCACAAATGTTGATAACTTGGATCATTTTTACTCATACCATAATGCAATTGAATATTCAATTATAGTACCAATCTTGGAGAAAGGTAACTTTAGTGTAGAGCTGAAAGTTCTTGCGAGAGGTCCAAGCACATATGTTAAGAGATTTAAAGCCTTTATGATTAATGGATTCAGATTTCATACAGTTGATCGTGAAAGATTTAGAAGTCAAAATTCAGGTGTTGTTTTGGAAGTTCAAGGAGAAACTTCTAACATGGATTGTAGGATCCAAAGCTATTATGGTCTTATAAGATATTTATGAACTGGACTACTTTAATAGCTGTAAAGTTGTGCTTTTTCGGCGTTATAGGGTCGATATCTGGCAATCAGCGGGAGGATTGAAGGTGGATAAGTTTGGGTATCCCCTCGTAAATTTTAATAATTTAACTCACACTGGTAAGGATTTAAAGGATGATCCATTTGTTCTGTCATCTCAAGTAAAGCAAGTGTCTTATGTGAAGGGTCAGAAGGATAAAGAATGGGCACATGTTGTATGACATGAGGGTCAATGTGGAAGAGGATGATGGTGAGGGTACTAACAATTGAAGATATAAGTCAACTTTGTGGTCGGCACAGAATTGAGAATGAGGATCACAATTCTTGATAATGTTTTAGTTGAATGTTTCTAATAGTTTTATACTTTGATATATATTTATCATCCATATTTTCCCTTAAACTATATTAATTGTCTAATAGTAGATGCATGACTTGCTATGAAATATACTTCTAATGTTCAGTTGTTTTGCTATTGTTGTTCAAATTAATAATATTTTTTGAGCCATTTTTTTGGATTAAATGAATCATATTTTTTGAGCTATATTATGTGTAGGGGATTTTTAAAATGGCAAAGTCAAAAAGTTTGAGTAAGCATACAGAACAGCTTCGCCCTGTGATCTCCATGAGATCACTTCACCTAGTATCTCAGTACGTGAGTCTGTTCAAAATCTATCTTCCTCCTTTATAAACAATTTTCAGGAGTCATCCACCCATCCATCAAAAGTACACGAGATTTTGACCTCTGTTCGGTCAGCCTGAACGAGCATCAACTTCGTCACTAGGGGCACTACTTAAATCTTCTTCACCCCGTCGTCTTGAAGCTAGAGAGGATGAGACAAGCAATGATGAAAGCGAGAGCAGTGAAAATAGGCCAGCGAGGATGAAACTGAAGATGCTATCCCTCAAACAAATGAGATAAGTGAGGATGAACTTGAAGAAGATAATTTCTTTCATGAAGTTAACATTATAGGTATCTTTTTTTATATTCGTTTTTCATTCATCTTATTTATCATTAACTTATGTATATTTATCTCTTGAAAATTAGATGCAAATGGTGTTTCAAGGAAGAAACAAAGTATGAAACTCAAGGATGTATTGAGGATGCGTGAAGGTGAAAAAATTCGAGTGCAAATGAATGAATTAGCCCAACATGTTGGAGCAGCTCGAAAGGTCTTGACCGGGTGGATGACTATGTTGGTCAAGCAACAAAATCCCTGTTCGCCAAGTGTTAGCAACTTCTGTGGAGTGAAAAAGGTTTCACGTCTTTTGCTATTGAGAAACGTACGGGTAAGATGCGACTACTAATAAAGCAGATTTGTACCATAACGTCATATATTGTAACTCACTCATTCTATTTTGGTTATAGGATAAATTTCCATTTTCCAATCATCACATGGTCGACAAAGTTTTGCTCGCCCTGTTTAGTGCCACGTTCAGGAATCATAAGCATAACTTGACTTGCAAACTTCTCAAGGATGCAACAACGTCATTACGAGCTATGCTCAAGCAGTATTTACAACGTATTGGGATCGAAGGTGTAGAATTGGCTAAACTAGTCAAACAACACAAGCTATGTGATGTGCAACAAGTGGAGGAACTTGATATATTGCCGATGGAAGTTGAATTTAATGAGTTTCAATGGCTTGATTTCAAAAATTATATCAAATCAAAGGAGTGTAAGGTAAGATTTTAAGTATTGAAGAACCTTTTATATGCATTTTTTGTCTGAGCTTCTTGCCTTTCTACTTGATATCCTAAATAATGACTTCAAAATTACTTCTTAAGGGATCGTTCTGTGAAAGGGAAGACAATACGTATATTTGTTGTGTTCTTTATGCAGTCTCTTTTTGGCTAACACACATTTTTTTAAATGTTAGGATGAGAGATATGATACGCAGAGCAATGATACAAGTAGAAACGATTACGAATATGAGAGCACTGGAAATGGTCATGAAGCCCCGGGGCTTCAAGCCGGGGCTTCAAACTCTCTCTCTCTGCCACATCAGCTTTAACTTACACCAAAAATTCACTGGAAAAGGTTTTGAAGCCCCGGGGCTTCAAACTGGGGCTTCAAACCTTCATTTTTTACATTTTTAAATATATATCTTCTAAATTTAAATTAATAAATTTAAATTAATTTATTATTTTAATTAATCGCAATGACACTAGTGCATTAAAAAAAATTAAATTCATTATAAAAAAAACTTACATTCATAAAAAAAACATTCAAAAAAAAATTACATTCATTAAAAAAAATATTACAACCAAAAAAACAACAGTACAAAGAAATCACTAATTATTCGAACGACTAAAGATATGCTCGATCAAATCCGCCGTTAGTGCATTGTGAATCTCTCGGCTTCGAATTTCTTGGCGGTTGCGTCGTTTCTTTTCTTCTCTTCGTACATAGGCACCTCCTCGTCCGATTTGTATTGACAAATCGTTGACCGTTATCCTCTATGATCATATTATGAAGAATAATACATGCGTACATGATATTCCTCATTTTTGTCTGAGAATAACATTTCGACGGACGATCTAGAATGTGCCACTTAGCCTTCAAGACTCCAAAGACTCGTTCAATATCTTTTCTCGCCGCCTCTTGAGCTTTTTTGTAGGTCTGGCGTTTAAGACCCATTGGTTCTGAGAGAAATTTGACAATCGTGGAATAATCTGGATATATTCCATCGGCCAAATAATATCCACGCTTGTAAAGCGTCCCTCTAAGCTCAAAAGAGGAGTCCGGTGCGGTCTCATTAACCCAATCGTCAAAAACAGGGGATTGATCGAGAACGTTGATGTCGTTGTTCGAGCCCGCGACACCGAAAAAAGCATGCCAAATCACAAGTCATTCGAAGCAAAAAGCGTTTCACTTTTCACACTTTTGGACCCAAAAAGCGTTTCCCTTTTCACACTTTTGGACCCTAATACCCTAGAATGTCCCAAAAAGCGTTTCACTTTTCACACTTTTGGACCCTAATACCCTTTACCCTAATTAAATCTACCCAACCCACCCAAACCCCTCCACTTACCTTATCCATCAATTCACTCCTACCCCACCCACTCATCTACACTCATCCCCGTCTCTTTTCTCTGCCTATTCCACTTCCCCGTTGCCGGCACCCTTCTCTCTTCAGATTTCCCTTCTCTTTTTCTTTGATTGATCTAAAATTTTTTATGGGGATTCCTGATCCTACTATGCCAAGCTTCAAGCTATTATCTAATAATGATGAGGAGAGATTGGCTCTTACGCCTGTCCCAACTACTTCGAAGCCTTCAATCCCTGATTATGACTCTGGGGATAGTGGATCTGGAACCTCTGATACAGATCCAACATGGTGGTACCGGAAAAAATATCTAGGGTGTGACTTTTTCCCTTCAGAGGAAGAAGAAGGCTATGTCGAAGATGGGGAAGAGGATGAAGATGATGAATCTGTTACCTTAGAACAGATCCTGGCGATGTCTGATACAGAAATTGTTTTCGAAGAGCCATATGGAGATGAGGCGAAGGCACTTTGCTAAAGGAAGAGTAATTTCGCTCTACTCTTTAATTTTACTCTCTAATTTCTACATGCCCTAATTTTTTCTGAAGTGGCAACCCCGTATAGATTGGAGACTTACATTACTGAATACTTTTATCCATTTGGTCAACCCTTTGTCTGTTTTGTGCCAAAAGTGTTGTGGTGAGAGTATGATTGTGTGCTTTATTCATTCTTCTCTGCCAGTGATTCAAATCTGCATTGGAAATTGCTTTTTAATTTCTTGTTGATTTGTTCTGATAAGAACTGAAAATGCTTATCAAATTTTTTCTGATAAGAACAGATGCTACATTACATCCAACTGATAAATACAGATGCTACATTACATCCAACTGATAAATACAGATGCTACATTTAGAGACTACCTTTACTGATAATAACACATGCTACACATAGCCAATTGCAATACTGATAATTATACAAACTACACTTGCATTACAAAAACCCAAAAAATATCAAGTAGAACTCCAACTGAGTTAGATACACCACTTGTCAATAGTCTTCCAAAAATTTGTGCAAAAGGAGTCAATAGGAAGTACATAGAGGCATTGTACTCTTCCTTTCCCATGTTGCACTAACAAAAAAAAGTACCCTATCAAAAGGTACTCACATATGCCCCTGTAAGTACACTTGTGCAGTGTGATACACTTCTGACCTGACCCCTAAATTCTGTGGTAATGTTTCTTCTTTGGCCATCTTTGTTTTGTTCATGTGAGGGATTTTGAACTGGTTCCCCCCTTTGTTATTAAGAACCTCACCCATCACACCTTGAAGGGTCAAGAATACTCTATTAAGTGTGTCATGTGAGAGCTCTTCGAAAGCTGTAGTAACAATAAGAACCAAGTCTGCCAAAGACCTAGAGCAACTTGGTCTTGCAATGTGTCAATAGATCTAAAGAATCCAAGATCAAGTACATTTAGGTCTGGGCTGTTTGGAGGCTAGAATTTCAATTCAATATTCCAGTCTCCTTCATGTCCTGTTGCTAAAATATCAGGGTCATTACCATCAACATGAGGCTTTGCATTATCTTGCTGAATAATAACATTCCTTGAAGAACCTGGTCACTTTTGCTTAATTGCTGGTAGTAACTTACTGAGTAACATCTCTTTCATAACATCCCTATTTATTATTGGGATAGGTTTAACCTCCATAGTCCCTGCTGGCCTATTTTTACTTGACCTTTGAGCTGCAGCTTCATAAGTGAATGGGAATATGCTTGTTTTCCCATCACACAAAACTTCCCCATGCTCCCCATACCTTGGCCTACCAACAGCAGCTAGGAACATTATTTTTGGTATGTGACTTTTGCTTTGAATGGTTCTGTATGGGTCTATCTCATCAGGCACAGCATAGAAAGTTGTGCTTCTTTTTGTGATCTCAAATCATTTTTCATCAATATGAATATGATCATAAAAGTCATGAAATGTTGGGTTCATGGGAATTGACAGGGGAGAAATATGCTCTAGACAGAATTTAAGCCTTTTCAATGTACCTGATTCACACAGTAATGGCTTTATGGCATTTGAATGCCTCCTAATCTGCTTTAACTGAAGCCATCTATGGACTGTGGATTTTGATACATCCATTCCATAGCTTAATGCACGCATGTTTTTGTGCCTGTTGAAAGGTAGAGCTGCCATTTTTTCAAAGTCCACAGCCATCTTTTTTCTACCACAGTTTCCTTTCCACTTACACTCTACAACAATGGGTTGACCTCCCTGGATTTGAGCCTGAACTACCTGCCAAATGCTGCTTACAGTTCTACTTGTAATGCTGAATTCTTCAGCCAGTTTTTTTTATGGTACCATGCTGAAGTTTGCCATTCCTACAATGTTGTAGTAACTGATCCGCAATTCTTTTCCTTCTTTGATTTAATAAAGCACCTTTACTTTCGGATTGTGTTTCTGTTTCTGTTTCAGGAGTGAAACGATTGGGTAAAGGGACTTCAATAACTTGGGGAAGATGGTCAAAGGAAGAAGAATCATCCTCTGAACAAGTAAAGCAGGGCAATGGAGAGTGCAACGGGGACTCAAATGGAGGATTCATTGGAGAAGGAAGGAAAAAGAATCTAGGAGGAGGAATGCATTCAATGCATTCATTTAGGTAGAAGTGTGGTGGGTATTTGTAATTAGAGTTTGCTATTTTTGGAGGGATGTCTCTGGAGGGAATTTCGAAATTCTCCAAAAATAGCCAAATGTTTTAAAAACATGTTTTGGTGTGTATTTGAAGGGATTTTGTGGCTGGTGTTGTACTTTTGCCTAACCCCCATCATTACCCTCGTGTGTGTGGGAGGGAATGGGTTGTTTTTTTATTCTCAACAACTATTGGATTTGATGGGCAAGTACACTTCACATTAAATGCAATTTACTTTACACTATTTGCTTCTCTTTATTAGATTAGGGTTGATGGTAAAATTGTCAAGTCAATGAAAAAAATTTGGCCCCTTAATTTGGTTGAAAGTCAAAACAAGAAAAGGAAAAAGGGACGGAGGGAGTATATTTTAGTACTATTTAGTGCAAATTTCACCTTCTATTATGCATTAATATATATGGCTATGATGCTTTAAAAGTGTCAAAAGTGGGGGATGTCATTTATAACTGTCAAAATTTTTAATAACACTTGTGTCATGGTTTAATTCTGTATAGAGCTGGACACAATTCCACAATCGTCCTGGGTATTGGATTGGCACTGCAGGTTCTTGGTACCAGACCGATACTGGAACAGCTCGGCGGGGGACTGGATATCAGAGATGCCAATGGTGGGGACGACATTGGGTTTCAAGAATTTTAGACCCGGGGGTGGGGGGGCTTATGGGGGGTGGGGGGTTGGCTGGCTGTTGGTTTCCGAAATGGCAGGCCAACCAACGATTGTCTAGCCGTTGGAGGCTTTGGGGGGGGGGGGTTATTACTTATAAATACACTCCCTTCTCAACCAAAAATATTCACAAATACGTTTATTATTATTATTAAATACTACGAGTAATACTCTACTACTATCATTTTACTACATACATATTATATAAATTTTAAAATATTACACATTATTTTAATAATTTCATAATACACACTATTATTTTGTGTATTCTCTAGAGCAACAATCTCATTCTCGAGATGCAACCAGAGTCGTCGTTAGAAGGTCCAAGGCCAAGGAAAAAGTGTGTTTCCGATTTTTTAAAATAACAAGGATACGAGCACCAAGGTGTGGACCATTGAGTGGGAGCAGTACTAAAAAAGAGAGTACACTTGATTTACAATATTACTTCATGTATTTAGGCCATGTTTTCGTCAACTTATTTTTATTCCATCCGTTCCTAAATATTTGTCACACTTGTATTCCCTAGGCAAAATATCAAGTTTTTTCATTTCATTTTATTTACATATTGGTATAGAAATAAAAAATAAAATTTACATATCAAAAAACTACATGAAAAGTTCTTCGAAATAAGATGTGTCAAGAATATTTTATTTTATCAAATAATCAATGAAAACGTAAGAATAAACAAAAGTTCCCGCGACTGCTGAAAAAGCAAACGTTGCAAATAATTTGGGACGGAGGGAGTATTACTTATTATTTTTTCATATTGGATTCCGATTATAAACCAGATCAGATCAAGTCTAAAATATAACTACATTCAGATCAGACTAAATTAGATCAGAACTTATTTCAATAAGATCAGAAGCATTCATATAAGGTGAATAGAAAAATGATCTTTACGGTTTGATCTTTATCTCGTCGCATTTGTTTGAACCATCAAGATTAATAAAAAGTTGTACGATTTTATGCTAAATTTCTAATTAAATAAAACGTTACAACTACAATCTTAATACAGAAATGATTAGAAAAATTAAAAGGGAGGCGTAGCTGGGGATCAGCCCGGTACCGGACAGTTCGGTGACCGATCTGGGTACCGGTGTCCACTGGCACCAGTGGCTGGGAGGGGGTGGAAGGGACCGGGACCGGAATGGCCCGTGTCCAGGTCTAATTCTATGCCATAGCAAACGATAAAACTTTCATAATTAAGGTGTCAATATCTAATTTTGTGTAGTGGTGTAAACGGATATTAATCGGATCAGATGTGTCATTACCAAATCCGTATCCGTTTATTTTTGCCGGATATCGAATTCGGATACGGATCTTGACGGATGCTGAAAATCAAAACTGTATCCGCATCTGTCGGATATCAGTCGGATATCGGATATATCCGTATCCATTTTCAATTTTTAAAACCAAATTAAACAATACTTTAATTTTCAATTAAACTAAATCAAAATATTATTAAATCAACTATAAATTTTTATGAGATTATTAATTTCTTATTTTTTTTATAGTTTATGATATTCTACGATGACTTCATATCATAAAAAGATATACAGAGTACATATATACACATATTTCTGTATGTCGATGCATATTTTTATGTGTCTAGACATATATTTTGCATATAAGAATGTCTTATATTTTGAGATATCAATAGAGAACAAAATATAAAAATAAAAAATTAAGAAAAACTATACATAACAGACCGGATACACGGATAAACGATTATTTAAACGGATGTCAATGCGGAGCGGATTATATACGGATCAGATGTATGATTACCAAATCCGTATCCGTTTAGAAATCATAGATCTTTAATCGAATACGGATAATAACCGCTTTTAACGGATGCAGATATTTTCCATATAAACAGATACTGATACGGACGGTAATGGAATTTTCTGTTATCCATTTACAGCCCTAATTTTGTGTTAAGTGTCATAAATCGATTTAAAAGATGTCATTACTGACTCCATTTTTTGTAGCGTTATAAAACGAGCACTAGAAATACGTTTGAAGCCCCGGGGATTCAAACCGGGGCTTCAAACATTCTCTCTCTGCCACGTCAGCTTTAACTTACACCAAAAATTCACTGGAAATGGGTTTGAAGCCCCGGGGCTTCAAACTGGGGCTTCAATCTTCTTTTTTTACATTTTTAAATATACATCTTCTAAATTTAAATTAATAAATTTAAATTAATTTATTATTTAATTATATTGAAACACAAATACTAAAAAAATACATTCATTAAATTTAAAGAAATTGAAACGACAATAATTTAAAATTTAAAAAATTACATTCATTAAAAAAAATAAACGAAGTAGGGGCAAGGTCTGCGTACACACACCCTCCCCAGACCCTACTCTTGTGGGATTTAACTGGGTTGTTGTTGTTGTTGTAAAAAAAATAAACGAAAATAATAAAAAAGATACATTAATAAAAAAACTAAGGTAAATTATATTTCGCCTTGATCTATGTTTGTCTTTGCTCGTAGATCATCCGTTTGAAACCCGACAACGTAGAAAGGTCGGTTTCCATGATTTTGATCTCGTCGTCTTGCTCCTTACGCTTCAACTCCTTCTCTTTTAGCTTCAACCTCTCTTCTTCTCGAAGATTGAACACCCGAAGTTGTTCAACCATTGCCCGACTGATTTCGTCGCGAGAAGAAACGGAAGCAGAGCCGGACCCTCCCGAACCCGAGGCAATGGATTTTGCCTTCTTTCTTCCGATCGGCCGTGGAATGGGGTCCTCGTCATCGGAATCCGCAACGTTGAAGGGAGGGATTTGATCGGACGAACCGATAGTCTCGTCGACCTCAACCTCGGCGTCGACGGAGGATCGATCTTTTCTTTGACGATCCGCCGTCGAAATTGTTGAGTTGTTGCCACTTCGGGGAACGACTCAAAATCCTCCAAAGATCGATGGGCACCTTGCCTTGGTGCCCGTCATCTTGATACCGGGCCGTGGCAAGCCGGGGAACATCGGCGTCGTTCGTCACGCTCCTCCGGGACCGGGCGCATTCCTCGTAAACTCCGATAAACTTTCGGACTTTACAGTTGATGTGGCCCCATTTGGAAGTGAGTTGGTCTTGGGTACGGTAGGAGCTGTCCTTGTTCATCGCCGAGAAAAACTTCTCCTCGATACGATCCCACATCGCATCCTTCGTTTGCTCCGAACCTTTAAAAAAGTGTAACACGAAATTTTTTTATGACACGATTAAATATAATTTTATATAAATAAAAACATAAATATATTAGAAAACATATACAGTAATTTTTACCAATGATAGGATGCTCGGAGACGTCAACCCAAGCCGACGCTAATTAGCACTCCTCCTCCGGCGTCCACTTTTGGATTGACCGTGCTGCCTCGGTCATCGTGCCTTTTGCTTTGTGGCTTTTCCGGTGTGTACTTTTTTTCGAGCCGGTCGGTTCCGGTTGAGTCTCCGGAACCAAATCTCGCTCGACGTACCTCGATTGTTGCGTCTCGAAGATCGGCGGATGATCCCCCAATTCTTGGAAATACCACATCGCGGCATCGCTTGGCGCGAGATTGTCGGGAAAGAAGCCGGAGCCGGAAGGATTCATGTTCAAAAGAGAGAGCAAGAGTTTGAAATTGAAGAATATGTGAAGAAGATTGAAGAAGATTGAAGGTGTAAGAGAATGGGAGGGGGGTTTGAAATTTATAAAAAAAATTACTTTTTTTTTTTTGTCTTCAACGGCTATTAGAGCCGTTAAGGGGGGAGGGAGTTGCGTCAAACTACTGATGCCGATGCAACGACGCCCTTATCACGCTGATGGGGGGCGGTGTTTAACGCCCCGGCGCTGACGCCGGTGGGCGTGATGCCATTACCAGTGGCCTTACTACAACAACATGTAACAGAATTTGTGTTTGGGCCCATCGGACGGTATACATAGGTGGCAGTCAAACCAAACTTATTTTCATCAATAAATGAATGTGCATGGCTAAAACCACACCATAACAATTATCTTGTGTAATCAATTTAATTAGCTTAATAGATCTCTAACCAACCATATATACCTAGAAAAACTGTACAAATAAATATTCTCTCCCTGCCAGAAACTTCTTCCCCTCTCATTTTCTTATTGTCTCACAAACTCCTTTCCTTTTATATTAAAAAAACAATTTTATCTCTAGTGGTAATTTTTAACCCAACTATCACATCATACCTTTTTACTAATAATATATCCATCACATCCTCTGTTTACCCATCATATCAAGGGTATTTTTAGAAAGTCAACATAAAAATATTCTTTCCTTAAATTTCATAAAAATAAAAAATGAGAACATCTTTATGAGACAGAGGAATATATGACAATGATAATTAATAATGATTACTCCCTTCATCCATAAATAACGTTCCCGTTGCGCGTTATAATGTTTGACTGAAGTTATTTTCAAATCATTTTATACAAAAATTGGTGTGCAATTAAAAAATAAAAATTACATATTTAAAAATTGCATGAAAAGATCTGCAAAACAAAAGGTGGCATCATATACGGAGTATTATTTAATCAAATAGGACACGAAAATAAGACAAAAAGTGAATATAGTTTGATTATGTAAATAGTGAATGAGAACTTTATTGTTGGATTTAAGGAATATAATATTGTTAATATGAATACGGTCGATCTTGGGGTTCACGTCCAATTTGCGTCGGGTCATATAAAGTTGATTCAAATTCTCTTTTGTGAGGAATCAAATTTGATAAATTATACGGAGTACATCTTTGGTAAACGCTATAGAAGAACATGCATGCATAGAACTGGTAATACTCCGTTCTTCCTCCGTCTCCAATTTGATTACAAATTGCGGGTTACGGAGTGAAATTTTCTACTTTTTGAAATTATTGTATTTACAAATTGGTATATCAATAAGATATAAAAATTATATATTAAAAAACTACGTCAAAAGTTCTACAAAACAAGAGGTGACAAGAATATTTTATTTTATCAAATACTTAATGAAATCGCGTAAACAAACAAAAGTTATAGTTATAGAGAGGAGAGAGAAAAAAATTTGTAATCTATATAGGGACGGAGGGAGTATTACTTATTGAGATTAATTTTAATACCACAATGACTCAACTAAAATAAAATGGTCACACAAACTTACTAGAGGCCGGTTCTAGAGCCACTGGAATCTAGTGCTACGGAAGCCACTGCCCCCCTATGGAGCTCCGTTCATGAAATTGATGATTCCTAACCCCCCGCCAAGTCTCGACCCAAACTACTCCCTCCACCTACGTCAATTGCACCTCGCAAGTGTAAAGTCAAAAATTTTGACTTTAAAGTCAATTACACTTGCGAGGTGCAGTTGACGTAGGTGAGGGGAGTAGTTTGGGTCGAGACTTGGCGNGGGGGTATGAATCATCAATTTCATGAACGGAGCTCCGTAGGGGGGCAGTGGCTTCCATAGCCACTGGATTCCAGTGGCTCTAGAACTGGCCTCAACTTACTATTGGTGAACTTCAATAAAAAAATTAAATATTTTAATATAATTTTAAAATACCAATATAAATCATAAATAGTGAGTTCGTGAAATTTGTGACTATAAAAATGGTGAATCCAACATTGCTCTAGTTTTGACATTGCTCTAGTTTTGACACGTAGTACACCTCTTTTATAAAGGCTACACGTCTTTCAATTTCCTTTGGGCTAAATAATTAACCCTCTAATTAGTGGTGGGACTGGTGGACCAAAAACAAGATTGCATGCATGGATGAGATTTATTACAACAAAAATCAAATTAATAAATATTCAAATTGAGGAATTAATATAGAGGTTTCTAGTGGTCCCTTCTTGGAGACTTATGACATGTTCTCTTTACCGGATATGATTGGTTCTGATTTGATTAGAATAAGTTCTGATCTGATCTGAATTTAGTTATATTTAAAACTATTTCTAATCTGAACAGGTCTGATCTGATTCCAATAAGAATAAGTAATAAGTAAAAAAATTAGTTGGGAAGAACATGACCTTACAATGACGACTTGGTTCTTTACCTATCAAGGGCATCATCTTTTCTCAGTAAGAATTCTAAAATTTAATGTTAGAAGAAATGGAAACGAATGAAAAAAACTACTACCTCTGTCCCAGTGTATTTGTCCAGTTTGACTTTTTCGAGTCAAACTGGACAAATTTTGAACTCCAATTACTCTCAATTTATATTGGATATTAGCATAATGAAATACAATTTTGAAAGTTCTCAATACGATAAATCCAATAAAGTCAATTTTATGTTAAAATACATTACGGTTTTTATTTAATTGAAGCTCAAAGTTCGTCCAGTTTGACTCGAAAAAGTCAAATTGGACAAATACACTGGGACGAATGGAATATTTTAATATTATTTAGATAAATTCTATTTTTCATATAGAAGCCAAAACCTAGTACTCCGTATTAAAATGTTCTTTTCTTTTCTTTTTTTCTTTTCTTTCCCCAAATTATGAAATTGTTCCTCCATCTCTTCTTAGACATCCCCCACTTCCGACCTCTTGGAGAGAGTATTAAAAAAAGTTGGAAAGTGTTGGAAAAAATAAAGTGTTAAAAAAATTAATAAATTAAATGATCACCTGAATAAGTATGTACGTAAACTAATTTTGGATTAAAAAACATTATTGTCTATCTTTAAGATGGCTATGCTTTGACATATCTTTGTGATTCGGTTCCAACTTTTTACTTCAGTTGTTTCACAAAAAAAGACACCGCCCCGCTTAAACCCCAACAGGTATTGGCGATTGCATCTTTGAGTAAATTCATTGATGATATGGGAGTGTACTTTGACATGGCCGTTAAATAAAAAGATGTTTTTAAATGTTTACGAGCACTATATGCCCAAGATTTCTTCTTGTCATCCCTATAGATGGGCTTGGCCAATGTAATATATGTCATTGGTAGAGTATTGTTCTATTCTTAAGTATCGCCTCATGATTTCTTTAAATATTTCTGGTTGATGAGATATGCCCTAATTGTCGCAATGCATGTTTGGACTGATTTAGAGAGCATGAACCACATTGTAGAGAGGTACTGGGTTTAAGTACGTACCTGATTTGGTCAGAGACATTCTCTTTGATACATTTTGACATATCTGAGTTTTTGTCAAGAAAGAAGCACATGTGAATTTCTTTACCATCCGTTGAAAGGAAGATGAATACTGAGACAAGCTGGCATTTATGTCTTTGTATAGATGGGAGGAAAGCATGCCTGTGTGGATTTAATAAGTGTTTTTTATCCCCTTATGTGGGCTTAGAGACCAGTGGCTCCACGTTTGATCAGACTACGTTAAAAGTTGCATAATGAAAAGTGGCCAAACAAGAGAAAATGTGCATTGACAACAAACACGCGTACCTGTTTATACAAATTGTTATTGATAGCTTTTGTTTTCTCATGCTCGAGCCTGTGGAGTTGCGTAGTTGAGTCCAATGGGTCATCAATATATTGTTACGCAATAACATCTAGATCCATAAATATTGTTTTCAAAAGACAGTTTTGCTATTCAAAAAAGGGCTAGCAGCACAACTTTTGCATTTTGCTTTCCATTTCGATGTATTCTATTTAGAATTACCATCTTATAATTGTTGTTCAAATTAAACTTAACAATGCCACTCTGATCTCCATGCTAGGGCATCTAGATCATACATCTAAATATATGTACATTCATATCATTTACTTTTTATACTATGTTTTAGATAAATACTCCATCCGTCTTGTAATACTCGTCCATTTTTCGTTTGGGCACTCAAACGTAAACCAATTAAGAGAAAATAAATAGATAAAATGTTATAAATGCCCCTTATGTCCTTCACCCCATCCCTCCCTGCTCAGCCTTGAACTAGATGCTGCACAACCCACCCCAACATCCCCCCATCACCCGTGTGTCGCTTAGTCCCCTTTTTTCATGGCCAAAGAAGAGCGAGGGATTGAGATGGTGGTGATGTCATATTCGAGGAGCTAATAAGGATTAGAGGAGAAAATCATAAAAAATAGAAGTGTGACAAGCCGTGCCGATAATGTAACACCCGGTGTTATCATGGAATGAAAGTGTTATTCAAAAGGACTGATAGTATTACTCATACAAACAATATGCATTTTCTTTTCGAGAAATCATCACTTAAAACTTAAAGGTTAAACGTATTAGATTTGGAACAGTTTTAGGATGGGTGACCCCTAGAAAGTTCTATGAGCGCGCATGAGTGAGGACAAAGTTTGTGGGAAAGAGTTATATTGGTTTGTGGGCTACATTTCTATGAGTAGACACTTCAAGCCAGGGTAGGATATGATGTTATAGACAATTATCATTTATTTTCCCATCTTGGGCCAAAGAGTTGGAGATTAAACGCCGACACCGGTAATTCTGGTTTGACCAAGCGTCGTTGAAGAGCGAGGGATTGAAACTAGTTTTCCTTTAGATCTATAAATGGAAGGCCTACAAATCTCATACAATAAGTTTCCTACAATTGAATGTCGTTGTCCGGATCTTCACTGCTACAAATAGAACGCCTCCTTCCAAAATCTAAACGTGAGAGAGAGAAAAAGAAAAAGAGAGTAATGGTCATTGTTACACATTGAAAGCCTTTGTGGAAACTCTAGAAGAAAGAAAGAGAGAGAGTAATGGTGGGAGCAAGAAATACAATCTAAAACTAGTGGTTGGTGGGAGTTGATTCGTGAGGGTATAATGGACTTTTGATATTAATTGTGTTTGTCATAAAAGGAAGATGGACAAATACTACGAGAATGAGACGACCCAAAATGGAATATTAAACAAATACAGTGGGACGTAGGAAGTATTATTGAGCAATTATTATCTTAAATAATAGGAAAAATTTACACCGAAACTCCATGAACTACACGAGTTTCCAAAAATAATACAAGATTCGTTTAATGACGTTAATGCTCTTAAAAAATTCCTAGGTTAACATTGTTGCTCCAACAATTCATATATGTTTACTTTTTTGCTCCAAATGTCGGGGCACTGATGTAAACATATATCAATTCTCGAAGCACTGAAGTGAATATAGATTTTTTTAGAGTATTAATGTCATTTATTGAATCTCGGAGTATTTATGTAAACTCATTTATGTTTATTGTGTTTTTTAATTATATATATTCTCCTCGTAATAAATGTTCATTTTTTATAAATTAATCCATAATTTTGTTTTTTCTTTTAAAAAGCACTCACATCGAGATGTTAGTGGTATAATATACCACAATATATAGGGAGATTTCTCTATGTAGCACTATAATGTAGCTAAAATTACCTATCTAGCACCGCTATGACATTTTTGACATCAATAGGAGTATCCAACGTGACATTATCCTTAATACGCTCATTCTACCCTTTTTTCTTAATTCCTAAGATTATATTAATTTGTGTTACCACATTGTCGTCCCTTGCCGCCACACTACCTCCCACTGCTGCCACCACCACCTCCCTCCCCCGCCACCACACCACCACCACCATCACAGTGCAACCTTTTGCCCCCACACTGCACAACCTCCACACAGTCTCCATGCGCTTTCACATTGCCTCCTCCTGCCGTCACACTGTCATCATTGCCGCCGCCACTGCCATCACATTGCCACTGCCAATGCAACCCTAGCTACACTACCACCATCACCATGCTCGCTGATGTCACACTACTATCATTAACATCATCATCCCCACCGCACTACAATCATCCGCCACCACACTGTGTATCCCACCACCGTACTGCCTCCCCACTGCCACACTATCATCATCACCGCCACCACTACCATCATCATCACCACCACCACACTGCCACCCCCCACCATACTTCTAACTATGCCACCTAATGGCCATTATCCCGCCAAATTGTCATTGTCATTACCACATTGCCATCACGATCACCACCACCCAGTCACACATAGGGGTGTAAAGGAACCGAATCGAAGCGAATAACGAGATATTTGAATTTGTATTTGTCTAATTTTTTCAAATACGAATTCGAATTCGAATATGAGACGAATTCAAAATAAGATTTGAATATGTATTTGATTAATATTCGAATAGTTTACGAATCCTAAACGAATATTTGAATAATCATACTCTGTAATTTATATGATGGACCAACATCGATTTGTAATTTAACTTACGATATTCCTTATACTATACTACACTCTATATCTAAAAACATTAATACATTTGCATCTTATACAAATTATATTTTATAAAATATAACTATGAAAAATCATATGCTTTAGATTTTTGTGTTACGTTAATATGTCGAATTCTTAGTAGTTTAAATGCATTTTATACTATATTAGTTTGCTTGACTATTAATGTTGAAAACATGGTCTGTGTGTCTATATATATATATATATATATCTATATATATATATATACATACATACATACATACATACATATAGATATATATATACATATATATATATATATATATACATACATACATACATACATACATATATATACATACATACATACATACATACATACATACATATATATATATATATATGTGTGTGTGTGTGTGTGTGTGTGTGTGTATGTATGTATATATATTCGAATATCATTTTAATGAAATATATCACCATTTGTATTTGTATTTGTTTAATATTCGTATCAAAAATAATATTTGAATTTGTATTTGAATAATGCGAATTCGAATCATCATAATCGAATACGAATAACGAATCGAATTTAAAATATTTGATTTGTTTACATCCCTAGTCACTCACACAGCCACTATTGCCGCCACACTTCCGTCATGAAGAGTTTGAGCTGCACGATTGTGTAAAGCATGCATAAAATGTAACCGCTACATTCATGGAAAGAGAATAACTCAACTTCTAAAATTAAGGAAGTCAAACCATTTAATTAAGTCAAAAAACTAAGGGACTGCTACTTATACAATATTGGTGGTTTTATATAGGGGTGCATACAAATCAAATAAAATGTATTCGATTCTTGATTCGTATTCGAAAAGGATGATTCATATTCGCTATATTCGAATTCGAATCCGAATACAAATCGTATTTTAGATTCGAATTATTTTCGAATCCGAATACAAATATCAATAGATTCGATTTGTTTATTATTCGAATTATTTGAATATTATAATTTATAAATAAATTTATATATATTCTAATATATTAAATATTTGTGTACATATTTTAATATATTAAATTTTTGTGTACATATAAATTTATATATATTCGAATATTATAATTTATAAATAAATTTATATATATTCTAACATATTTTTACTACATTTTACATTATTATAAAATAATAATTTAATGTCTTTAAGAAATCTGTTTTAAGAAAAATATTACTAACATTTTCGAATTCGAATATTCGAATACGAATTCAAATACGTCAAATATCTATCGAATCGAATACGAATGTTTTTTAAAATTCGAATTATATACGAATTCGAATTCGAATACATATCACTTTAATCGAATACGAATCGAATAGTGCTTCGATTCGATTCGTATACACACCTAGTTTTATAGTGCTACCTAGGAGAATTCCTTCAATGAATACGGTGTAACCGGTTGTACGGAACTTCCCGTAGATCTGCAACAAGTGCTCAGTTATAAGTAACTGAATACTCATTCTCGAGTAAGTGAATACTCGTTCTTAAGTAATTGAATACTCATTTCTCTAAAACTCAATTATGCTCGAAAATGAGCATTTAGTTACTCAAAAATGAGTATTCTATTACTCGAAAATGAGTTTTAGTTACTCGACAATGAGTATTTATGCAAATGTACGGGAAACACCATACATCCAGATGTATGATATATATACTCTGTAAAAATATGCTAGGTAGTCTAATCATATACTTCCTCCGTCCCAAATTGTTTGTCACATTTCTATTACCGAGACAAAATATCAAGTTCTTTCAATTCATTTTATTTACATATTGGTAAAGAAATAAAAAATAAAAATTACATATCAAAAAAACTACATGAAAAGTTCTTCGAAATAAGAAGTGTCAAGAATATTTTATTTTATCAAATAATTAATGAAAACGTAGAAATAAATAAAAGTTCCCGCGACGGTTGAAAAAGCAAATGTGGCAAATAATTTGGGACGGAGGGAGTATAAGATTATTCATTACATGTTCTATATTACTCTGTTTGTCCCCGAAAAATCTTCTTTTTTAATTTTTTTTTCAAACTTTGACGTGTTTTTGTTATAAATTAAATATGATTTAAAAAAATGTCATATAAATTTGACATATAAAAATTATATCATAAGATAAACCTAATTATTTTGAATTAGCATTATAATATAATATATTTTGTTACAATTTTTAGTCAAAGAGTCATCGTTTGACTAAAAAAATCAAAAGATTAAAACTTTAGTGGGGTGGTAGTACTATTAAAAAAATGAACCCTATCCGCGAGGGCCCCTTTAGCATTATTGCCTCCCTATCTACCCTCTTGACACTTCCTACTTTTATCAACTGTGCAACGCCCACTGGATGGTAGTACTATGGACTATATATATAGTGGACTAATGACAAATTAATACCTCCCTAGAACTTCAAATCATTTGCAGATTATTTAAAAAACACGTACATTTCCAATCTAGCTAATGACAAAAATGGGCAGCAACACAAGAAACAAGTCCAAAATTGCAAGCCTTTTTCTGATATCCACCCTTCTTCTCATCATCACCCCTCTCTTGTCTTATTCAACACTCTGCCTCTACTTTGTTGTCAACCTCGTCATCGTTTACCTCGGTGCTGAAGCTGGCCTCCTCTCCTTCCCGGGGCAAAGCCTTTCGCCGCCCCTTGAAAACCCGCCTATTGCCGCCGCCGCCAGCGATTCCGATCAAGAAAACAGAATCATTAATGAAGAGGCCAACAAGAAAGTGGAGGAGAAATGCCGCCCTTTAACGCCAAGCTTGTTTTTCATTAGTACTTGTGATGATGAGGTCGTTGAAGAAGAAGAAGAAGACGAAGAAGAAGTTATTAGTGGAGAAGAGTTATTTCGTAGAGCTGAGACATTCATTGGGGAGTTCTATAAACAGCTGAGGGAAGAGTCTCTTGGGAATTATAGACTCACTTCGTCACAAAATAAGGTTTACATTTGACTTTTTACAATCTTTAATACGACAATTTAATTTAATACTCCCTCTGTCCCGGCAAATTATATGGTACATCCAGCTGTACCTTCCTTTAGGGAGAGCCTGGTATTTTTGTAAATTTTGCAAACTTTTTATCCAATGCCCAGAACACATATGAGAACTATTATACTCCCTCCGTCCCAGAGTATTTGTCCACTTTCATTCTTACACACCATTCAATGCACTTCTTTAATCCATTTTATCTTGTAATTTGTATATTAAAAAATTATAGAAATTATATATTAATAATCTATATGTTAAGACAAATCAAACAAGATCACACGTGACTATATTTAGACTTACACATTGAGAGAATTTGATGAGTCAAAGTGCTTAGATGAACAGTTTCAAAAGTCAAAAGTGGACAAAGAGAGTGGGACGGAGGGAGTATATGACAATGAGTACCAGCAGATTTGAGAAGGAGTACCAGCACTTATGAAAATTATCATATTCTTATTCAATACAAACATGAATAAACCTGAGTTTTAAATTCTCCATGCTTAGAGAGTATAAATGAGTAGGAACGAATCGAATAGAGGAAGAAGTTGATGATGGTACTGAATTTTTTAATTGTGAAAAAATTGAACAATACTTTATTTCAGAAGGAACATTTCCTTATTTGAGAATGAGTATTGTTTTTTTAAAGAATGAACACTACGCTATTTATTATAATTATATTAGACAAATGTGTAAAAATGAGTACTTCTTTATTTTAAAATGAGTACTACCCTTGCCAGAATGAGTACTACATATTTTGAAATGAATTTTTATATTTGTACGAGAATGAGTACTACTTTATTTCAGGATGAGTACTACCGGGATGTACCCATTTCTAGGTACATCCGGATGTACCATATACCAACTCCTCTGTCCCTAAATAAACTTTACTTTTTGACTTTTTGAGGATTTAAGGGAGAGATATTTTTGTGTTGACTTTCCAAAAATACCCTTGATGTGATGTGTAAAAGTAAGATGTGATATGTAGATTATTAGTAAAAAATATGATGTGATAGGTAGGGTATGAAAAAGTAAGGGGTAAAAGAGGTTCTTTAAGAGAAAAGAGAAGTTTATTTCGGGACAAAGAAAAAACGAAAAGGGAAATTTATTTGGGGACGAATGGAGTATCTATATTTATAGATAGATAAATTTAGTGGCAATATAATTTAGTATTTCAGAATTACCTTTCAAGACAAAAATCACATCATACTCCCTCCGTCCAAATCAATACTCTCATCTGACATTTCATAGTCTTCAATGATCAATAGACTTTGACTGTTAATATTTGAGAAATGACCCAAGATAAAATCAAAATATCAAAATAGAATTGCATTGATTTATCCTCTAAATAAGAGTTTGAAAGTCTAAATGATGGCAATGTTAATAGAAAAATGTAAATTGTACATGGCAGCATGACAGTGGAGTGTGTTGGACCACCGACCAACGGTGGTCTACACCAGCAACCCACAGCGGACCTATGGTGGTAACGTAGCATGGCAATGTAACACTGTGTAGTGTGTTAATGTGAACTCCTATTTAAGTCACAAAAATAATACTCGTACTATTTGGATATTTTCGTCAATTTTTACTCCTATTTAGGTACTTCTAGCTAATATCTATATTTGTACATTAATTTTTTTTACCAAAATATGACATTTTAAAATTTCGTTTCAAGATAATTCAAATGATATTAATATACAATAATATTCAATATAGTTTTTCAAATTTTATAGTCAAGGTTTTTAATTTTAATCACAAAAGGTCAAATTAGAACATTATTTTTAATTTATACAGAGGAAGTATTAAACATTCCCTCTGATATTCTGGCTTGTCGATATATAACTTTGTTTACTTGTGTGCTTTAATTGATTATTTGATAAGATAAAATATTGGCGTCATCTTTTGTTTTAAAGAGTTTTTGATATACTACGCAATTTTTTAATACTCCCTCCATCCCACTTTAAAGTACGTATTTCAATTTACGATGTTTGGCTGAAGACACTTTCAAATAATCAATTTATAAAAATTTTATTCTTTTTATCTAATAACTAACGAAAAATGGTGAAAAAAGTGAATAATGTTTTGCCTTTTGAATAGTACTCTTGTTTACTTTGGAACATATGCAGTATATAAGTAATACTCTGTATTTTTTAATTCTATACAAATTTATAAATGAAATAAATTTAAATGACACATAATCTTGCACACGATTCAAAGAGTAATTAATTTTTCTTTTAAAACAAAGTTTCTATGCCTCTATGAATCATGTTGTTATTGGAATTATGTCACATACTCACGTGTAAGAATGTACATTATTATATATATATGAGTGAAAGATCTTTACATCATCGCATACACATTCTCATTATCAAATATGAAACCCTCATATTATAAAGGATCAATTATAGAATTTATTCTTATTTATTTATATGATCAAACTTTTATTCATTCGGGATCGATACGATATCGATTTTATTCACGTTTTACCCTCATATTTGATACGATCCATGTTTTACCAATTCAATCCTAGTTCGGTCCTACTAACATATTCCGACATTTATCCTTCAGTGACGTCTAACAAACTTCAGCGTATGTCTTTGCTAAAGAGCATAGAAACATGCTAAGCGACAAACGTCCCCTCATACATCAATATAGTTGATCTAGGCATAAATTCAATTAAAAGTGCAAATTATACTTAATGACCATTTCAAAAATAAAACTTTTTGTAAGGATGACTTTACAAAAAAATATTACGAGAACCAAAAACAAAAATCACCTACTTTACAAACTACAGAGACTAAAAATATAATTAACACTAATAATAATAATGATAATGAAAATATGAGTAAATTTTGCACAATGTACTGTAAATACAGTATAATAAATGCAGTTGCAATGGTAAATATTCTTTCTAGAAGAATGCATGCAGGATTCACCATTCTTCAGCGTTTCAAGAAAACATATAGTAGAACACATGCAAGAAATTGGCTTTTAAAAAAATAGAATGGAAAGTGTGACTAAATCTGAAGGAGGAATTTGTTCGAGTCGCAGCTGATAATTCATAGCAATTATAAAATCCTGCAAAACTTTGGGGATCAGTACATTTATTCTTCTTGCTCAGGATCTGAGTAAAATCAACTCGGGAATGTACGAAAAAACCGAACACGAAACTTGGGGACGAATTTATATATCAAGTAGCAAGCGACGAGGGTCTTCCACCACATCTTTTATCCTCTTCAAAAAGAACACTGCCTCTCTCCCATCGATCAGCCTGTGATCGTACGTCAAGGCAATGTACATCATCGGTCTGGAAACAATGTTGCCCCCAACAACCATTGGACGGTTCACGATTGAATGCATGCCCAGGATGGCCGACTGCAATTAAGGGACTTACAAGTGTTAGTTAGTACACATTCTGTGAGTTCAAAGACTTCAAATCCCAATTTTGGCCATGGCCGGGCCAATAGTAGCAATATGTCTAAAGTCGTGCACCAGAAATGGAAAAATGAAACTTGATAACCAAGAGTAGAAATGACCACCGTTTCTGAGCAAAATAATCTATGAGGGTGAATATTTATACCTGAGGGGGGTTTATTATGGGGGTACTCAGAAGACTTCCATAAACACCACCGTTTGATATCGTGAAAGACCCACCAGCCATCTCATCGATTGATATAGTTCCATCATTTGCCTTTTTAGCCAGTGCATTAATTGTCTTCTCAATCTCAGCAAAATTCATATTGCCAGCTTCACGGATAACTGGCACGACAAGGCCCTGAGCAAGATTTCAAAAAAAGAGAGATGGATTTACACATGAATTACGGAAATCTCATTAGCAACTGATATATTTGTAATATTTGTAACTTGCCTTTGGGGTGCCAACGGCAATACTGATGTCTATGTAGTCTCTGTATATGATGTCATCACCATCAATAACTGCATTAACTATTGGCTGATTCTGTAGTGCGCTGACTGCAGCCTGAAATTTGTGTTTACAAAATACTAGGTGTTTAGGACTGGAACTACAAGGTGTGCAATACATAAGCTCAAAGACGAGACCCCCCTAAATACCTTGACAAATCCAGACATAAGACCTAACTTCACCCCATGCTTTTCAACAAAGGCATCCTTGTAATCAGAACGGAGTTTCATCAAATTTGTCCTGCAAATGAGCAGGCAGATGAGAATCACTGCTAGAGGCCACACATAGAATAAACTTCAGAAAAGTAATAATACAATGCAAGCCTATGGAATGGACAGGCCCAGCACTCTTCTCTTTTGTTTTATTCCAACAGATCCAGCTATCTAATAGCCTCTCTAGCAGTATTCAATGTTTTGAAGAACCATAACTTAATATATTTGAAATTCTAAAACATGCTGATTCTTCAGAAGAGGGCATAAAGACGATTTTAAATCCATAATTTCATTCTTCTGGTCCAAAACTCTTGTTTCCACATTTCATTTGAGACTATTCCATTAATATTTCGGATTTTATAGTTTTGTGTCAGGCAGCCAAGGCTTATCCTTTGAAACATTTAAGTATGACTTATTTAATTGGTGATATGCCTTAGAAGCGTAGTAGTTTTATTTTGTAAAGGAAATCACTATAAAGTATGATGCATATCAACCCCACCTTGAGGCTTACACCTCACAAATGGAAAATACTTCCTCCCATCACAAATGGAAAACACCTCCCCTCACAAACAGAAAATACCGCATCCCCTCACAAATGGAAAATGGCTCAAAGCTTAAAAGCATCTTTTTTAATTTTGAAATAAAGGTTTAAAATAGACAAATTTTAATTTTCAAGCCACAAAATACAAGTTCTCTAAACTTACATGTCAACTTCATTGAAAGTTGTCAGCAATGCAAATGTGTTTTGTGAGTCCTTCAAACGAGTAGCAACTCTTTTTCTGAGCCTGGTCATAGGAACCTGCCAATTGCAATATAATTGACAAATGCAATCAAACGGGGTCAGTCAATTAGGTTTGTGAATTATATAAAATGGACAGGCACAATAGAGTTTTAATGCTCACTCGTCTTTCTCTATCTTTAGGAGGAAGCTGAGGTTCTGTAGCAGAGGGTTTGGGGGGAGGAGCTTTGGTTTCCTTAACAGGAAGAGCTTCAACTTTTGGCTTGGATTTCTCTTTCTGTTTGTCAATGGAAGAAGATGGCGGCAGGGTATCTTTCCTAGATGGCTTCTCAGATGGAGCAACATGATTCACACCTTCAGCAGATTTTGAAATGATAGCAACCTTGGTACCTGGTTCTACAGTATCCCCCTCCTTGGCTACAAACTAATTGAATAAATAAAAGGAAAATGAATTACGACAGAAAAAAACTCCATCTTTAGAAATGACAATTTATGATTAAAAGCAGGTATTAAATAATACTCCATTCGTGCTACTAAGTTTAAGACAACAGAAAGTGGCACGTAGCCACGCAGATTAAGGAAGAGTAGAATCGTGTGGTTGACTATTCAAATGTAAAATATGAAGGACTTTGAACCACACATACATGACCAACTATTGTACGAAAAATATGAGACAAACATTTTGGTAGGCCACAACAGAAAAATTAGAAAAACATACAAGGACATAGGAAGTATTAAACTTGGAAATAAATATAAATTTCATTATACCTCCTGTATTACACCAGCTTCGGGACTAGTAACATCAATTGTTACCTGAAGGCCAAGAAGAGTAAAAAAATTGTATAAATAATCTAACAGAGAGTCATACCGCATGAACATAAACAGACCTCTCAAGCGTAGACTCGGAAGTTAAAAAGGTACCTTATCCGTTTCAACCTGAGCAATAGCCTCATCAACCTCTACTCTATCCCCGGGTTCTGATCATAAAAAATGAGAGGAAATAGAGGTGGTAAAAGTCTGACTACTACCTCCAGTAAAGTTGGAATACAATCAGGGAGAAAAGTGAACTTACTCTTCAGGAAGGTTGCAAGTGTGCCATCACTTATGGATTCACCCATAAATGGAACTACAGCATCAACTAGATCCCCTTGAGCACAATGATAGGCAAAAATGAAAAGTTAAAACGGGATAAATATCAAAAAAATTCTTAAGGGTAAGGATTCAACAATGACATGAAAAGAACACCTTCAATTTGAGGTTCATAAAGCAAGTTAATAGAATACTCCTACATAGTATCTTGGACTCTCTCACTCAAATTATCAAAATAAAATAATAAATATCATCTGCCTCGTCAATTTTATATGAAGATGTATGCCAATTTTTTATTTCCAGAAATGAATTTTTAAAATAGTTAATTCGCAATGATGCTATGCAAAGGTAAATATCCCATCAATTTCAGAATGCATTTCTTCCATCCCACAAAACTTGGTACACTGTCCAACACAAAGGGTAACATGTAGAAAGGCAAAAAGAAAAGTTTGTCACAACCAATAAAAAGGAAACGGGAAAGTGAAAATATATGCAATCAAATATTACTTCAATCTTTAACCACTTATGCATGGTCTTAGCACTAAATTGACAAAAATTTAAAGACTCTCAACAGAGACATTTTGTATTTATCGTATTAAGAGTAGAGGCAATAGAGAATACTTCAAGGGTAGTAATAAGATATCATACCACCACTTGAACAAAATGCCCTGCTCAAAATTTGCAGTTTGCTTGGATGAAAACATTGTGTAGCTCCCCTGCAAGCCAGATGGGAAATCAGAAATGTTGAAGGAAAATTTTTAATGTCACCTTCACATACAATGTCATACTGCCAAAGAACAGTGTATCTATTTGGCTAACTATGAGACATATTTCAATGAGTATCACATATAGCATATTCTGCTAAGTTTCCATATAGTGCAAATTATTCTTTAAGAATTTGTACTCAGATACAAGTAATAAAGTAGACATTTTATAAAAAAAACAAATAAATAATAATTGAGAAAACACAACAATGAATCACCAACCTTTGTGCATGCAAATTCATGGAGTTCCCTGCACCACTTAATGATATTGAAATTAGTTCATTGTTAAGAGTAATGTAGCATGGAGTGTGTTCACTTCTCAACATTAATGTCATGTACCAGGTATTATAAGATGGGAGAACTTTCGTGCCTGACCACATGCCCTTGGATGGAACAAGATCTGTTCATATTTCTTCATATCAGTTTCATCCAAATACTGAACCAATACTTTAATAAAAGCATGCTCCAACAACTCGAACCCATACTCTAATCACAAATAATAACATCCAATAGTGAAATGTCACAGGAAATCTTTCAGTTTGGATAGTAACATGTTCAAGTGCGCTATTGGGTTCTATAGACTACAAATGTCATTACCTCTGGAAAATATCTCTTGGGGAATATGAAGCACAGCATAAAAAACCAAAAGACGCATACCCAGTAAGTTCTACCCGGTAGTATTTGGGGAAGATGAGAGATGTATGCAGACCATACCACCTCAAACACGGAGAGTAGAGAGGTTTCCATGAAACACACAGCTAAGGATAGATTAAGGAGCCATGAAGAATTTGGAAAATACAAAATACTAAAAAATCTTGAAAGGTTTTGATGAATTTATTGGTTCTTTTGTTGCGAATCTTATGACTGCCAGACTCTAAGCGGAATCAGAAAACAGTATATGCTATTATTTGAATTCAAATGTTCATCTTAAAATAAAAGAAGACACATTTTTTTATCAAAGTTAAAGGATTGTTTTGTAAGTTTATACTAATGACTGTTTGCTCTGGTGAGAGTTTAAGCTTCAATGACAGAAGCTTTAAAGTATAATCATACAGTAATGATGATTAAATAACATAAGCATGATTGCCCTAAGCTGGTTGTCCAAAACTTTAAATAACAGAAGTTTAGAAGTTCAAGATTTTTATCAAAGCTTAAAGGGTTGTCTTGTGTGTTTATACTAATGTGTGTGCTTCAGTGAGGATTAAAATTTCAGTTGTGCTATATTAGATCTTAACGAAAAAGCTCTATTTGTATCATTGAAAGCTTCTGTGAGGATCATAATGATTAAATGATACAATTCTTATTATAACAAAATCAATCTTTCTACATCACTTATGAATGTTATATAGGCTAATCCGCTAATGGCTATAAATTATACTATTTATATTCATAACACTAATATGTCTTATTCTGCAGGAAAGTTTTGTTTAGTATATGCAGGTTATCCTCAAGTCCATGGTTATTTGGGACAGTATAGAGGACTAGAGGTGAGAGATCATCTTTCTAATTTTTGAGAAAGACGACCAATATCAAGCAAAGAGGAGCTATTGAAAGATCAATTAGGGGTTCTAAAAAAAGTGCGCTATGCTTCAACAATTATTTCTAATTTCTATTGAATTTCATCGTTCAATTATAATCTGATGGCTTTATTTCATTAAAACTATTATATACAGAATACTCCGTATATTTTATAATTATTGGTATCAAAAGTATTTTTAAGAAAACTATTAAATGTCCCAGCCGCATGCCCACATCATGATAAGCTTTTTAAAATATTCACCTAACAAGAGATAACTATTCAAAACACCAACAACTAACTTTGATGTAAAGAGCTAACAGCTAACTCTGAACTCTAACTCTAACCTCTAACGCGTAACTCTATTGCTCTTCCCAAACAGTGCCTTAATGACTACACGCAAATATAGAAATTTCAAATTCAAAATCAAAATCTATAGGATGGAGCTTATATTAGAGCATACACAGCTTACTTAGTTCTAATTAAGCTGTAAACTCTGTTTGGTAAAATAGATAAGGAAGCTCAAAAAATGAAAATAAGGGTTTACTTCAAATGATAGATGCTAAAGCATTACATAAAAACTTTGGACTTAATTTTTTATAGTAATAACTCTATTATTTTCAAAATTAAGACATGTATCCAATTATTATTATTAAAACTTCAGTTTGTCTTTGTCCTACATTTAGAAGCTTATAAATGGTTAAAGCTTTACAAAACAACTCAGTTAAAATAATAGCCTTAACTTTTGAGCATGAACCTTTTAGCTCTTAAGGGTGAGGTACCAAAAATTGTTATGGGTATTAAAATATAAATATTAATCATTCAAACCTTTTGAGCATGAACCTTTTAGCTCTTAAGGGTGAGGTACCAAAAATTGTTATGGGTATTAAAATATAAATGTTAATCATTCAAACACTCAAAAGATATATGCTCCATAACACAATTCGACACATGATATATCAAGCTTCGACAAAACCATCTAAAAGTCGCCGTCTACATCAATATAAAAGGTTACATGCCTACTAAAATCCAAATAAGCTCAAGCGATGATATCAAGAGATGATTAAACACTTCAATACAAATAAGTAATACTCCCTCTGTGACATACAAAAAATTATGTTCCAAAATGGTACAATTTTTTTTTAAATTTAGTAAGGTACAGCTATTAAAGATCACCAAATATAGATAAATCCTTTCAATTGTATTTCATGGTATAACAAAGCTAACCAAATCGGCTTAGTTTGGATCTTTGAACACTTTTATTAAAATATAAAAATATGATCAAAATTATATCTCTCTGTTCAAATTAGTGCGTAGTATCCTTTTTTTGGTACAAAAACAAGTGTCGAAAGTGAACTCTTGTAGGTGATGGATGGAGTAAATAATTTCATTTCCCAATAAGAATTTAATGAATTATCAAACCAATGAAAAGAATTTTTAGATAAATAAAGCCTCACCTCTTCAAACTCAACGTAGCATGCTCTTGGAGTCAGTAATCCAGGTTGATTTGTACGCAACGATTTTCCTAAAATCTGTCCAACTCATAAAGATCAACACTCTACATAACAAGAAACAAATCGTAGGTTCAACGCATGAGCACACACATATCCATACACGTACCGAAGCAGACGAGGCGCTAGAAGCAACTTTACGCCGTATAACGCCTAACATGGCGGCGCAGATCTCTTATCACTGCTCAATGGATCGCAAAAGTTAACAAATCAGGAACCCTTCATAAACTCAAAATACGTGAATATTGTGTGCGAATGGTGACAAAGCCATCGGAAATGAAATATGTATCGACGTGAATAAAACAGATCTGGGAGAAAGTTCAGGGAGGAAGCTTTGACCTGATTGCTCTACAATGGAGAAGATCAGACTCTGAGGATCGGGGAGAAGACCCGCCGAAGGTTAGAGCGTAATGAAGAAGTCGCAGAAGAATTTTCGATTCTGTCCTTATTTATTACGGAGTATTCCTTTTTCAGCTGTCCACTTTTTCATTTTCCTTTTCTAAAGACTGCCTTCTTTTTTTTTTTGAAAACAAGACTGCCTTCTTCTTTGGTGCACTTGACCCATATCATTTTTGTGAATTTTTTTACATAATTTTTTTATATTTGTATTTTAAAAAATAATTGCTTATCTAAGTAGTAAAGAAATATTTATTTTATTCATGTGTAGGTCCATAGTGGACCTTAGCTTCACCTTAGAACTTGTCTTCTAAATCTTCTCTATTCCAAAACTTCTACCTAAAAATGTACCTCAAAAATTTATATTTACATTTTCATAATTTATATTAACACAAAACATTATTTCATTCAAAAAATTCACATTAACATTTTGTGTTAATGTTAAAGCATCAATCTCTCACTTACATTAATACAAAATGTAAATACAAACTTTTGTAGTAAAATCTTTGGGGTACAAATATATTTAATATATTCCTAACTATATCTCCCTAATAATCGCTTTGAAATAGACCATTCTAGGTGTACATCACTACGGAGTATTATACATCATTCTGTACTCATTTTTGTATCAGTATTTTGATGGTCCACACTAACATAAACATCAGTTTAAAACTTTATGATTCCACTGATATTTTATGCAAATATGAATCATTAAAATATTGGTGCAATGTCATGTTGTATAAATAACACAATTGATAAAAATAGTCTCAATTTGCAAATTGGTGCTTCCTGTGCGGGTACTCTAGAACCAACTTGTTCCCCTCAGTGCATGCTCTACGAGCTTTTATTTTGTATATTACTAATTTTTAAGACGTGAATTACTTTTTGATAATTCTGCACTATAAGTTATTGATTCTCGACTTAGTACATTACTAGTGCTACTAAAATCTTTTAATTTTCTACTAAAATCTCTTTATTCTCTACTTAATAAATTACTAGTGTTACTAAAATCTCTTTGTGACCTTACTTGAATATGATCTCTTGTATAGGGTTGCATTTCTAAAAAAACATTACTCCAAGTGTTCCTAGTTATTATTTCTATTTAAATTACGATGTGGTGTCGTTTTAATTTCCATTATTTAAATATTTGTATAAAACTAAAAAAATAATTTATATATTTTAAGAGTATATTTAAAAATATGTTGATCAAGAGATGCCTTGCGTTATATATATATATATATATATATATATATATATATATATATATATATATATATATATATATATATATATTGGTTCTGGTGAGAATAAGATTTTAAGGAAATAAAACTTTCGTTAATTGAAAATATCAGAAATAAAGTTTTGAGGAGAAGTCAACCATCAAACAGGATTGCGCCTCAGCGCGTCTAGCTAAAATATGAGTCATTCTATTAGAAGCATGACGAAAAAATTTGACCAAAATAAAATAAAAAAACCATAGTAGCAATACAATCCTCAATAATAGCACCAAAGTAAGAGGAAACTTCATCTTTAATGCCTTGATGAATAGCATGCAGAGCAACTTTAGAAGAGAGTCACCTCCCACAGGCCCCTTTCTTTAATCCAAGAAAGCGTTTCCTTACGTGACACTGCGTCTACCAATGTTGGATCCGATACACATTTACCGATCCATTAATTGTCACCTTGAAAATGTCATCCCCTGTAACACTTCAACTTGCGTAGCCCAAACACGCAGACCAACGCATTAGTTTGTCACTAAAATTAGCATGTAAACACAATAATTTTCAAAACACGTTAGAACATTTAATCCAAAAATAATATTTATAAATTCATCACAGTTAACTCAAAACGGTGCGAAAGCTTTAAGTACTTAATCCAAACGCAGCTTTAGGTCCTTCGCCTGAAAACAAATTAACTCAAACGTTGATATTAAACTAAATAACTCTTTCATCCAACATTCATCCATCTCCTCATCCTCGCTGCCCTCTAGGGGTATTTTGTTATTCGTCATTCTTGTTACCTACGTGTAGCAAGGAGGAAAAAAGAAATACATGGTCAACATTGAAGCTAAGTGAGAAATATCTAACGTTTCGATTATACCTATAGTCATATAGATGAACTCACTAGCTCATAATTTCATACAGTATCATGCACACAGGTGCGACATTAACAACATCACATAACAATCATTAAAGGAATTCACAAATCATTGCCCCTTAATTCATATTTATTTATGGCTCATAACATAAATACTAGGCAAAGACCACACATCCTTATTCACAACCTTATCTTCGGACCTAGAATCACTACTTATGGCCGTGATTCAAGTATACTTTATTCAACACATTATAATTATACAATATGACTTTACCAAGGAAGAAGTTCTCCGCTGGGTGGTGGTACCCCTATCCCATTCGGAATGACAGTTTGTGGATCCTGTACATACGATTTAACAAATATTGACATTTACACTAACAATCTTACTAAAAGTAAATTGGACTTAAATCATACGGAGTATATTGGTAGCAAAAGATGAAATTTTCACTTGGTACTTTCAGTCTTTACAGAGGCTCTATGTTTAACATAATTATATAAATAATTTATAAAAATCGTGTTAGAGGTGTCTTCCTTCAAAAAAATGTTAGAGGCACCTCATTGTACCCCAACTTTGACATCTCATTGACATTTAGCAACATTTACACTATTTGGTGTGTATGAGAGTAGTGTCCAAATTGATAAAAAAATTACAATAACCCCAACTTTCTATTTTGTTTTTACATGCAAAATTTATTTTTTAAAAAAGATTTTATTTACAAACTGGTAAATAAAAAGTAAAGCTTACATATTGTATTTAAAAATAAATCAAAAGTTTTACAAAATAAGCGATCACAAGAATATTTTATTTTATCATATAACTAATAAAAAAACATACACAATAGAAAGGTACTCGTATAAAACACTCTTAAATAGTAAACTTGGAATATATAATTTCAGCTACTTTGGAATTCAATACTTCCCACTTCCCAGTGTACCATGGCTTCCTGGCACGGCTTCTTCCAGGCAAACCTCCACGATTATAATGTTAAAAAAAAATCAATTAATTTGGAACATTTTCCAAAGTGTACCTTGCCTCAATTCCAGGCAAACGTTACCGCAGGCATTTGGTAACGCCGCTGTAATTGTACTTTTCAGCCAGGCTCCATTGGCGGTAACTCCACCAATGGCGGTCCATCATGTACCGGTCAACTAAAGGCACTAAAGACCGCTCCACCAACAGTTGGATGAAGAAAAACACAATCTTTTCAATGCAGTACTAGATACATAATATGGAGTACTAGTTTTGCACTCGCCTTTGAATTCTTAAGTTCATAATGGATCTAATACGGATTTACAAATTTTTCTGATATTAATGTACAAGTCTGCAGTTCTTGAACTGCAGAGCAGATTTAGGAGGAGCCAAAGGTGTTCTCCCCACTGTAAGTCATGTAGAGGAAGCCATCCTCATCCTTGTTTTCCTCATAAATTGCAGACATCATAGCAGCTGCAAGTCAAACAAGACTTTAATAACTCCGAAAAGGAATACTTAAACACAAAGTAAGCTGAAAAATTGTGCTAACCAGTTGGGGGGAGGATGTTCTTCACAAAGATAAAAATTGCTTTCTCAGCGCTTAGCTTTATCCTCTTTCGGACAACATACACAAATTGCCCAACAGTAAGATCAGCAGGAACTAGATACCTGCAAAACGTAATAATAATCGTTCAATGCTGTTAGAGGGTTGTTTCACACTTTCACTGAGAACCAAGACAAACTAGAAAAAACCCTACTAAGGAGTGGGGTTTAAGCGGACCCTTAGAGACAAGAATAACTCCGTATATAATGCGTGCGCACACACACACGGTCAGCTATAGAAAACCAAAACCATGGGACCTTAAGAAAATAGGAGCTCACTTCTTCTTGTCAATGTCAGGAATGTCACTCCTTTCAGCCTTCTCCACAATGACCTGTAAAGAAAATAGTGAACAGGTTGTTGATATGGAGTGAAGAACAAATCAAACAGAAGAATTTACAAATAAAAGGCATCGGTAAGACATGTAAATGGAAATTTCATTACGGGAATTCTATCCGGATACTTCTCTCTGATGCGAGAGGCTTCTGCCTGTCGCCTCTCTGCATAATGGAAATCAAAAGCAACGCATAAATACATGCCAAACTATGTAATCAAGATAAACTATGATGTAAAATAGATCAATCTCTTAGGTCATCCACAATTTGAAAGTGGTCATGCTTCCACAGAAAATCAGCAGTCTGTACTCAATAACACTAATTATACTAAGAGATCACGCTTCCACATAGCAACTAGCATAGAATTTGGTAAAGTTTAAGGAATCAGGATAGCCCATGGGATAATCATCATGTACCACAAGCTAATCAACCGGAATATAATAGGGGGGAAAAACTGAAAACTTGAATTCAATCAATCATCAAACCCTAAAAATCGGGAGAATAAAAATCATGGAACAAAATCCAGCAAACAGATACGGAGTAAATAAATTTCAACTTGTTTAACACACAGATATACCGAATCCAAAGCAAATCAAGTCAAAGATCCAATCAAACGGAAAAATTAAAATTAATACACCAGGCGAGCACAAATCCGGAGGATAAAATAAGAGATACCGAGGGGGTGTTCCAACTTGAAGGAGCTCTTGGCCATGGCGATCGATGGAAATTTTCGTAGCTGCGAAGATCGTAAAAGGATTAGGGTTCTAACAATAGAAAAGAAAAAAGAAATCGGGGAATAATAATTGGACTTTGATTTCAAGATGAAATCTAACAAGAAGTAAGGAATTACAAAACCAGGAGAGAGAGACGCTACGAAAATCTATGGATGAGTAAAGAGGTGATCACACGCTTCTTGTCCAGAAAGGCCGATTCCCTCAATTTATCCTTTTTTTTTCTTTTTTGAGTAAAAATTAATGACATACTCCCTCCATCCCCAATTTGATTACAAATTGCGAGTTACGGAATAAAATTTTTTACTTTTTGAAATCATTTTATTTACAAATTGGTATATCAATAAGTTATAAAAATTACATATTAAAAAACTACGTCAAAATTTCTACAAAACAAGAGGCGACAAGAATATTTTATTTTATCAAATGCTTGATGAAATCGCGTAAATAAACAAAAGTTATCGAGAGGAGAGAGAAAAAAAGATTGTAATCTATTTGGGGACGGAGGGAGTATTCAATTTGAAAAATGCTAGGGGTACACCTTTGTCCCCACCCCTTCCATTACCACATAAATGGGCAAAAATTTTAAAAAAATTAAATAAATAAAAAGTAGATAAAAATAGGTGGTGGAGAAGGAAGTGGGGAACAAATGGAATACACCTCTAGCATTGCTCATTCAATTTTCATACAAATACACATTAATGCGTCAGTACGGAGTATTACTTTCTTCCTCAAACATTTGTTACTTATTACTCCGTAAATGCGTAGCACGAAATATTGTAAATGTAATTTAATATCCTTACTTAACTTTAATTAATACTCTTTTTTTACCCCGATTGACCAGAGGGTATTCCGTTGCCCAGTTTGTAAAATTAACGATTCTTACTCCGGTAAATTCTCTCACCCGTCCCGACTCAAACACACCCATCTATTCCTTTAATTGTACCGTCCAAATTAATTTTGACTTTGGAGATTTTTTACTCCTCTTAAATTAAGTTGATTGTTTATTATTCACAATGTCAAACTCATTCACTTGTTTTGCTCTATTTTCGTTACTCGTTTGATGAAAAAAATATAGTCATGTTATATCTTATTTTGTAGAGCTTTTGACATACTTGTAATTTTTTATTATGTGAATTTTATTTATTTTTAACTTTGCTCAAATTCTAAAATAAATTATATTAAAAATAAATTCAGTTAAAAATCGCAAATCGAAACAAGTGATTTTTTTAACAAAATGTATTGTAAGTTTAAATTATTGTATCTTGTTTTGTCCCTTTTAAATTCAACTAGTTTGTGATTTTTTATTTGCTATAAAAAAGTTTAAGCAAAAATTTTAAAACCAAAAAAATGGTTTGAACACGATAAAAAGCATACCAAAAACAATAAAAGGGCTTCAACGAAAAAATAAAACAAGATTAAAAAAAATAAAATAGGACAAGAAAATCGAAGAAATGTTAAATAAATAAAAAAGGATTATATTAAAGAATACAGAAAAAGCAAAATCAAAAAAGGATTTTGGAATATTTTTTATTTTAAAAGATATGATTTATTTTGAATAGAAATATATAAATATTAAATAAAAAATAAAAGAGTAATCATTGCAGTGAAAAGAAGACGTTACGACTGTGAAGTGTGTGAGATAGTGAGTTTTTCAGTTCTGATGTGGCACTAAGTAGCTGGTGATTTGGAGTGACCAAAGGTGGAGCACCAAGTGATTGCTGTTTGTCTTAGATGTATACATGTGTATGAAATTTACATGTTTCATATATTGAAAATGTAGCATAACGACATTACTACATATGTCACTTATATATTCACGTTTAAAAAATAAAATATATATATATATATATATATATATATATATATATATATATATATATATATATATATATTATAAAAGAATAAACGAGCCCGTGTGAAACACAATGCAATGCCAAAACTACTTTAAAGTATTGGCTGGGTGCAAGTATATGACCACCTAGTTTTTATTATAAACTATGCAATGGCCATTATTATTACATTCAATCGCTTGAGATTAAAAGTAGTTTAAAACATTTTACTTTGTATAAATGTTTTTTTAAAAAAAACTTATATAACCATCTTTTTAAAATTATAAATAATTAAGTATATCAAAGAAACTAAAATGGCGAAATGCATATTAGTATAATAATTAAAAGAAAGTTTTGTAGAAAATTAATGGTCATTGAATTTAATAATAATACAAGTTTTAAAATTAAAATTTTTATTTTATTTTATTTGAAAAGTAATAAAATGAAATAAATAGTGCATAGTTTTAAAAGGAGAAAATTCAATAAATTTTCTCAAATTACAATTTTTTTCCATATTTATATTACATAATGGTGCTCGAATTTTGAAAATTACTCCATAAATAATCCTTTAGGCCAAATGTGACAAATTATTTTCTCCACATATAGTCCATGAAGGACCAATTATTAATAGTTGTTGTCTTAAAAAGTTTTCAAAACGGGGATCATTTATTTAATATCTTAAAATTGGGGACTAAATATGAAAAAGTCACAGGTAATTAGGGACTATTTATAGAATTACTTTTTTAAAAGTTTATATATAATGTTTGTTTAATTCATAGTAAATTTTATAAATGATCATTTAAAACTAGGGTATTTCCTTACATAGTCCTCTACTTTAAAATATTATATTAGTGGTTATGAGTATCTTTCCACGAAAGGTCCATTGTTTTGACCTTCCGTCATGTTGATTTTAAATTAAGGACATAAAGTGTAATTTCATATTGACCATAGGTCCGACCATGTATTTGGTGCCGGCTTAATAGACAGCAGAACAATAATGACTATGGCTGCCAACTTGGATTTCAACAAGCGACGATAATTGTGGACTACGTACGGTTGCGGTAGGCGGCAACTCAAACGAACAAAGGATACATTAGCAGCGACCTCTAACATTAAATATGAAAAGAAGAATATAAGGCATACATGAAATTACACTTTAAGCTACCAATTTAACATCAGTACTACAGAAGATTAAAGAAACAGAATATCCGTGAAAAGACACAAACAAAGATCCACGAATATACTCCCTCGTCCCTAAATATTCACAACATTTGCTTTTTCAGCAGTCGCGGGAACTTTTATTTATTTCGGCGTTTTCATTGGTTATTTGATAAAATAAAATATTATTAACACCACTTATTTCGAAGAACTTTTCATGTAGTTTTTTTATATGTAAATTTTATTTTTTATTTCTATACCAATATGTAAATAAAATGATTTGAAAAAACTTGATATTTTGCCTCAGGAATACAAATGTGGCAAATAATTTGGGACGGAAGGCGTCATATTTAGTAATAGAGGAATAAATATAGAATTCTTTAGTTTTAAATACGGAGTACCAATTAATAAAGTTTATAAATTAATCAAATTGTATGGATCATGTGTAAATAATCAAATACGATGAAAGTGTTTGAATATACTGTACAAAACTTTTCCTGTTTTCCTAGGCCACAACCATAAACTTGAGTTTTTAGTTGAATTTGTTCTTTGAGATGATGTCATAGCCTTGTTGACTAAGATATCACGTGTTCGAACCTTAAATATTCACTTCGTCTTTGATCCATTTAAAGAACATGAGGTTTAAAATTCATGCACATATAATACTTCTTTTACTTTATCACTACCAAGACATATTTTTGTGAATGATCAAATAAATACTTCAGCTACATACTTCAGAACCAATTGTTCAATACACTGTATCACGAGGAATGTCAAAAAGGTGAAAGAAGGAAACGAATTCCCACAATTTACAGACTTATTACAAGGTTCATTATCTTTTCAATCAAATTGTAAAAAGAAAAGTTGAGTTGACCAAAGAATTAAGAAATAGTACTAGTTTACACATGCTCCTGTAGTAGACTGGCTGCTGTGGTGATATCTTTTCCTTAATAAAATGGAGTGGATTCCCAGATCAACCATTCCCACTTTTTTGGAACCAAATGGACAGACATTGTACAATAGTAAGCTTGAATAACAGACATCAAAAGACAGCATTCCAGAGGGAGTTATTGCCTTCCCCGCAGCGGCGATGAACCTCCTTCAACCTCTCAACAGAGTTGCAAATGCCACTGCATCTCCAGTCAAAGGAAGCCACACATATGTTCCCCGCCTGTGCCTTCCATTCACAGTCTGCCAGCCAAAATGGATGGTACAGTATATAACATATGTGCAAGTGAAAAGATGACTTTTTTTTGGGGGGGGGGGG
>OOIL02002358.1:3094639-3159159 GCA_900332095.2 Cuscuta campestris
ATTACCAATCTCAAGAAATCTCCATGCTTCTTGTCCTCTGCTTCAATTGCTCTATCAAGAATGCCACCGGTAGTAGCACTAGAGAAGGACCGAAGTAGACCCAACAAAAAAAAACATAGAATTAGAATCAGCATCTACATTTGATTTCAATTGCTAGCACTGAACTATCAACTTTGAAACACACCTGTGTCCTATCACAAAACGCATAATAATGCCTTTTTCCTCCTCGAGCTTCTTTCTTTCATCCCCTGCTTTATTGGGTCAATGGTGAAAAAGAGCTAAGGAAATGCATACTACAGATCATTAATATAAGCCAACACACACACACACACACAAAAGAGATGGAAGGGAACCACCACCTTGCGGCATCCAGGTAGCACGAATAGAGTCTCTTCTTTTTCGGCTGCTAAATGCCGTGTTTATGCCAATCACCATCAGATATTTTCTTCTCTTAGTTAATTCTGGGACCTTGAGGTCTTCAGATATGGGAGAGCCAGTAAGAATAGAGTCCTGCAAATCCCTTGCTGCAGCTATCTCCATCTCCAAATTCGATATTGTTTTATCCAGATTTCTGCATATATATTTATGTTTTTGCATAAATACATCTACGGAAATTTCATACTCCCATGAAGATCATAATCCTAAAAATGACTCTTGTTACTACTGGAAAAAGTTGGCTAGAGTCAAAAGAACTTTCAGAGATATGACCCCACAGATGAGTATATTGCCCTGCAAGGTTATAAGTGGCTTATGGGGTAGGGGATCAAACCATACTGGACAAATCTTGTATGGAATGGTTTGTCTATCCCTAAACACCAATTCCATGTTTGGCTTCTACTGAAAGACAGGTTACAAACAAAGAATAGATTGAGTAAGTTTATTAATGTAGACTTGGTGTGTTTATTATGTGAGCAAGAAGATGAGGATAGTGACCATTTGTTTTGGGACTGTGGCTTCACCAAACAATTATGGAATAGAATTGGGATGAATATTCATAATGTAGCTGGAAATTTGCAAGATTTCTGCCGATACATGTTGAATATTGGCAATAAAAAGACCAGCAAAGTGATTATTGCAGTGTGGGCTGCTGTGTGCTACACTCTTTGGAAAGCTAGGAATAACAAAAATCATCAAAAGGGAGCATTGAAGATTGAAGATTGCTGTAGATACATTGAAGAAGAGACTAAATATTACATACATTATAAGCTTAACAGTTTTGTTTTACAGTAGAGGAGAGCTTGTTCTACTTATATATTTTGTTTGCTTTATTGTAGAGGGGGAGCTTTCTTTACTCTACGACACATTTGTATTTTTGATAAAGTTGTTTAATGAAAGGATGTGCTTACAGTTCAAAAAAGAAAAAAGAGCTAGGAAAAATTAAAAATATGGCATTCGAGAAATCTAAAAAGCATGGATCAAGAAACATACTGTATAGCACTTTGTGTCTTTGAAACCTCAGCAAGAATGTTCCTGGATTCACTTTGTCCATCCTTGTAATAAATCCCAACATGAAAAAACTGAATTTGAACTTACCATCCCCAACATAACAATCTTTTATTACATCTAAAATTATGCACCCTACTTCATACTCACAGTTCCAGTATCACAGCCATCAGAAACCAACTTCATCTTGCCATCATCAAAATTTGAAAGCCTTGATATGCCCTTAGCTTCTGGAACCATCCACATTCTAAAATGACCAAAATGCCCAAAGAAAGATTGTGAATTCACATTCAAAAAAACAGTCCATACTTTTCAGATTATAAAACAAAATCTGGGATTCATCAAAAAAGAAAAAAAACAAGGGTTAGCGAGAATTGAATTGAAAAAAGGAATGAAGCACCACCTGTCAGTGAAGAGCATCCCAATACAGAAGCATCCCACACAGAGCAAGATTGTTGATCTTCTTGAAACAGTTCCTTTCTGAGTCGACTCAAATCCTCTGCTTTTCCAACCCATTTCCCCTCTTCTCTCAGTTGCCGATGACAGGAAGAGCCCAACCCAATCAGTGTCCAAACTCAGCGGACACTCATTTGGGCTCCCAAGCTAGAGAACCAGATTCAAGACTTGTAGATCAGCTATGCAGGGAGGAATTGGACTGAGTTGTGGTTCGTGGAACGAGACGACTCGCCCAGCCGGCTGGCTCAAGAAGAGTCAAGACGACTTTGTTTGTTTTCCTTCCACCCCTTTTCTCCTTCCTTAGGATTACTGTGAAAGTTTCAAAAAATCATCTCTGAAAGTGTCTTACCTGCAAATATAGTCAATAAAAGTTATCATATGGACCAAGTAGTATTATTGTAGCTAAAAAAAAGGGTGTTTGATGTAGATCATACTCCGTATATGATCAGGATTTACCTATGGCATAGTCATAACTCGTAAAAGTTGTCTTCCTCCAATTCACTCTGTCGTGGCGCGGGGGCAGCTTGTCGGTGGGCTGTCAAAGGCGACAATTTCTACTCGCCTTTTCTAAGAATACCCGTAGTTTTTCATGGGTTACCCGAAATTTCTTGATATAGAAAATTTTGAATTGAACATATATATTACTCCGTACGTACTTCGTAATATATCATTAAAATATGAGTAAAATATGTTGGAATTTTTGGTACTTTAATAGGCATTAAATGTGCCAACTTGGGTATATTTATCAATAGGCCCACTAATGATTTAATTGTTAATTAATGGATGAATGTTCTCTTAAATGAGATACATATTTTGATAATTTATACGCTAAAAATAGTAGAGGCTGAATGAAAATTGATTCTCAAAGTTAACTTATTAATAGAAGAATATGATAAGAATTACAATTTTGCAATTTTATTGAACCAATCTTCGTTTATTATTTTTTACGCGTTGTTTAAAATTACTCCACTTTTACGGAGTTAACTTGTCATTAATATTCAATTATTCGAAACAAATTTTAAACGGAGCGTAGCGTAACGAACGTATTAATGATTACTTAATCATCATTAACACAACATTAGTATGACACTAATGTCATGGTTTAATACCAAACATTAAGTGTGTGTATGTTACAACTTTTAATGCCTAGTTATAAAAATCAAGAGGGCTCTCATTTTTGAAATAGGTGTGCCATTCGTGAGAAGTAAAAAAAAAAGGAAAACAAAAAAAAAACATGCTTCATTTTTTTAAAGAGAGAGAGCTCTTGATTTCCATCCAAATTTCCAGCAATTCCCTTCAAGGTTTTTTGGTCGCCAATGTTTCTACGTTGTTCTTGTTCGTTGGTGTATACTTGGTCCGTAAAATCACCACACACGATAGCGGTTTTATCCTAGGAGGGGAGTGCCCATGTTTTTTTGGTACGGTGGACGGGCACAACTACCTTAAGGACAACTTTGGCGACTCTGCTGCCCTTCTACGGTGTTTTTTATTTATTGTAATTAAATTTGAATAAGTTATAAATTCAGATTTATTTTTATTTTATTCCAGGGCCATTCATTTTCTCCGTCCGTTGTAATCCGTACTATAATTTTGACTCTGTCAAAGTGAAACACCCAAAAATAAGGTGTCAGAAAAAAGTATTGCAAATAAATAAAAAAATTATATCACTGTATAGATTTTGACAGTCCAGTTGCAACTGTGCAATCGAAATTTAATTTGAAGAAAGTTGGACCATTTTAGTACCAATCAGGGAAGAGTCGTGAGAATCGCTCAACTGCTCTCCCACGATCGCCAAATGACGCAGCAAAACATGGAAGGAGCTTGGCTTCACCTTCATCTTTCTCCTATATAAGGACGAGACATTCTTCCTCATTTCTTCACCATTTCTTCTCATTCCATCTTCCATTGTGTTGTCCTGAGTGTGGAGAACGTGGTGGTGTTGTCCATATAGTGAGAGCTTACCGGAGTGAAAAGTAATCGTCGCCGGAAGTTTTGTCGGAATTTTTCCAAAACCTCCCTTTTCTTCTGAGGTAAGCCCTTAGATAAATCTAGTGTTTAGAATGTTCATATAGATCGTTTCCACATTCATAAATGGTCGTTTCGTTGAGTTTTGTGTTTGACATGCTTGAAGAACCAAGAATTATTAACCTTAAAATTGTTGTTAAAACATCGATTTAATGGTAGTAAAATGATCTATGAATATTGGAGAATATTTTTATATAATTCAATTGAAGTTTGGTGGCTTAAACTGATATTTTGAAAATAGACCCGAGGTTGAACACGTCGAATTGTAGAACGATCAAACGTCGTTCCAAACGGTGGACCGTCCTCTGCTCAGTTCGTGTTCCAGTTCGTCCGCTGGAACGATCGACCGTGGATGGTAAATGGTCGACCGTTTTCCGTCCACCTGGTGCGAGCAGTCGACCGTCTAACAATAATAGTCGACCGTCTCGAAAATTTTTAGTGACGAAAAAACCTGATTTTTGAACGGTAAAATCCTATTTTTGATACCATTCAATTATGATCCACATGAAAATGAATTCATATTACTATTAGTATTATTATGATTATAATTATTATTACTATTGTTATTATTATTACTATTATTCTTATTACTATTACTATTACTATTAATATTATTATTAATATTTTTAATATTATTACTATTACTATTACTATTATTATTATTATTAGTATTTTTTATTACTATTTCTATTACTATTATTATTACCATCAATATTTATATTATTATTATTATTTTAATTATTATTTTATTACTATTCTTATTATTATGGTTATTATTATTACAATTATCATTACCATTATTATTTTAACTATTATTTTTATTATAACTATTATTATTAAGATTATAATTATTATTACTATTTTATTATTAAGTATTACTATTACTATTAGTACTATTATTATTAATATTATTAATATTATTATTATGATTATTATGATTATTATTATTGCTATTATTATTATTTTTATTACTATTACTAGCTAGTATTATTGTTATAGTTATTACGTAGTATTATTATTACCATTGTTATTACTATTTTTCTTATTTTTATTATTATTTGTTATATTATTATTACTATTATTATTAATAATTCTTTTATTATTACTACAATTATTATAACTATCATAATAATAATTTAAATTTTAATTGAATTTATATCATTTGAGATCCAATTACATCAGACCAAATTGGATCAAACCAGATTAGATCAGATCTAATCATATCAGATTAGATCTAATCAAATCAGATTCAATAAGACCAGATCAATTCATCTTTAAGGGCATATCTCAAGTGTATCTATAAAAGATCAGAGTGTACAAGTTAAACAATACGGAGTACATTTTTATATGGTGCTTCCAAGGTCTAATGTCTGACATTATTATTCAAGAAAGCCAGTTTTACTCAGCACTGCATTTCTCACCCTGCTTAGATCTCTCCCCTTCAGAGTCCTCCCAACCCCTTCACACACAGAGAAAGAGGATATTTGCCTTCTTGCCAGCTTCCTCGCAATCCATTCGTGCGGTGGCACTATGGGCCCCACATCTTCTTCGCCGCCGTCGTCTTCCTCTTCCTCTTTGTCGTCACCACCATCTCGGCTTCGTCTCACAAACCCATCACCTTGCATTTCCTGACCATGATGATCGTATGCATCACCAAGAAACGCCGGACTGCATGGGGCCTTATTTGAACCGGCGCTGTGGATTTTAGACCAATCTTGTATGATGACGGGAGCGGAGTGTGGAATGATTTTGGGGTCATGAGAGCTGGGATTCTTGGTGGATCTTGGGATCATTTTGGCTGCAGTTGGGATGAGCCTTAGAGCAGTGGGATATTCTTTATTAGCCTTGGGAGTGAACTTTTCCCTTTCAGGGAAAAGTTCCCAAACATCACCTTCTTGAAGGTCTTCACTTCTGATTGAGGTCCAACCACTGCTGCCTTTGCTGTATAAGCCATTCCTCCTCTGAACCATTGACATCTACACACACACACACAGGGCATTAATCAAAAAGCCAGCCAAAGTATTTGTACATCAACTTAGATGTGGCCTTCAGATCTTGAATATTAATCTATATATAGTACTGGGTGCAAGATTTTTTATGGGAAATCTTAGGGAATCCAATAGATGCATGGCGCTAGACAAAAATAAAAAAAAAAGTTGGAGCAATGGAACTTTAGATAATGCCACAGAATAGCAGAAGTGGCATCTCTTTTTGCAGGACAAGACAGGCGGCTTTGGACTGAGAGCAAAGCCATTGAAATGGAAGCAACCAAAAAAGTAGCTTTTCGTAGGCCTGTTGTTTGCTTATTAGACTGGAATTCCCTTCCCAACACTCCTATTATTGGAATCTGGTACGCACAAACCAATTAATAATAATAATAATAGTAATATTAATATTATAATAATCATCATCATAGTCATAATAATAATAATAATAATAAATATTATTATTATTATCATAACTATAATCATTATAGTAATCATCATCATAATAATCATACCAACAACAATAATAACAATAATAAATACAACAATAGGGACAAGAACAATAATACTCCCTGCATCCCCCATATCTTTCTTACTTGCAAATTCCCATCTCTTTTAAAATGATTTTATTTATAAATTGGTAAAGAAAAAAAAGTGCAAATTAATCATTCAAAACTACATCAAAAGTTCTAGAAAACAAGAGGTGACTAGACTATTTTATACTCCGTATTATTAAATGATCAATGAAGACATGCATGAAAACATAAGTTATCGAGAGGCCGTAATAGTAAATAGGAATTAAGATATGGGAAGGAGGGAGTAACAACTACAAGAACAAGGACAATAACAGCGATAAGAACAATAAAAATGGCAACAAACACAACAACACCAACAACAATAACCACAACAATAAGGACAACATCTACAATAATCATAGTAATAGTAATAGCAATAAAGTTTGTGCCCAAATACGACGGTTTCCTCCTACCTCTAAAACGTTGGTGATTGAGTTAAATGGAGAAACATTATTTGGAACCTGCACGCCAAGGGATTTCATACTGAGTGGCCTCTTCTGAAAGAGGGAGAACCACAGGGCCGTTTGCCCCTTTTCCAAAAGCTACCAATAAGATGAACTATCCCCATAGGAATGCAGTTTTGGTAGATTTCATAAAGATAGCGTTGTTCAATTTTATGTCGCCCTCCGTGGTTGTTTGTTATATATATATATAAATCAGGATTAGGCTTTTATAGAATAAAAAACCAACCAGAATTCTACTTTCTACAAATGAAAATCAGTCTGAATTGTTTGAACCTGAAGGATTGATTTATTTTACTAATTGCACATACCCTAATGTTAAAATATCATCAGGCTTTCAGTCTCAGTTCTTTAGACTTCAAGTATCCAGGCTATAAAAAAACCAGAAACTTCGTTTTATTTGATACCCCACATTTTCAGCTTTCCAGGACTGATCTTGCACATTTGAATTCCACCCCAAGCCCCTGAAGAGTTAAATCAAGTACGCCATGTTTTTACCTGCACTCGACTTAGATACATCTGCACACAAGGTGACCAGCCCACACCCCTACCAAACTTTAGGGAGCTCAAACAATCAATTGCTATATTGGAATACATCTGCAGGTGTGGAGCTTTTGATCACAAACGATTTGCTATTATAAAAGGAAAAACACTGAATGCACATGTAACAAACTACAGTTCATATCTGTTAGTTCCACCTTACATTTCAAGCGGGCAAAACTACTTTCATATTGATTTTGAAGTGAAGAATAGTTTGAAACTTGTGATCCTTTCTCTCCATTGAGTTCAGTATTTGGCCACTCATTATGCTTTGGAATAATAACATATGTTTATCCGATCTCAGTAAGTATAGACTATAGACATAATCATACAAGAGACATTTTGCCAAAAATTGCCAGTTGTTTGAATACCTCAAAAAATAGTTCAGAACTTGTGATCTTTGCCCTCAATTGTTCAGCATTTGGGAAGTAACTCAGAATTCAAGAAAGTATAGGTGGTAAGAATATGTCATTCATTAAACTTTGGAATAATAACATATGTTTCGCCAATCTAAGAATAGATGCAATCCAGCCAGACTCTCTTTGCCTAAAATTACCCGTAGATTGAATACCTCAAAAAAATCATATTTGAAGAGAATAGGATTCTCTATGCAAGTGCATCTGCTCCAGCAACAATCTCCAATATCTCGCCAGTGATCTTTGCTTGTCTCTTCCGGTTATAAGACATGGAAAGCTTTTTGTTCAGCTCAATAGCATTATCTGTGGCGCTGTTCATTGAGTTCATCCTTGCCGCAACCTCACTTGCGTACGACTCTTGAAGTGCCTTCAAAATCTGACTATTCAAGTAAAGAGGCATCAACGCATCAAGAATCACAGCAGGATCTTGCTCAAACTGCATATAACATGAATACGCTCTTTCTGTTTTAGATGCTTCCCTGTGATCCCTCTCCACAGTTAGCTTCCCCTCCTTCGTAGTCAACCTAAAAAACTCATCTCCCTCCACATCAATGCTCTTTCCATTCATGTCTCGAATCTTGCCCTTTGCAGACAAGGGAAGCAAGGTGTGGATTACCGGCTCAGACTTGAGCAATGACACGAACTTAGTATACAACAGCTCAACCTTGTCAACCACTTCACTCACAAACAGCGAGATAACATTATCTGATATGGCTTGAGCCTCCTTTGTGGTCGGAAAACTGCCTACTTCCACATATTTATCCACAATTTTGTTTTCCCTTCGTTGAAAGTAAGAATTTCCCTTTTTCCCAACGCTGATTATGGTGTAATCCAAACCAAGATCAATCAATTCCTTCATACGAGCCTCGGCTTTTCTCAGAATAGCACTGTTGAAACTGCCGCAGAGGCCGCTATCACCTGTGACAACAACTAGGGCAATCTTCTTCACCGGACGGACCACTGTTAAAGGGAGATCTACATCTTCCCACTGGAGCTGCTCGTTGATGTCGTACAGAACCTCAACAATGGCATCCGCAAAGGGTCTAGAATTGATGGCAGCCTCTTGAGCTCTCCGAATCTTAGCGGCCGCCACCAGCTTCATCGCTTCTGTGACCTTCTGGGTGTTTTTTACCGTCTCCATTCGCTCTCGCAGTTGACGGAGATTGCAGCAAATGAGACGCGAGGAATTTCTCTTCACGGTGGATTTAGGAATCGGAAATGGAATAACCTGTAAGTAAGAAGAAGAAGAAGAAAGTGTAAAACAGGAGTTTCCGATAAAGAACCTTGATAAGCCCCACGTCGCCGTCGAAGCCATGACGCCGGCCTTGAAATATTCCCGGCGACCCCTGAGTTCTTCAATGAGGGTTTCAAAATCGAGTCGGGCCGAAGGATTCATGACGCGCGAAAATAAAAATAAAAAGTGACGACGGTTCAATTTGGGTCAGCCCGTCAGGCGTCTTGAAATCGGGTTGCAGCGACCGGATGTTCTTTCAATTCCGCAGCAGAGTGAAGAGGATAGTTGTTAAAAGTAGGACTAAAACAAAATATACCAAAATAGAACTTCCATATTTTTATTTGCGAAATAGGACTTACATTACCAAACATGGTCATATACATTACCAAGAAAGTATAGTAATTTGCACATGTACACTGCCACATTACTACAATGCAAAGTCACATTACCACAATGCAAAGTCCTATTCCGAAAAAAAAAACATGAAAGTCCTATTTTGGTACTTTTCTCTATGTTTTAGTCCTATTTAGAATGATTTCTATAGTGTTAAGAAGAGGACTGGGGACGAACCGATCCAGGTACTGGTTAACAAGTTCATTGGTCAAATCAGTGGTTCACGTATTTTGTATAAAATCAAAATAACTTCTTTCATATGAACATAAAACTTTATAATATTTGATTGGAATTTTAGTCACTCTAACTTATTTTGTTAGTCAATTTATATTTAAAATAAAATTTACGCATCGAGAAGTACATTACAAGTTTTATAAAATAATGATAGTTTATTTTTCTTTATATATTTTGCCTAATATACAAAAATATTAAAACGAATTTTTTTCGCGACACGTACTCCGTATTAAAATTATTTCTATTTTTAAATGTTAAGAAACTTAGTTTAAGAAATAAAAAATCTTTTAATTCATATATAATCCTTAGAACCAATATGTAACAAAAAACGTTCTTGCTTAGTTGGTTGATAGCGTTGTGTAACAACCAATAGGTTAAGGGTTTGAACTTTAGTGGAGGAATAAACATTTTGGCCAAATTTACAAAAAAAAACAAAATTGGTTTGGCCGGGTGAACCGGCCGGTTCTTACCGGTTCACACCGGTTCGAACTGGTTCAATGCACGATGCGGTCCAAAGGACTAGACCAGACCAATTCGACCTCCGGTCCGAACCGACTAATCCAGTCCGGTTTTTAAAACTATGGTGCAGAGAGCTATTACTCATAAAAAAATAACAATGCCAAGGGTACACCAAAAAAGTGTATCCCGAGTTAGTACAAAATGTTAGTTCACTAAAAAATTGTACTTATAGTTTTTATCAATGTAAATTACCACACTAGTACAAAATGTCGGTGCATGCCTTTAGGTACAAGCTTTGTTGTACAAATAGCTTAATCCAAAAAACAAAAATGTTAGAATTACGCTCATCGATAAAATTTTATACTACTTTGATACCAGCATATTATCTTTCCCACATATGTACACAAATAGTAACAATCTAAGGCCTTGTGAAATAATAGATTTGGATCTAATTTAATTCTAAATGATTGCGGGCACGGTCCCAACATCAATAACCTTAGTTCTGATATCGAGGGTTTTGCGAATGATTAACTTGTAGATAAAATGCTTTTCAGAAAAGCTGAAACATGAAGCACTATATATCTGCTTCTCCGAAATAGTATTTTATGTACAAAATGATGGTGAAGAAAAGTAGAAATTGATATGCCAAACAGAATAAAATGATTACCATTTAAAGTAGAAGCTAAATTCTGAAAAGCAATGCAGTGTCAAACACACTCATCATGTGAAATAATAGACTTGACTCCAATTCAATCCCAAAAGTTAAGTCAAGAAGTTGAGAAACCCAACTATTAAATATAGCATAATATTGGCATGTTTAGCCAATGTGGGATGAGATAACTCAACAGGTTTGTACCGGTTCCAGTTGATGGGAAATAATACGTGGTTCGGTCCATATTTTCCAATTATTCATGAAGAATAATCAAATTGGACCTATTTAATAAAATGAAAGAATTGGAGGATATTCTCCGAAGATGCTCCTCCTCCTTCCCTATAAATGGAGGATTTGCCTTCAATATTGAGGAGGCTAATCTCTCATCACTCACCCCTGTTGCTCTTTCTTAGCTTGTTCATCTTTTTTCTTTCAATGAAACTTCAAGCTTCCATTAATGACTTCTAAGCCCAAATGATGTGTCGTGTACAATCCCAAGTATTAATAAAAATTCTTCATAGGCAAGGTACCACCAAAAAAGGCCAATGATTTACTCCCAATTAGGTTTCCATGTCAAAATATTTGTGTGTATATTTTGATGTATTTTGTTAGACTAGTTTATTCTTCTTATCTGGCTAAGAAAGATACACCGGTGAAGATAATTTACACCATCATTTTAGCGCCGACCGTGGGATCTTGAGTAAAAAAACCATGATTACCATCTTGCTCATGCGAAAGTCCCGAAAGCAAAATAGATTCATCACTCAAATTAAATTAGGAGTGGTAGTTTTGGAGAAGGGGAGACTCTAACTCAAGTAAAAAAAATCAATACGAAAAAAGGGGGTAGATTTGAAAGAGAGCAAGATGATTGAGCTTGACTCCATTTCAAATCTAAGAGAATCCTCAATTCACAAGTCACAACCCCGAGTTAGCCGGCGCAGGGTTATTCCTTAGTCGTGGTCGCCATGATATGTTGTTGCCACCGCCAAAGTCTCTTACCACCCCCACTTCTGTTGAAACCAATTGCTACCTCTACTACCATGGACGTTGGAGATGGCGACATGGTTGAAGAACTTTTTGACCGTGGTCACTGTTCGCCCTTGTTGCTAGTGGACTCTTCCCTAACCCTCCCCCGATAAGATCTACACCCGTGAAGGTCCGCCATTGCCGATGAAATCAGCAACCTCCTGCAACTAGGGTTGTAAAGCGAACGAATTGAATCGAATACTATGACATTTTATCCGTATTTGAAAAATGATACCATTATTCATATTCATATTTGTTTTAAATTTGAATAATTAATTATTACTAGTCGTATTCGATTTGATATTAAATTCAAATATTCGATTCGTATTCATATTCTATTATAAAATACAAATTTTGAGTTTTTTTATGTTTTATAGCTTCCAAAATTATTATCCCACAAATTAATCATATACACCATCCATTCAGCAAAACGATTCATATTTTGACTAATGGGAGAAATAAGGAGTGCATATTTGTAGTTGACTTTCCAACTTTGTCCTTAATGTGAAGGATAAAAGGAAAATGTGATAGGTAGATTATTAGTAAAAATGTTTGCTGCAATAGGTAAGGTGAGAATTAATGTGTAAAAGTGGTTTTTAATAGAAAGTGGAAGTATTTTGGTGAAAGAATAAAATGAAAGAGGAAGTGTTTTAGTTAACAGAGGGAGTACTTTGTACTAAAAATGGCATGTCTAAAATAACAACAACCTAGATAACTAGATCACACGAGAGTAGGGTGTGGGAAGGATGTGCGTACATGCAAACCTTGCCCCTATATATTATGCTCAATATTTATTACGGAGTGTTTGAAAGTGCATGGAAACGTGTGATTTAGCCCGGACTGCCCCTAAGTCTAGTTTTGCTGCCCTTCTGTAACTGCATGGAAATGTCGGAAGCACACATAAATTAGCGTCCTTAAAGTGATGGATGAAAATGTTTAAACACCAAATATACCTATTCGCTAGCCAGAGCCATATGACAATGATGCACTGCCACTTTGACTTAGAGCCAACCTGGTCTATAATTTGGACCCAATTTTTGTTGTAGAATTGCATCCCCTCCGGAACCAACAGTGCCTCGTGATCAGTCCAAGTTTCACCATCTAGATTTGAGAGCTGACCTTGAAAAAATCTAAACTTGAGTGACCAATTACAAATCTTCCCTCATGGAAGCAATCCAAACACACTATCGCTTTAGCCTGTGAAAAACATGTCGTGGATTACAAATATTGCAAAATGCTAATTACCAAAAAGCTTTAGGCCAAGAAAATATTTACTCGTACATGTAACAATATGATAGTGTGAGTAAAAAAACATGCCATATACCTCCTTCTCTAACTGGTTACTGGTACTCCGTAGTAAACAAGTGAAACAGGAAGTGACAGCAGTTGAATAGGTTTCAACACAGTTGCTCTAGGTAATAATGACAATGTCAGATTCCTTGTCACTGTTATTTCCAAGATTTGGATAAATTGTGTTAGACGCCTTTCACACCTCTAGAGGGGGGGTGAATAGAGGTGTTCACGAAAATAATAAAATTTTTCGTTTAAAGAAGAAAAAGCGCAGGAATAAAAATAAAAGATTAACGGAAACAATGAAAGTGAGAAGACAACGATATATCCTGGTTCGGCCTAATGCCTACGTCCAGTCCCCAAGGCAAACGTGCCTGAGATTCCACTAATCCTTGTTAAACTTAACGGAGTTTAACAATCCGAATACAACTCGAGAACTTGATTTCACAAGCCTCTAACCTTTCCACCGAAGTCTTGATTTCACAAGACTTTGGATTTCAATCCAAAACTTGAATTATTTCAAATTCAAGTTTTTACAATTTAAAAACTTACAAACCAAAGTGCACAGCGGAATTGACTCTTCGAACAAGAGCGGATATGCTGTAGATTACAACCAAATCTAGTGTATGGCACAAATGACTCTCCACACTTCAATTTGAAGGATTGCTCAAGAAGATGCTTGAATGAATTGAGTAGGAGGATTTGATTCAATAAAACTCTTTGAAATTCTCAAAGGATAGCAATTGTAAATATTCTTGGATGTTCTTGTACTTTGAAAACCGGAACTAGATAGAGTATATATGGATAGGGTCGAAGAAACCTCCACGGGGATTTAAAAACTGACCGTTAGTTGTGAAAACTGTCGATTTATTCGAATAAAACATAATTTATTCGAATAGTTTGAGTAAAATAGGATTTTCCAAGACACAGGACTTATTTGAATAAATACTGGATTTATTTGAATAAAACAGAACGAACTGCAAAACTGGGAGCCTACTTATTCGAATAAATAGTCCTTTATTCGAATAGTTTTCAAAACTTTGGAAAAACTGGAATCAGCCCTTATTCAAATAAAACAAACATTTGTTCGATTAAAACAGACTGAACTGCAATCTGCAGAAGTCCCTCTTATTCGAATAAATCTCAATTTATTCGAATAAAAAACTGGGAAGAAACATTTTTGAAGAAAAGATTTGAGAAAGAGTTTTGAAAGCAATCAAAGAGAAATTTTTGTAGGAAAGACAAAGTATTTGAAGAATAAAGATGTGCCAAACACTTTAACATGAACTAAGACTCAAAAGAAATAAAAACCTAGAAAACCTTTAATCTTCAAATCTTGTCTTGAATCTCTAAGCAACGTACTAGGCAATCTACTTGAAAAGATCCAAATCCAAAGCTCATCCCATATGCATGGTTGTCATTATCAAAACACAAGGGTCAACAAACTGTTCTTGCCCTGAGCCAACATTTAGGCTATTCAAAACGAATCAAACTATCAAGATATTTCAAAGCTTCCAAAGGAACTCACAGTTTATCATTTGCACCATTCTGTAAGTGTGTTTCATCCTTGGGCAACTCAAGCTTCAGACGGTTAGCTCAGCATTTGACGATTCCCCAATGATCAAGATACCAAACCATCCTAGTTATATCATCCATACTACGCCTCGTACTCGCCCTCCATAATTAGCCAAACATCTCCATACAATTTGCAGCAATTTGATTTCGGTACTTCATATACTTTTCGATATTCCATACGATAAATGAGTTACAATTCCAATGATGACGAAAATCGACGCAAAAGTCTAATCCACTTAGACGCTTCATGAACCTTCACCATGTTAAGAAGAAAAAACTTTTTACTGTTCACAGTATATGAGCGTTCCAATTTAACAATTTCATTCTCGTCGGTGAACTCAGCATACCAGTCGAAAACATCTCCAGAGATCTTGCTCCAATTATTTATTATCAAGACCCGGTCCGGTCCAATATTCTTCGGTTGAGGAGAAACCCAATTGTGGGTCAAGTAATTAAAAATATTCTTGAGACGGAATGATTCACAAATTGTAATTATCATAAATACAAGTGATTTCTTCGAGTTAGCAATCTGATCGGGCCTTGTGGATCTCCCGATTCAGCAACTGCAACAAGATACAATATTGAATCTCTAACTATTTTAAAATTGATTCTCAAATCAATAAGTTCACAAATATCATAGCCTAGAGAACTGTAACTTCCTTTTATCAACAACAAAGTAGAATTTGCAAGGTGACTATGTTGGCTACACTCAAAGTAGTCAGTTCCATTACACGAAAAGCCAAGCATATAAAATTCATCCGTCCTTATTCTCAGATATAGCATCCTATTTTGGAGTTGTGTTATGCTACAATTCAACGTAATTATATGTGGAACAGAATCCTTTGGTACATGCGGGTCTAAAACAGGATAATCATAATCATTGGACGTATAAGTTTCAGAACATCCTCTTGAAATTGAATATAGAGCATTCACAAAAGACTCAGGATCATCACTTAAAAATACATCAAAAGGGGGATATTCAGCAAATCGAGACATGTATGAACCTAGCAACAATACAACTTTAATCAAAAACCACAAACTCAAATCTAAAGTTTATTTATGGACAAAAGAGATTAAAGTTGTATTGTTGCTAGGTTCATACATGTCTCGGTTTGCTGAATATCCCCCTTTTGATGTACGTTTAAGTGATGATCCTGAGTCTCTTGTGACTGCTTTAAATTCAATTTCAGGAGGATGTTCTGAAACTTATGCGTCAAATGATTATGGGTACCCTATTTTGGACCCGCATGTACCAAAGGATTCCATTCCACATATAATTATGTTGAATTGTAACATAGCACAACTCCAAAATAGGGTGCTATATCTGAGAATAAGGACGGATGAATTTTATATGCTTGGCTTTTCGTGTAATGGAACTGACTACTTTGAGTGTAGCCAACATAGTCACCCTGCAAATTCTACTTCGTTGTCGATGAAAGGAAGTTACAGTTCTCTAGGCTATGATATTTGTGAACTTATTCATTTGAGAATCAATTTTGAAATAGTTAGAGATTCAATATTGCATCTTGTTGCAGTTGCTGAATCGGGAGATCCAGCGAGGCCCGATCATATTGCTAACTCGAAGAAATCACTTGTAGTTATGATAATTACAATTTGTAAATCATTTAGTCTCAAGAATATTACTTGACCCACAAATGGGTTTCTCCTAGAGAATATTGGACAGGTGGGTCTTGATAATAAATAATTGGAGCAAGATCTCTGGAGATGTTTTCGACTGGTATGCTGAGTTCACCGACAAAAATGAAATTGTTAAATTGGAACGCTCATATACCGTGAACAGCAAAAAGTCTTTTCTTCTTAACACGGTGAAGGTTCGTGAAGCGTCTAAGTGGATTAGAGTTTTGCATCGATTTTCGTCATCATTGGAATTGTAATTCATTTATCGTATGCAATATCGAAAAGTATATGGAGTATAGAAATCAAATTGCTGCAAATTGTATGGAGATGTTTGGCTAATTATGGAGGGCGAGTAAGAGGTGTAGTGTGGATGATATAGCTAGGATGGTTTGGTATATTGATCATTGGGGAAACGTCAAATGCTGAGCTAACCGTCTGAAGCTTGAGTTGCCCAAGGATGAAACACACTTACAGAATGGTGCAAATGATAAACTGTGAGTTCCTTTGGAAGCTTTGAAATATATTGATAGTTTGATTCGTTTTGAAAAGCCTAAATGTTGGCTCAGGGAGACTGGACTACTGGTTCACCACAACTTCCTTTAAGCTTACGGGTTAACCCTTGGGAGACTGGACTGCAAATGATAGACTGGATTACTGGTTCACCACAATTTGTGGCTACGTCCAGTCTCACGAGAGACTCTCTCGAGCTACACTACTTTCGTTAAGCTTACGGGTGCTTAACAAACAGTTACAACTTGAGAACTCGAGTCACACGAGCCTTAACACACATGCTCAGAGATACCACACTCCAAAACTTCAACCCGAATGAAGTACCCATCTTTCATACAACCAAAGGAAACAAGCTTTCCTTCAAGAGTGTACTACACTTAACACTCAAGAACAAAAACTCTCTTAAAGAGTATATTATGAGTAAATAATTACGCTCAAGAACACAGTAACGACTTCCCGAAATGGCTCTCAAAAGCTATGAAAATATAAATGAATAATGCAATGAAAGAATAATGAATTGGTGAAGTGTTTTGTGTTGAGAGTAGACTCAAGGACCCCTTTTTATACTCAAAAATACGCTCCAACGGATGGGAGATGATTAGGGTTGATTGGCATGATTTGTGGGATTTAAGTCAAAAGAAGATCTATTGAAAATAGGCCTAACATCGATGTTCAAGTACTGAACATCGTTGTTCTAGCTCAAACTTTCCAATTGAATTGCCCAACAGTGGCCATAACACCAATGTTCAAAGAGGAATGTCGCTGTTGAAGGCATTGACTTTCAAAGAAGGAAACATTTTGTCTTAAATTTCTTCCAAAAGTCAAGAGCCAACATCGATGTTCAAGAATGATCGTCATTATTCTGGACTCTACTACCAAAGGAAGATTTTGAGCTAATATCGATGTAGATGGGCCTACATCACTGTTAGAAAACTTTCTACCAAACTCAGGTTGCTTAGCTTTGGCCTTAACATCGATGTAGCAACACCTACATCGCTGTTAAAAAAGCTACTGGAATCTTCAAACCTTGCGCAACAGTGATGTTCACCTTTTAACATCCCTGTTGGGAAACCTTAAGCCAGAATTGGGTTTTCCCAGACTTGCCATAACATCAATGTAGAGAACTTCAACATCGTTGTTAGGGTGGTTCGTCAGAGCCATGGTGTGGCAGGTCAACACTGAAAACCGATGTTAAACATCAAAGTTTTCCAAATTAAAAACCAAGTGTTTGAAACTCTTATTTAATGAGGTTTAGTAAGAAACCAAGTATAAAATCTTAAAAACCACGTCAGGTAGGTGAAATCACGGGTAGCCAAGTTAGAGCCAGTTTTCATGGTTTTTTTATCAAAGTTCAAAAAACAAATGGTGGTTATTAAAATGTTTTTGTTAGAAAACCATTTAAATATGTTCTGAAATAAAAACCAATCATAAAAGATTAAAAATCACTTAGTTGATTTGGACGCTGAAAAACAATGCCGAAAACCAACGCTGAACGTGGAACGTTGTTTTAGTTTAGGCGACAACCAAGTGTTTTTGGTATATAAAAACATTTATGAAAAATGTTTTAATTATGCATGAAAATGATTTGAAAGTTTTTGAGAGACAAGACTTGAACCCTAATGATAGCCTTGTCACAATAAAACCAACTCAATTTCTAAGTCTAAATCTTCATCTCTAGTCTTTGTTCTTGGTTTCATTTGATCTTTTCCCCATGTTTGTTCTTCGCCTTGATATGTTCAATAAGGTTTCTTCATATCCTTGGCGGTTTAGCATTTATCAAAATCTATCAAAAATGAACATCACTTTAGTACGACGTTATCGTAAAGTGTCTTCCAATAGTATTTTGTTAGCCTAGTTTATCATTCTTTCCCAACTAAAAACGATACATCGGTCAAGATAATTTACACTATCACCGATAATACTAGCATTGCTAAGATAATGTATTGCTACCAGTTGTTGATGAGTAGGTTCTAGTTCTAGTCCCGGTTCTAGAGCCTTATTTTTGTTAAGTTAATCTTTTAATGCAAAAATGACAGGTGGCTAAAAATTTTATCTAAATATATTTGTTACTTGGCTTGTAAAATAGTGTGAATTGGATAATATACACCATATAATTCACAACTTGTCTGATACCCTGATGTTTCAAAAAAACAACGAGATAAAAAATCGTAAAGAAACCCTCGAAAGAGTTGATAGACCATTCACCTAAAAACCAAATTACATCAATTAAGAATAAAAGAATATATAATATGTCACTCGTCTTAAGTGCCACTTGTAATACTCCAACCCGCGTAACCCGAATAATTGGATTCCCGAACTGAAATATTGCTAAATTGGTATCCACATACAATATTTCTCCAAATAAATTAAAAGCATTTAATTCAAAAATCCAAACATTTTAAATGTTTTTAGACATTTATTGGAGTTAATTCAAAACAGTGCGGAAGCTAACTATAGTTTAATAAAAATCATCATGACATCATTATTAACAGAAACCACCATAGTAACGATCCGTTCTAAGTCCTGCATCCGTACACCTCCCCCGTCTCGCTACTCTTCACGATCAACTTACCCAGTCTTACGTGCGTGCACCAAAACAAAACAACAACGCACTTGGCGATAAGCTGAGTGAGAAATATTTAACATTTCAAACATACATATAAGCGAACCTACTAGTTCACAGATGTCCCATTGCATCATGCACATAAGTATAATACATGCAATCCACGTAAGCAGTTGTTCATCACACAATTTATCTAGCACTTTTCCATCCTCGTTCTCATCATACCTATGTGTTCATCGTAATGGTGGATCACAATTGATTTACACTTACGATCTATACTAGACAAAGGACTTTCTACTTTTCTTGGAGTCATGATTGTTCCCACTAGATCAGCGGGTCATGCTCGACCAACAAAGGAGTTCTTCGTTGGGTGGGTAGAATCCCCACCTGATGGATCACCAGGGAGTTCAGGGATACCCGTACGTACTTTTTTACCCGATGTTACCATTGGGCCCTGCATGTGCCACATGGCAGTACTATTAATACTAGTACTTGAGTCAGTCCTAGAGTTCCTCTAGGCAGACTTACCATAGCTCATGAGATTGGATTAACACACGTGTAACATATGCTTCACGTATCATAACAAATATCGGCCTAATGTTAGGTATCGGCACTCAAACTTACCGTCATGCAACACATAAGGTCTCAGGAGCCAACCATGTCTGTCTAGCGGAACCTGTTACGGTACCTGAGTGCTGGTGGACGGTACCTGAGTACCACCACACGATACCGGGTTACCATGCAAGGAAACAACCGATAGTACAGAATGGATTGTGGCGGTAGCTGGCTACCGTTTGCGTGACAGTTGAGTACCGAACGAACCTAGCAATCGACAGAGCGGAAACAACTATGGCGGTAGCTAAGTACCGGTAGGTGGTACCTACCTATCATCTGGCGATCTACAATCTAGTGCAGCGCGAACTTTTGACTTTCAACGTCTTTTTCAAAGTCCCGAATCCAATTCCAACCAATTCAAACGATAAAACATGATTACTATATCGCGTAAAACATATCCAATAAATCATCCAACGCCTAAGATCATGGTTCTACCCGTTTGATTCAATCAACGATAACCTAAACCACAATCAAGCAATTCTAAACAATGATCTCACACAAATCTATCACGACAAGCAACTATGAACGGGAATTTCAAACCTAGATGCATATTCTAGTGTTAGATGTTCACGTACTCACCTCGATTGATTTGATTTGATCAAGGAGAACGAAACTTGGAAGCTATCAACGGAGTAGTCGCATCCCGCAGTCTAAATCGGGTTCATTGCCCCCAGACGCCATCACCGAAAGTCCGGAATAGATATGTCCGCTGCCACACCGTGCCCCCGCTACCCAGAACTGACCGCCACTACCCAACCAACATTAGAGTACCGTCACTGCTGCTCAGGTACCGTCCATGCTGGTTGAGTCCCGCCTCGCTGCCCAAATCAGCCCGGATATTGCTAGGGCACCATCGCCATCGCTGCAGGTAGCCAGAGAAAGGGGTCCAGACCTTGCCGGCATTGGTGAGAGGTCGCCACCTTTGCCTCACCGTCGCCGAAAGAACCAGTCTCGGACAAGGATGAGCCACTCTGCCATGCACTTCTGCTGCGCTAATCGAAACAGAGAGGAAGGAGGAGCAGGAGATGGGGATCACTGCCGCTGGGCCTACCACCTAGGTCATCACCGGAGGGATTGCCACCTGCGTACAGCGTTGTTGGGGTTGCAGACTGGCGAAGGACAAAAAAGAAGGCAGGGGTTTTGCCGGGAAGAATAGAGGCCATCTTCCCCATTGTCCAATTGTCACTGCATCGCCGTGGTCGGGAAGCCGGATCGCCACCTAGCCGCTGCGTCGTCGCATTGAATCGAAGAAAAGAAACGAGCAAGGAGCAGCGACCCACGGATCGAAGAAGAAAAGGGGAACTAGGGCTCCGCGTGAAACCTCAGCCACAATTCCGTGTATATATATAAACCTCAGCCACAATTCCGTGTGTATATATATATATATATATATATATATATATATATATATATATATATATAATCTTTTTATATATATATATATAAAATCTTTTTATATATATATATTCCGTGTGTGTTTATATATATATATATATATATATAAAATCTTTTTATTTATTTATTCTACTGTAACATCTATTAAATGTATAACATTTTACATATAAGTCCAAACTCACAAAACTATATGTCGTTGGTAATCTTTTTGCGAGATCTACTCAATGATCTAATTTTTAATGTATAATTTTAACATTCTGACTTACTCATGTTTTTAAGACAGGAAGGATCATACTTTTCGCCAAATACCTCTGAATTGAGTTTGGTTTGCATTTCTAAGTTCAGATTGTTAGCCATAATGACTTATTAAAAGTCGGTACTTACAACTTTATATTTTTCTCGCCTTGGGTCTATCTCATTCATTAATAAATTCTCTTTGCTAGAGACTATCTTTATTTTTATTAAATAAATCCATCATTTGCATTGGTTCAAATCGCATACAGGTGATTAAAACACCCCTAGTCACTCTTAATTCTTTAAAAAAGTTACTTTTTTTATTAAATAATACTTATTTATCTTAAAAATTCCAATAAACTACTAGACCGGTTTATAGGGTGTTACACCACTTTCCTATGTGGTTGTTGTGTTTATGTAGTTCTTTGGATCCTATGTCGTACCTCACCTCTTGTTGTCAATGCCTCGCCATGATCCAATCTTGGTTGCATAATAGATATCCATTGATTCTAGATTGAGCCTAGTCTGAAAGTCGGTCAAAATGTTTCTGTTGGAACTAAACTCATACTCTATGTTCACCTCTAACATCGATATAGACACCACCTGTCTAGAAAACATTCTCAACATCGAGAATATGTGCCCATTCTGTTTCCAACAATTGAGCTTGTCGAACTCCCCTACGTTTTCTTTGTTGTAATCGCATAAGCCGCCTTCGTACATCAAAAGTTAATTGTGTGAACTTGTCGTTGTAGAAGTGGTGCCAGACTTCTTCTTCTTTGAGAAAAATGTTACCAACGATATTCTTTAAAATACCCTTCCCCATTGACGTGGAACGGGATTGGTTCTCACTAGTCTATGGAGGGCCATACAAAATACGGAGTTCAGAATATAAAGATTTAAGTAATAAAACAATGTTACTCATGCCATCCTTCTAATCAATAAAATGTTCAAAAAATAATCATTTTCATTAAAAAGAAACAATCATAGTATTACTTCATAAGAATATTAAAATATTCAAATTTTGAAGCAGGAACTACAAATAATAGTAATCTTGTAAATATCAATTATGTGGAAGTAATTCTAACATGTTGGAGAGATTTTCAACAATATCAAATTCATTCATATTAATAATCACATGACCAAGGTTAAACTTAAGAAAGAAAAAGTTCTTCTCTATAACTCAAACCCCCTTTTAATCAGCTTATACGTAATGTTCCACCAGATTGTAATATCCTTTGAAAATTATACAATGTTTCTATGCATAAACTGACAAAAATCCTTCCACACAGTTGAGTTATATCGATTACCCCAAATTAATTTCAAATTTTTCCTTAATGTTGGTCATTACTCCTCGCATAGTCGTCAACCCAATTGAACACACAAACTTAAAACATAGCATGTGCACCTCTAGTGTAGAAACTACCCATGGCGCTAGAAGGGAGACAAAGTTCTCTAAGTATAGGATTGATGGTTGTGTCATTACTAGCGTTGCCAAAGTCAAATGCAAACACTTTATCTTCTAAAAAATATTCATGCAAAATATGCTGAAGCAAAATAATAGTATTGTGAGTAGTATGATACCATTAAACTCATTGAAGGCCAACATGTTTATGCCTGAACCTATGAGTATCAATCTAATAACACGTAACACCATATACGACAAGTAATTATATGTTTTGCCCCAAATATCTTAGCAAATAATGACAAAAAATTATAAAATATTGAAAAAATTGCAAAATTTAATGTTTCAGAGGAATATTAATTAATACTCCCTCCGTCCCCCTAAGATGTTCTCATTTTGATTTTTCTATGGGGGACGGAGGGAGTACATTTTTTCTAATTGTTTTTTTCAAAACCTATAGCTTGTAGGATTAATGCAATTTAACAATATTTTACAAAACAATATTTTTCTAAAAATATAAATGACAAATTTTCTTCGTAAATTATCTTAGTAATTCTTTATTTATTTTGCTCATCGCTATGAATAAAGAGTTCGCCTCATTTTTGTTAGCAAAAATAAAAAAATTGGTTTTGTTTGCCATTGCCCTTCAACTTAGAAAATTCAACAATGTGACTCGCCGCGAGGTGCTCGTTGACCGAACCATAACCCACAGGAGCCTCTATATTTTTATCTTTTTCACAATGTAGGCAAAATCAAATGCACTTGCCACTTAAAACTTTTTTCTGTTTTTAAAATGATATTTAAATAGATCATATGTAAGTTTTTTTAGCTTGCTTTGATCCCGCAGAGAACTTAGATTAACATTGCAGATTCACATTGCGTCTCCCCAATTGGACTATTACTTTCAAGAGGAGGCTCCTTTGTCACCTTCTCGTCCTCCACACCGATTGAATCCATGAGATTCGTGTCAAGACGTGACTAGGTTCTCATGTACTCGTAGAACTCACAGTCGCCCATGGCGTCATTGAGATATCTTTTGGAAACCAAAAAAAATTTCAAAAATTAAACCAAAATGTCATTGAGATATCTTTTGTTTTTTACTTTGGAAAATTGAACTGAACTGAATAAACTGAATTTTTCTATGTACTTCGTTTTATCTACATGAGTCAGGGTCGGCCATGGTGCTTTACCGGGCAAGGCCTGTTTTTTCAGGGGTTAATAATTTAAGTTATCTATTACAATATTTAATTATAATACTATAATTTTGTTATGTATATTACTATAATACTCCGAAGTATTAACTATTGTTTTATAAAATAATTTATACTCCATATAATTTAATTTGTTATGACCATGACCCATTTTTCGTCTTGTCAAGGGCCATCATATCCTTGGGATCGACCTTGATATGAGTATATGTGATATAGAAAATAATTTATAAAAACATAAATGTAAATAACTGAACAAATGATTAAATTTATTTTTCCTTGAATACTAATCATTTGTAACCATATTATAATATTTAATAATTAAAAATATAAGCACCAATAACTAATTATAATACATAGTTATATTAGCATTATAAATTAATATGAATATTTTTCATATTTGCATGAAAAAGTTGGTGTAATAATGGAAATGAAAGTATTATACAAAAAATGTAAATACTCCATAATTGGTATTTACATACGAAGCCTTTGAGAATATTTAGAATCTCCTAGATGTTTGGTGAGCACTTAACACCCCCTCTCAATTTGAGGGCTGGGTATGTGTATAATTGATTGAACCCTCTTTTTGTATTATTTTTTTCACAAGTTAATTTAGTTCTAGTTATATAAGAATGTAAGTGTCTAACTTGTGTTTTAGATGTAATAAGGCCAGAGCTTTTAACTTTTACATCTATTATATGTTCAATACATTTAATAGGTGGGATAAGCGATTTGTTTAGAGTAATTCTTCACTAAGGACCTATTCCTTAGGACTGGAAAATAGGAAGTAGATGTTGGAAAAATTAGAAAAAACTGGTAGATACTGGAATGATCTGGAAGAAACTAGAAAAATTGGAAGAAACTTGAAGAACTAGAAGAAACAAAAAGAAACTAGAAAAAATTAGGTGAAACTGGAAAAACTAGAAACAATTAAAAAGTCTAAAAAACTTTTAAAATTTGTCATTATTATTAATTTATTATTATCACTATAATTATTATTATATTCATAGTCACGTTATCTTAATCAATGTCTTTATGACAAAAAAGCATTGTGATTTTTCATACAAAAGAAAATCTACTTTCACAAATTTTTTAATTAGAATATGAAGTTAGCATAAATATTAAAGTTTTAAATTTAAAAAGTTATTGCGGTTCTGTTGCACCTCAATTTATTTATGTAGTATTTATTATAAAATAATTTATTTATAATTACACTTTATATATTATAAGATTTTTTTTAAATATCACATCTGTCACATAATGTGATCAAAATAATTTTTTTATTTAATGATAGACATTGTATTTTCATTGTAAGTCATATTCTGGAAATAAAAATATAGAACTCAAAATTTTTTAATGCAGTTTAAAATATGATGTTTTCTTATTTTATTATATAGATTAATAAACAAAAAAGTGTACTCTTGGTATTTAAAAGTTAAAGAAATAATAATAATAATAATAATAATAATAATAATAATAATAATAATAATAATAATAATAATAATAATAATAATGAGTGTGAATCCTAAAAATAGTGAAATAGAAAAAATTAAAAAAAATGAGATAATATATAAACTATATTTATGAACATAATAGTTATAATAATTATAGTGAAGATAATATTAATAATATAACTACTACTATTGTTAGTAGTAATAATAATATAATAATCACATTAAAAATATATTATTTGTAGAGTAATTGTTTGGTGAGTAGAAAAAGTTTGAAGAAAATGAGAATAGTTAGTTTGACTTTGAAAATTTGCTCCTTACCACACACAATTAAGTGAATGAATGAAAATGAGAATATTTAGAATCTCCATAATGGAAATGAAAATTTGCTCCTTACAATTTTTAAGTGAATGAATATATTAAAAGTATTTATATATATTGCTCCTTATATAGTTTAGTTTGACTTTGAAAATTTGCTCCTTACCACACACTACGTTTTCATATAAAAAAATATTTTAAAAATCCAAAAAAACCAAAAAATGAAAAACCAAACCGCAGAAAATGAGCTTATAAACCAAGCGTTCACATATTTATTTACATAAAAATGAACCAACCCAAACTTTATCCTTACGTTTGGTTTTCAGTTTTAGATGAAAACTGAACCGAAAAAAATGAATCTAGCTATAAATGGTGTCATTCATTTACACTCAAAATGACTATCAACAAAATCTAGTCGTTGTAAAATACAGGGTTATTACGGAAATCATTTTCCACTCACGCCTCTCAGTTAAAGCCCTCCCCCATTCACATACATGCATCTATTTGTATGGTTAGAATGATCTCTTGAGAATGTCCTTTGCAAAAAAAATACATAAACATTAACTTTTGAATTTTGCAATGAGGACGAAGACTAAGCTTATGATTTTAAGGGGTAGCTTAAGATGGGGGAGGGGTTTAATTGTGAAAAGGGGGTGAGAAATTACTTTTTTTAATGTTGTATTGAACATGTAGATAACAACAGGAGTGACAAAGGATTGGTCATGGAAAGGAATCAAAGACATAGACATTACTTTTTGATGGGAGTGTAAACGAATGTTAATCGGATCAGATGTACCATTACCAAATTTTTTATCCGTTTATTTTTATTGGATATCAAATTTGGATATGGATCTTGACGGATGCTAAAAATCAAAACTGTATCTGCATCCCTCGGATGTCGGTCAGATATCCAATATATTTGTATCTGCTTTCAAATTTTCAAAGTCAAACTAAACTATATAAGGAGCAATATATATAAATACTTTTAATATATTCATTCACTTAAAATTTGTTTTGAGGTTGTATTTTTCTTATTTTATTGTAATATATACTATTCTACAAAATTTTCATATGGTAAAAATTAAAGTATTACATGCTACACATACACACGTAGAAAAACAAATTATATTCCTAAAAAAATTGGGAATTGGAGATGTAATATAAATAAGGATACAATTTGGAGCATGAGAATTGTATCGAAGGTAGTAGAAACGTAAAACTAAGATGCTTAGTACGAAATAAATGTGTTGATGAGTTTTAGAATCTGGGCCTAAAGTAGACTAGGTAAGGGGAGTAATTTGAACGAGCAGAGTGCTCCTAGATTACAAGAGTGCGGTATAAGTGTATTATTACTTGGTAAGATTGTGATGTCCCTCATCTAAAGTGAAGGGAGTATTTACACAAGTCACTCGTCCTATGCATTTGTCATCTAGTTGTTTGTTTTGGACAGAGCCCATGTCATGATTGTGGGTGGTGACCCAGAAGATACGGGTCCCTAGGGGTGAGCAGGGTACGGTATTTAGCTCGTACCGATACCGTACCAAATATTTCGGTTCGGTATGGGATTTTACTCCGTACCGATCCCGAAATATCGGTTCGGTATGGTTCAGGTTGGTTTGGTTTCGGTTTCAGTACAAATCGGGATGAATATACATACCTACTTTACACGTTAAAATTTAACCATGCCCCTTTATTTTTGAAAATTAAAAAGTGAATTTAAATAAAAAAGCATGAAAAATTAAAAAAATAAATATTTAAATTCAAGAAATGCATATCAAAATTTAGTTTATATTTCACAAACTAAAAAAACGAACAACAATAAAGGAGTGTTTTGAATCTTTGTGAATACTTTTATGTTCATACACAAAAACTAAAACTCAAATAAAAATATAATTTACACATAATAGAACTTGAACCAATTTTTTTAAAATTATTATTTAGTGAAGGAATATAAAAATATTACTCCGGGGTATTATTTTTTATAATATTTTAGTAAATATTTTTGGTTCGGGATTTTCGGTATGGGACATCACCTCGTACCGTTCCCAAATACTGTACCGACCATTCGGTTCGGTACGATTCCTTCACGGTACTTTTTCAGTTCGGTATTTTTCGATTCGGTATTCTCAGTTTTTTTTTGGGAAATTTCGGTATCGGTTCGGTACTTGCTCACCCCTACGGATCCCTATCACTGGTACAAGGAATGTAAATACATGCATCAAATAATGTACGGGTGTACCACACACAAAGAATGTTCCTGAGTGGGTCTGAAGATTTAGACAAGGCATAAGGAATCCAATGCTCCTTTCTACGCTATAAAGCTTAAGTCTTTTCCTTTAATGGTCGAGTACGTTATACTTAAAGGGTCTGAGTGTGCACTGTTGCAGAGACCGAGCACACATCTTAGTCGTTCGGGTTCTAAATTGTGGGGGGGACCAGGTCCGAGTTCATGTATTTAGGAAGAGGCCGAGTGTGGTTGTGTAACCGGAAGACTTGGTTCAGCCAACTCACTCTGCAGAGTACGCTTTGTCTGACTGAGTGCGTTCTGACCATTCGAAGTTAAGTGGGCTTTTGCTTTGGGCCAATGATAACTGAATGGGCCGGAGACTCCTCAGACTAGGGTATTTATCATGTGCTATCTCAACAAATTAGAATTGAAAATTATATTTAGGGACTATTTTAAAAATATTTTTTTTTGTAAGAATTACTTAATAAAAAATATTTTACAGGGACCAAAAATAAAAGCCGCCTATTTCATTGGGTTGAAAAAAATATTTAGCCCTACTTTTAAAACTCCATATTTGATGAATAGGGATTAAATATAAAAAATTCCTCCAATTTGAGTTGTTTGTTACCGTTTCACATAATCAAATGTTAACTACTTACCCATTTTTTACATTCATTTGAATATAACTTTTTAGTATATTAATTTCATTTTTAAATTTACACCAATTTTCATATAAAACAGATGAAAAGTAATTATAATCAAATATCAAAACCTGGAACATATAATTTAAATTGAAGCAGAACGAACACTAGAGACAATTAGTAAAATTTATCCTAAAAATGGATGAGCCTCATTTACGAGAATTCTCTCGGACGCCGTCAGACGAACAAAGAAAATTAGACTTTCATCAATGAAAATATGAAATGAAATTTACTTCTAAAACAAACCCCACACGTGGCATGAAGAGAAGCGTTGAATCTACGCGTTTCTCGAGACGTCTAAATTAAATGATAGAGCATCGTATTCGGTGTGAAACGAACAACTAGTCAATTACACAATGAACACACGTAACCGTATATCGTACTTTAATACCCTGTGGCTAAGGAACATCGTGGACCCACACCGCCTCACACTCCGCCTTTTAAATACACGCCATTCCCTTCTTCCCTTCCCCATCTCGATCTCCCATATCTTGCCCGACTCACCGAGCAAAGCATCCGCGTCGAACGCTATCTGAGGTTAGTTTTATTTTTTGTTTTCCAGTAGATCAGATTTAGATCTCCTTGAGGTTCTTTCATTTCTCGGTGATTATAATTATATTTTGATTGATTTTGGTTTCGATTCTTCTATGATTCTAATCGATCCCCCAAAATATCATGGACAAACTGTTTCCTGTTTCTAATTTCTGGTTCTTGGTGTCGATAACGATTAATACGTTAATTGATTTGATGATCTGTTGAAATTCTATAGTACCAGTACGAGCGATTGTATTTCTGGAAGTTAAATTAGATCCGCGATTTGGATCGCATTTCTAGGGTTAGGGTTTGTTGATACGGGTGCTTATTGGTAAATCCACGGTTTATGTTGTGCAGATCTCTGGTAGAAGAAGCAACTAGTTTGTCGAAACTAATTACATGGTTAGTAACACAGAGGTTCTGATCCCAACTGCTTTTGATCCCTTTGCTGAGGGCGAGGACAGTGCCATTACCAAAAGAGAAAAGGAGTATGTGCATATCCGCATCCAACAGAGGAATGGGAAGAAGAGCCTGACAACAGTGCAAGGGCTGAAGGAAGCGTTCAGCTACAACAAGATCCTCAAGGACCTCAAGAAGGAATTCTGCTGCAACGGCACTGTAGTCCAGGATCCCGAGCTTGGGAAGGTGATTCAGCTTCAAGGCGATCAGCGCAAGAATGTTTCTCAGTTCCTTGTCAATGCCGGTATTCTGAAGAAGGATCAGATCAAGATTCATGGTTTTTAAGCTCCCTTTATCAGACTGATTGATTGCGTGTGTTTGCAAGTGGTCGTTTATCTCTACTACTGGTGCAGTAGAGTTCTGTTTGTTTGTTTTCTGTGTTGTTCCGTGTTCTTGCCCATGATCATGTCATCATGGCACCCATGTTGATCTGGAATTGTAATCGCCTACTTTCTTCCAGTAATAAATGTGACTTATACCTTTGTGTTAATACTGTTTCCATTGTTTATGGTTTTCCTGAACACCTACATGTAGCCAAAGTTGTGGAGCACGACTATTCCAGTTTTGTGTGACAAGTTTCCTTCTCCTTCCATAAAAAAGATGTTCTTCACTTTTATTGATGCCATCTTGAGCCGCTTCCATGTTCTTTAGATGGCCGGGCTCCTGTTATTCTGGAAAACCTTCCAATTCCTTAAAGGCATATAGTTATCATTAACAAGTTTAATCAAGAACAAGATTACAAAGGAGTTCTTTTTTGTGTGGTTAAAACTCAAAAACAGTTAGAAGATAATCCTGCAGGAATATAACCATTGCTGAGTAACTTGTTAAATCATCAGATGATGCATCTGCAATTGCTCTTGCCAAGTTCTTGAAAGTGCAGGCATCAAAGTAGCAGCCCCGAGATTGAGAATCCAAAACTAAGTCCTTTCAAACACAACCACTATTGTTCAATGTAGCACTCTACTATATATATAAAAGCTGAATGGAAAATTCCATCCAATTTCAGCTCTAATCCTACGGTCCAATTTCATTTGCAATAGCAACATCTAGCCGTCAATTGCTAACGCCAAATGCGTTCAGAAATAGATCTACGCCAACCAGTGAGATGCATCTCCCTCCAGTCCTCCACTTCTCTCTCCCTCGCTCCTCATGCCTTCACGAAGGTAAGATCCAGACATCTGAAGCCTATTGCGAATTGTTTTCGATTAAGGTTTTTGATTATTTTCTAAGATTTAATGGTTTCCATATAAACACGAAAACATAGATCTTAAATTCATTCCAAAAATCAAACAAAATCAAAGAGAAAAGTCCAGAAGATCCAGTGCCCCTAGAAGAGTTTTACCTAGGGTTGTTTCTTAGATTCCAGTGGCCGATGCCGGTTGAAAGTGTCGTGCAGCCTGTGCTTCCTTAAAAAAACGAAGAGAAAGCTCTGGAAGATCCCAACAAGATGAATCGGTCCTTCAAGATGGGCGGGCCATTACAGCTTGTGGAAGATGTAGAAGGTGGAGGTCATAGTTGCAGGAGTTCAATCAGTTGCTCATCATCTTTCACGCCATTGACGCAGCAGATAAGGTACATCCGAATTTCAGCATTAATTTCTTTATTTTTCTTTCATAATTTAGGTTTCAAATTTATCTTCTTTCCATTTATACTCATATATATCTCCATTTTAATTTCATATTTATTTCAGTTAACAATTTTGGAGCTTCCCCTCAAAACAAGTTTGGCTCAGTTGCAGACGACGACTAAGGGCACGAACAACGTTGGCCGAATGTTTATTTGAACATGGCGCAAGAGAAGTATCCCTATAAAACAGAGCTGCTCAACATGAGTTTAGGTTGTTGCCATTCTTAATAGTTCTTAACATTTAGTTTTTCTAATGAAAAACAAAACAAAGCCTACATTATTAAACATCACGCACCAAATATATGCACAAAGCCTTTGACAATGTAATCACCACAGAAAAAACATACCAATTTAGGTATATGTTTACTGGAGTAACACATTAATCTCCATGCAAGAATTAATCTGGATTTACATACTGTAAGAAATGAATGATATAAATTAATGTTAATAATTCTTAGTGCATGACACTGATTATACTCTATTCTTAATGGGGCTAGATTTTGTCTCTGTTGCTTTGTATAAGATTTAAGGTTGGGGTACCTTTTTTAAAATTTGGGCATTTCTATATTTATATGTGGTTAAAACCTCATCTCTCAGTTATTGTCCTTTATGCTTCATGTGTAGAGAGACAATAGAGACATTTTTGCTTACTCTATATCTAAAGGTGCGATATTAGATATGGCTTCTTGCTTTCGTTTCTCTGTAATACTGCACATTATTTTTTGTGTACTCTTATAGCTGTTTCTAAGACCGCTATCAGGTTGATGCCTATTTGTGTATTAAGGTTCTATATGCTTCTTGAGTTAGATATGAAGAAGCTTTTTCGTACTTGACTGAAATTAAAGGACAAGGTCATCCTTACCTATTTTTACACAAAGAAGCATAAATAAAGGACCATCTTGCTTTATCCATTTAAAGGGTGGGGACTAGACAACTTAGTAACTTTGGTGTATTTAGAGCTCAATCTTCTTCAACTTTACAAAATTTGCCAACAAATCTTGAGTGAAATACCCCAAGTTTCCAGACACACAACAGCTTGCTCCCATATTAGCAAACAGTGGGGTTGTCGGTCTCATTTGCACTTGGTTGAATTGAAATGATGTTTTATTTTGTTGCAAAAGTTTCATCTTCACTTGGTTGACATGGTTTTTTGGACTGTTAGTGTCTGGGCAGGTGATGTTTTACTTGCTGTCCATCAAGACTTGGTTCACATGGTTTTTTGGCTCTTGATGTTTGGTCAGGTCAAAGCATGGTTTTGGACAATATAATGGTCATTGATATTTCTTTTTCATAGTGTAAGCTTTGTATTGGCTCATGCCTTTTTGGGTCATAGGGTCGAGTCAGAGTCCCAGGTGTCTTTTAAACTTTGCATTTGGGTTACGACTTGGCTGCGGGTTACAAGTTTTAAGTATTGGTTATTTCATCTTGGCCAATGCTACAGAAAAAGACTGAAAAAGATCTTAGTATAACCTGATTTCCTGAACTAACAAAACTTAATACCATTCACCATTGAAGAGAAATAGGTATTCATTACTACATGGAACGGCTTTTGTGGTGATGATACTCCTGGTTTTTTATAAACCTCCCTATGATCATTATTTACAGACCCTGTAAATTTAAATCATTATTCTATACCTATCCGCACATTCCTCTTTGAGCCATACAGGAACACGATCATATTATAAATCTAACAGTAGTAGTCATTTGTGCAAGATCTTTGCCCCTGAAATCAACTCCGATGCACCAGTGAGTTTCAAAACACCCATGTTTCTATATACAATACAAGGTATGTGATTGCACTCCTTTCCCATTTTTTCTCTACTCATATTAAAGTGGATGGTCATTTTTTTACACCGATGTTGTCTCACGCAGTCATTTACCCTTTCTTTACCTCCCCTTATCTATTGTATATATAAAAGTAGAATCAAAATTGAGATCTAATTTTGGCTCCGTAATTAAAGAATTGGATGGTCCAATTTCATCCACCGCTGACAAAATCCGGCCGTTGATTAAGAAGGCAGTTGATGTTTAGAACATGAAATCCGAAGTGATTTTATTAAAGAAGAGCAATTGTGGTTTGATATCTTCATTCCCAGTACGAGCGGTTTTGATCTTCGTCTTGAGAACAAAGGTGTTGAGCATCTACCATTGCCTCGATCTCCAGGTTTCGCAAGTGCTGCAAGTTCGTTGCTTATTTGGGTATCAGGTACTCCGTATGTGGTATGTCACAATCCTTGAATTTTCTTTTTTTTTTCTCAACTTCAATTACCCAATGCCCCAATGTGTAAACTTTTTCTCCCTTTTATTTTTCTCAATTTTATCAATTCTTATAATCTTTATTTGAGTTCCTGTTTCATTTTTCTTTTAAAACTCACAATTGGGTTCTTTAAATTTCTTCTTTCTTTTTTTTTTAGTGTTGCTTCCCCCCTCGCACTTCAGATCTCCGCCCAGCTCTCAATTCAGCTCCAATGGCGGCGGCATTGAAAAACGCCCTGCTAAAGCACCTGAGAGTGGAAGTCGTAGCACTGCGAAGCCCCACCCCAAACCCCGGTGGCCCATTGGCCCGGTTTAGATAGCTTGGATACTGTGGAAGTTGTTATGGCCCTGGAAGAAGAGTTTTCTTTTGAGATCCCCGACAATGAAGCAGACAAGATCAACACAATCAGTCTTGCGGTTGACTTTATCGCTTCACACCCACAGGCCAAATAGACCTACACCCGACGGCCCTCAATTTCCCTTCATCTTTATTTAGCATTATCGGTTTGTGTTTAGAGCATGCCGTTGAACTATGTAAGCCATTTCCCCCCCTTTGCCAAACAGTCTCTCCAGTGATCTGTGAGATCTTGGCAACATTTTTCGGACTAATTCAGAGCTATGACTTTAAGAATGGGTTTTTTTTTAATTCAAAAAAAAAAATTCTTCTTTTTCCAAAAGTATTCTATATGATGAAACCTTTTCTCTTTAGCATGTATTTTATCTATGTTTGACATAATATTTAATTTACAGTAACTAATGATACATCAAACAATTTCCCTTGCTGCTTACTTGCTATGAAGTTTTGTGAAATAAATGCAACAATGCATCATGTGTCTAACAGAAATAGCCTCACTGTTTTTTTCACAAGAGCAAGGTCGCTGACATTTTGACCCCCTACACACCATGGGAGTTGGGATTATGCTGGGGCTGTTGTTGTTCTTCGTTTGTGTCAAAATATATAAAAGTTTAACAAGGTGAAAATGTGAAAGTTTGTAAAATAGAGGATTAGAGGATGTATATATCAATATATATTATGCTTTCGGGATTGAAGGTTTTTATCTCAAAATAATGTGTTCTTTTATTTTGTGCATTTTAGAGAAATGCTTCACCCATCTACTACTTGTTCAACAAAATGCTAAGGCTATAAATTACTTGTATTGTGCTATGAATCCGAAAGACTTATTAGTGAATTCAAAAGACTTGTTGAAGATTCCTAGGTGAGATAAAATTTGAAGTCATCTTTGAGGGTACCACACAAGTCAAGGAAGTAACATTCATTATGCTTGTCCATGAATATGAAACTTTTTAGATGAAAGAAAAAACATGAGAAAAACCGATGGCATGTTTGAAAGGTTATCTTACATTCTCAACAACTTCGACACTCTTGGGAATAACTATGATGAACGAGATCTCATACAAAAATTACTTCGTTGCCTCACTCGAAAATGTGAGTCCAAAGTCGATGCCATCAATAAAAGAAGAATATTCAACATTTTAACCTAAGATGGTGTGAGAGGTAAATCGATTACCCGTGTGACTACCAAGTTGCAAAATATCATTGAGAAAAAAGAGAAGAGATCATTAGCTTTCAAGGACTTTTCTTCAAGAGCAGATGATCATAAAATTGAATCAGAAATGGTATGATTGGTATTACTCATTGAAAGTTTTAACCAATGGTACCACTCATGATATGGTACCACTCTTATAATGTTCACTTTTATCACTCACTTCTTGAGATGAAGACGGGAAGCAGAGGATTTTTTTTTTATTCTATGTGATGCTTTAGGCTATAAGGTGTGGAGTGATTTTTCCTTTGTGACCATCCACATCTTTTAACTCACTGTATTTCCATATTTCATATCACTCAGAGGTGCGGTATGTCCATTCTTTTTCTAACATTACTTTTATTACATTTTGTCTTTCATTTTCTTCAGCACCGCATGTTCCAACAATGGAATGGCGTCAATATCTAGCCCATTATTTTCCTTCTATGCGGCTTTCGTGGCAATCTATTGACAACTCCCCTAGTGTAGTCGCTAAGGGAGGAGACCAAGAGACTCCATATTCACTGAAACAAAGAAATAGATGGGACAATGAAGGCAAAAGATACACACATAGAAGTAAAGGGTATCTTGGGAAACTCAAAGTAATTTGAATATTAAATTAGAAATCATACCAAATAAAAATGAAAGTTACAACTTGCGTGAAAAGAGTATTTTTAATTTTTAAAAAATATCTTAAATGCAGGCATATTAGGAATATTAGATAGTAGAAAATAAATATTATATTAATTACTTTCCTTATTATATTATTTTTCTTGTTACCATAGTTGTTCTCCTAATATAATTATAACTCTCTTATGTAATCTTTATAAATAGGGATGTATCCTTCAATATTCAATAAGACTAATTATTATCAAATTGTATCATGGTATCAGGGCTAAGATTCTCTAAAACCTAGACTCTTCTTTAAGACTAGGGACATCGCTGGTCTTTGTTTATGGTGGCCGATTATCTGACAGCATGTTGTCACCGACCAATCTCGACGAACGTGTCTAACATTTACCATCCATTATCCCTCTCTTTCTCTCTCTGCATTTGTCTGTGTTTGTCTGTGTTTTTCTAGAGATCGAGAGCATGAAAAATGATAGAAGAGTAGAGAACGGCCCACAAGAAGAAAAAAGAAAGTCCTCTCCCTCGCTCCAATAATCAACACTCTCATTTTCGTCATGGAACGAAAATTAACTCTCTACTTCTAGAGGTTATCTCACAAAACAGCTTCTGTCAGCTCAATTCTAGTACATGTGCTCATACTACTTCTCATTACCGATGATCAGTTTGTATTCTCTCCGTTCATCATCTTCTTCTCGATGGAGCTTCGAGCTCCATCAATGGCTATCACGCCAATATGTTGTACAAATATACCCCCGATATATAATAAAACATCCCCGTTGGCATGGTACCGCCGAAAAAGGCCCGTGGTTTTCACCGATTTGGTTTCCACGTTAAAAGTGTATTGTCTATATTTTTGTTGATATATTTTCCATATTTTATACATATATCGTATAGACCAAAAAATACACACCCGGGGGGTTTTGGTCCATCAATTAGATAATAGGTGTTATTAGTAATAATATTAGTATTTTAGTTAAGTCCTGAGAATATGGCAGGATCTGATTTGGACATTAATATGGGTGATTTAGGCATTAATAAAGGAGATTTAGTTTCCTTATATTAGCACCCTTCTTATGTATATATAGTCATGTTGTATTATGTAATAATGTATATTGAGGAACACCTCTGATTATCAATCACAATAGGAAATAAACATTATATTTAATTACTTTCCTTATTATATTATTTTCTTTGTTACCATAGTTGTTCTTCTACTACGATTAAATTTATTTCATATAATCCTTATAAATAAGGATGTATCGCCAAATCGGTTGATATCTCATATCCGTGAAGACATAGAAACTTCAATTGTTAGGTGTAGGTTCAAACTAAGAAAATTGTCATGAGTCATGCTTGGGTGTTCCAAGTTTGACCCTTTTTTTACACTAATGCCTTTACAAATATTTGTTTTTTTTTTTTTGAAAAATGCCTTATAAACAACTTGAAATACTATTTTATGTTGAGTTATGCTAGAAGCTTACTAGATGTGACATCAAGTGTTTCACAAATACGTATGGTGCACCTTGGGTGCATTTTTGTTGACCTTCTCATATAATTTTTATTATTTTTTATTTTAAAAAATAGATGGTTATTTAAGTAGTAAGAAAATGTTTATTTTTTCTCATATATAGGTTCATGGCGGACTTTACGTTCACCATAGAGTTTGGCATCACAAATTTAGTACAAATAATCATTGTCTGAGCATACACACACACATAGTACAAAATACTTAGTGTTAAATTTGGTGAGTTTTTAACATTTTGTTTTATGTTTCTAATATCTATAAAGATAAGGGAATTTGCCTAAAAAGTATTTAAACATAGTAACTTTCCAATAGAGTACCATATGTTTTTATTTTCGAATATGGTACCACTGTTCAATGTCTACTGGTCATTGTTCAAGTAAATGTTTTCCACCGCTGGGCATTGTTCACCCACTAGACATTATTCAAGTACCATTTAGGTGATAAAAAAGTTAAGGTACTACATTAGGAAATGACATATGCTTTAATACTATTTAATGCAAATTTTACATAAAGATATTGATACTCTTTCCTTCGTAAAACGTTCTTTCTAGTTATTATTTACACGGTCAAACTTTAATCACTTTTATTATCTATTTTCTTTAGTTATTTGTTAAAATAATGTAGTCTTGTCATTTCTTGTTTTATATAACTTTTAATATAGTTTTTAAATATATAATTTTCTTTTTAAATTTTACATCTACAATTAAATAAATTGAATTAAATATAAAATTGGTCAAATGTATTAGATGGAAACGAGAAGAATGTTTTAGGGCGAAATGAGTATAAGAAATGGAATTAAATTTGGGACAACTTGTCTGTTTTGAATTCTCAAACTAAATAAGTTTTATGCAATGTAAATGGGATAAATATATTTGTACCCAGAGATTTGTACCCCGTTTGTACCCTATAGCCTGTAAGTGTGCACTTATGTTCCTGTAATGCTAATTTTTGTTAACGCACTAATAATTTGTAAGGAGAAAAACCAAAATAGCACTCTAAGAGCATTAAAATACTCTTAATAGCAGTGCTATATGTTTCGTACATGTAATTCCGATTTTATCCTTTAATTAAACAACAAATGTTCATTATGCACTGCCAAAAAATATTATTGTTTTGGACAGTATGGTTGTTCACTCATAATTGTGTAGTGGGCAGTGTGGTTTTTATATGTGAGCTTTTAATGTGGCAGTGTAGAATAGATATATGTTACTCCCTCTGTCCTATATCTATCTTCTCAAGTTGACTAAAACTCATTTTTAAGAGTCTAGTAATACTGCCTTTGACTCCCAATTTTACCCTTCTTACAAATGAAAAATCCAGATCCCCACCTCTTTCCGGCAACTGGGCAATGCAACTAGCCACAAACGGCGGCAGTGGGTGGCTTGCTCGGAGTGGGTGGAGATGCAATTAGCCACAAACGGCAGCAGTGGGGCTGAAAAAAACCTAATTCTATCAAAAAAAATGAAAAAGAAGACTAAAAAACTAAAAAAATGAACAAAAAATTGAAAAAAAAACTAAAACAACCAACCAAAAAAAAGCTTACCTTCTCTGGATCCCCGTTGCAGATCTGATATTTGGTGGAGTGCTTGATGAATCGCTGATGATATCACCGTGATATCGGCGATGGTGAAAAGTGGTAGATCGAAAGGGGGAGAGAGACTTGGAAACCGAACCCTAAATCTATAATTTTGAGAAGGAGGCGAAGAAAGGAGAGGGAAGAGAGAATGAGAGGATTGAATCTATAGATTTTGAGGGAGATGGAAGAAAGATGAAGATTACCTGGGTATGAGAGGGAAGAGAGATGGAGGAAGGAGAGAGCACGAAGAGCGAGAAAGAAGAGAGACGAAGGAAGCCGGGAGAAGGAAAACGGAGGAAGCCAGAGGGTAACATAGTCTTTTTACATCCCTTTTTAAGAAGTGGGAAGATAATTTTAGGACGGAGAAAAAGGAGAAGTGGGAAGATAGTTTTAGGACGGAGGGAGTATATTTTAAGGCAGTGTGTAAATGTATTATTATGTTCCTTAATTTCATGTTGTAGTGTAATGTCCATTGATTTATGTAGGAGTGATTTTATGTATAAATTCTACACTGTCAAAAAGAGTGTTATTATTTTCATGTATGAATTTCATATTGCCCAAAAAATATATAGCTCTTTTTATGTATGAATTTCAAACTGTTTTCATGTATGAATTCCACACTGCCAAAAATGTATATGATTGTTTTCATTTATGAATTTTTTATGTAGTTTTTTATATATATAATTCCTATTTTTTAATTATACACCAATATTTACTTGTATTGATTTGAAAATAACTTCAATCAAACATCGTAAATCGAATAAGAGCCTATTTTGGGATGAAGAAAGTATTTATAATTGACATATTTGTATGATATAATTTTGATATATCCTATTTTTATTATATATATTTATTCAAAATTACATTTAATTGATTGAAGAAAGAATTTGATAAAAAAAGTACTATGCCACTATGCACGAAGTGTATATTATGTGAGTCCGAATTTGATATAGGAGTTGAAAGAGGAATTGAAACAATTGATAGTGGGATAGATAAAAGAGATTGATAACATAAAGGGTATGATTGGATGAGATTGACAACATAAATAACTAATTTGGTAAAAAATAATAAGCAATACTAAATGCATAATATTAGACGAGTTAAAGTGCTACGTAGGGTAATTTCTAATTAGGGGAAATTTTTATTAATGCACCACACTTTATATCACAAGTTACAAATTTGGGTTTAGGTGTCATGATCCACAAATTTTCGCTTTTAGGTTGTTTTTTTCATGGTGTTCCCTAAATTCAGCTACTGTTTCGACTAGAGATTAATTTGGAAGCGTAAAAGGCAAAATCTTCCAGTTGAGAATGCGGCGAAGGCCGGGAATCGGAGGGCTACAGAATGCAGCCACGGCCAGGGTTCGTTAGTCTCTTCCTTGTTAAACTCTATTTGGCCTTCCCTGTTTGTTGGCTAATTAATTTGCTCTGTGCCTAAAATAAGGATCACTACCGATTGCTCGGTGAAAATGTAGCCAAACTGAAAACAGATCTTCTGAAAGAGCAGCTCGCTACTTTTCGCTCTATGCTTGAAGACTTTGCTCGAAAACACAAGGTTTTGTTTTAATTTACACACATGATTTTTCATATTTTCACTTTTACACTGGTTATATTTGATGATCGATGTGTTGTCTGGCAATTTTAACCACCCCTATTCCGCTTATGTGCTCGCTATACTGGACGTCAACAGATTCTGCAGACGTCTTTTTACATTTAAGGTGCAGGAAATTTGGGTCTCAATGTCGGTTTGTGGAAGTGCGGAAGAACCATAAACTTTAGTGCAAATTTGAATGCAATTTGAGCAGTTAAGAACACTACGGGAGGTTACAGTTTGAAATGGTTGCATAACTGTCACATATAGTGATCCATATCATTGTAGCATTCATAAAAATTTAATGGGAAAGTAAAAAAATGTTTGTGAACATTCATTCCCGTGTAGTTGAACCTTAGATTTAGCAAGTAGGTTCAAGCTTTTTCTTATGCTCATATTTTAGTATTTGTTTATACATTTTTTACATGTTTTGGATATTCGTGAAGTAAAAGTTCCATTTATTTACCATGTTTTTTTATGTAGTGTAATGAAGTACGTAGTACATACTAGCATTTTGTTTCATCAGATGTTGTATATTTAATTTATCATCCTCTACAGAATGACATTCGTAAGAATCCTGCATTCAGATCACAATTTCATGAGATGTGTGCTAAAGTAGGAGTTGACCCTCTTGCTTCAAACAAAGGTTTCTGGGCAGAGCTCTTAGGAATTGGTGACTTCTATTATGAAATTGGTCAGTTATATGCTTCAACATCATCTTTATTTATCACGACTGTGACATGGATATATGAGTTCTGTTTGAGTTGTGAACTGTAACAGTTTTATAATTGTCTAGGCAGGGGTACAAATTGTTGACATATGTTTGGCTACAAGGCCTCACAATGGAGGCCTGATCAGTTTAGAAGAATTATGTAAAGTTCTTGCTCAAAGACGTAAAAGTGCTCGTGAAACAGTGTCTGAGGATGACTGTTTGCGTGCTATAAGCAAGCTAAAGGTATTCACAGTTTCACACTACTCCTGCTATTCTGCTTTTGCATGATTTACTTTATTGTATAACAACATCCTCTGCAGTCTGTTGATTCTTTACGGCAGCATATTTAAATGATATTTAGAGATATAAGAGTATATAAAGTTGAATGTAAAGATCAATTGATAGAGTAACCCTTCTTCTCATTCCCATGTATAAGGAAAGTATGAGAATTTGAGAGTAATGAGATTATGAGAATAAGAGAGTAATTAAGATTTGAGACTGATAGAGTAAGAGAATCAGAAATTGAGAATTGAGTGAATCAATTTTAAGGAAGTGTAGGGTATTTATTGGGAAGAAAAGAAAAATTTTTAACTTCCCCACGGCCCCACTCAAATAGTCACATAGGCAGCAGAGCAACCCACCAAGTTTCCAGCGTTCAAAAAAATAAAATAAAATACCATAACCGAGTACCTGACCTGCTGGTTCTGGGTCCCAAAATAGAGGTCCGGAACGGTCCCCCTACCCTCCATAGTCCGGTCCGGTTCCCAGGAACCCCCACCGGTCTGGTTCCGAACCAAAACCTTGTCCACCTCTATTTGGAGCTAATTTCTTGAGCCCATTATACAAACCTTCTTACAAGTTACACCTTTTCATTAGTTCAGTGTTTGGATCAAATTTAAAGTATTTTGGCTTCAAATTGTGGCCGGCTGCATGCAATGGATGATGAAGCTGATCGATGATTTCAATGTATCGACTTTATTTTTTTTTTAAATCCAAAAAAGATTGCTATGGCCTCATTTGCTCAATCCACCGCGTCGTAAATTACCCCATTGCTGGTTTGGTTTCACCATCTACTAGCAAAAAAAAAACTTTAATTAAAGGGGCTACAACCTTTAAGGATTTAAGTACTCCTTTCCGAACTTCATCAAATTCAGTAAACCTGGACGAGAGTAGATGCCATTATTCAGTTTCACAGCTTTTCTGTTTTCTACGTTTAAGGATTTAAGTACTCCTTTCCAAACTTCCTCATTAAGTTTACTAAACACGGAGGGCAATAGTCGATACAACTATTCGATTTCATTGCTTATTTGAACTCTAAGTGGATATCTTTCTCTTTATGTATATCCTCCAATATAAACAATGGGTGACACAACGTGTCCAAAATTATAAGAAATATTCCCATCATCCGGGAATGTTCTTCCCAAATTGACACGCCTATTTAGGAGAGTTAACAATTCTATTTACTTTCCTACCCTATCCCCACCAGCCCTTGCACGTGCCACTGTGCTAGGTCACCAATGTTGCCTACATCACTGATGTTGCGCGTTGGCTTCATACGGTTGCCTTCATCACCTCCGCTTGCCTCAGTGCTGCATCTGGTTCGGAGAGCATCGAGGGCACACTTGAAGATGATGATGTGGCAAGGGATTCGGAGAGCGCCTAGCTGCTTGTAGTTGTACTTCTGTGCTGACTTGTTGAGAGGCAGACGAAGACGGGGTGGTTGAGAAGTTCCATGCTCACCACGTATCTCTCCATTCTCTCTTCGATGTACACTGGCAGGTCTGGCACTTGGGTCGAGTCAGATCTGAGCTTTATCATCCCAAGGACTCATATCGCCGAGATCAAAACAGCTCCGCTGTTTGCGCCTCCACCCCGTGCAAAGTGTATTGCGACAAGTCACCAACACGGATAATCGGTGAGCCAGCTTCTTCATTGTGAAGTACGAGGATTTGAGATTGTGTGAGAAGAAGTTAGAGAGTCTGGAGACGCTGAGTGGGGTTATTTAGGGTTAGGGGACTAATGAAGATGAATGGAAAATAAGGGTAGTGAAAGGGTAAATAAGACATTTTGTATAAAACATTTTGCAAAACAATGAAAGGGGAAGAAAACTTTCGGACGAGCAAAAATGGATAGTGGGAAGAATATTTCGGGACAGAGGGAGTACATAAGTTAATATTACATTATAAAGTAAAAATATGAATTCTTATTTTGTCCTATGTGTTTTTAAGTAGGGGTGTAGGGGTAAGGTCTGCCTACACACCCTCATGAGACCATACTGTGGTGAGATTCTACTGGGTTGTTGTTGCCTGCCAGCTTCATGTTCGTGGCATTGTCTATTATGACTTGTACCACATTCTACGGACCAATTGTTTATACAAATTTACTCAGTAACCCAAAGATCAGTTCCCTGCCTTGAAAAGCTCAAAAGCATGACAAAAAAAATCATTAAAGTCCTTCCTCTATTGTCTTTCCATCCATCGGATATCATAGAACTACCATTCCTTGCACATTCTTCTCTATTATCTTTCATTGCTTTATTCACAAGCTCAACTTCTTTCTTGAGCAAAGGACCTATAACTTCATGAAGTGATGGGGCTTTCATTCCTGAGCCATGTTTGCCAATTGCATCAATCGTCCTTTGTAAGCTTTCATACTTGTCAACATTAATAGAAATACCAACATCATACATCTTTCTTGCTATTGCAAAATTTGCTCAACTTGTCAAGTCTTTCAATGCTTCATCATTCAAGTCTTTTTTGCTTTTTCATCCCTCTTGCCGTGGGCCAATCACCGTTGTTTACAGACATATCCATTTTCCCCTTTTTGTTAATCTTTTGAGTTTTCAGTGCAGCCCCATCGCCATAGCTCATCAATGTATCTTCACAGAGTCATTGTTGTTAAACTTCCTTCTCCATCACAATTTGATCCCTAACTCTTTTTTTCCTATTCATATAAATATGTTTCTCCTCACTTCACTTCTTTGCTCTACAAATTCCCCCACTGTAGGTTTGGTCAGAAAAAAATATGGAGTACATGTTTTATTGTTTGTTTTACTTGGATTTTCTAAGCAAACATATTTCCAACGTGGATCTCTTCTTCCACTAGCAGACATGGTTGTCATCTCTATAACCCTGTTAAAAGAAATAATGTATGTAAATACATAATATTAATAAACAAAATTAATACATACCATACCAGGTTTGTTGTCTTGGTTGTTGAAAAAAGTGACATTAAAGTATAAAATTAAATTGACACACAAAGCAATAATGGAATGGGCAATAAGCTTGCCGCAACACCTGCTTATCGCAATAAGCCGTGTTGGTGTGCTAGTTTTTATTTTTTTGCACAACTGGCTTGCGAGTTGATATGCCATAATTTCAATACCAGTAATATAATCCAAAAATCAAACTAAGAACAAAATGAAAAAAATACTGTGCCAAAAAAACAAAAAAAAGGACTGCACCAAACTTGAAATGACGTAGAGTCACAGATAATGACGTTCACAGAGAAGGATCTGACTCGGCAAGATGTCGCTTCCACTCCTTCGTCCTTTCATATGTTATACCACTTATACTGAGATGAGGTGTAGTTTGGTCACTGGGGCAAGATGACCACCTTTTTTTTGGCCCAGTTTCTAATTTTCGCAAGGCAAGAGAGGCAATCACTTCAGGTGACTGATTGAGGCAAGAAAGGCGAACACCCAACTGACCCAAGTAGTGACTTATGGTTGGCGTCTTGCTTGGCCTATTACAAGTGCTAATAATAACTTCAATAGGAAATTAATAATTAATTATAGGATAATAATAATAATAATAACAAATTAGATATTAAACCTCAGATCCATATCATTACTCCCTATCTCAAATTTCAGCTTGTCCGCAAGCTCAATTATGTATAGACCAATTATTATCTAATCACTACGCATTTTATTATCTAATCACTACCCATTCAGTGGGTCTTCCTCTGCCCTAGATTCGTCTAGGATTAAAACAAAAAATAACTGATTGCAATAGTCTTTAGTAGTTCTGGACTCCCGGTCTGCATCAAGAACCTCAATTTGCCCACCGCACCCTAGTCCAGGGGTGGCCTGAAACGTTCAATGCCATGTTTCTCAAACAATGTCTTGTCCCGTGTGCCTTCTTCCATCATCTCTTCCAACCAAAGTTGTGCATTATTGAGCAAAGGGAATGACACGATACAAACTTAGTCTTTGTCAGAGGTTTTTTTTTTGTGATGTAACAAGTTCACATTGCTGCCAACTGATCAGATCAGAAATTCTAGCAAAAGTCAGGAATTCTATATTTGCGTATTGAGGTCAGAGCCACCACACAAATCCTTCGTCCTTGTGGATATTTTCTTGTTGTATTTGGAGGGCACAGATTCCTCCGATTCATGTGAGACCCAACCCCTGACATCTTCCCTAACACCATGCTATCATGTGGCCTGCAAATGAACCCCTTCTTGGCATTGGTGGTGACCTTTGCCATAAGCAACTTATAGTTTTTCTATAACCCTTCAATTTTGTGGATGATGGTAGCAAACTTGGAAGTGGTGGCTGCCATGAATTCGCGCAGTCAGATTAAAGAATTGTCATGGATTGTCCTTGCTCCGCTCCTAAATGGTTATGGACAGATTAATGAACGTAAAAGAAGATGAAGATATTGATCCTTTCCTGCTCGTGGCTGGAAGGAGAGGAGAACAATCTGTGACTAATAATTAGAGATTTGGCTTTACCCATTGATATATTAATAATACTCCCTCCGTCCCATATCTTTCTTCTCACTTTCCTTTTTAGGCCGTCCCACTTGATTCTTCTCATTTCCTTTTTTGGCAAATAAATTTCTACAAAAAGACTAATTTACCCTCTCTTTCTCTTTTCTTCTTGTTTGAGCCAGCCCCCTCATCCCTCAGACCCCCATTCTTTCAGCCTCCCCCCTCCTGCAAATTGAAGTCTTCTTCTTCTTCTTCTTCTTCTTCTTCTTCTTCTTCTTCTTCTTCGTACAAACCACTTCAAATTTTTCTAAGACAGGCCCCCCTCTTCTTCGTCTTCGACAGACCATCCTCCACACCCACCCGTTTTTTTGTTCTTCATCAACTTTGACAGCAGGAAAGGGATCTAGTTTTAATTCTTATCGAGCAGTGGCGAAAGGACAGCGGTAAAAGAGTGCTGGCGAGAGAACGGCGATGAAGCTTTCAGATTGATGTCTGTCCCATCTATCAGATCGAGACTACGCTTTCAGATCGATGCCCATCCATTCATCTTTCATATCGAGCGTTAGCGATGAAGCTCTCAGATTGAGGTCCGTTTGTCCATCTTTCAGATTGAGTGCTGTAGAAGATGCTTTTAGATTGAGCTCCGGCAGCGAAGCTTTCAGAGATGAAACTTTTAGAAGGGAGAGGGGGGGGGGCATCCACGAAGAAAGAAGAAGGAATTGAGGAGATGGGGGGATACACAAGGTGGGAGGGAAGGGTAAAATTATAAAGTCAAACTAATTTTCGCTCTACATTAAAATCCATGCCAAGTCAAAAATATAAGTTTCAACTGGATGAGGGGAGGAATTGTTATTATTAGTAATAGCAGTAGTATACTACTACAATTACTATTATTATTACTATTATTAATATTATTGATATTATTATTACTATCATTGTTATTATTACTATTGTTGTTGTTGTTGTTATTATTATTATTATTATTATTATTATTAAACTAACAGCTAATTACGGAGTATATATTACCCCAAATCCATAACAAGCCCTTCTTGCTTAGCCAAATATTGTCCTTTTTTAAAAGTTAGAGAAAGATTTACTGCAATGTATGTTTATTAGAAACATAGGAAACATGTCGAATAACTGTTTGGAAGGGAGAGAAAATGAGCCCCTTCCCTCATTTGGTTTGAAAATTATAGAGGGGAAGGAACCAAATTTATTAACTCTCAGTCCCTCCCCTCTCCTTGTTTTCAATCCCTCCGATTTGGGGGTTTTCAATTCCGTCATCTCCTCTCTTTGCAACTCGCCTCTGTGTTCCTCTGCTATTTCTTTTTCTTTTCTGTTCTTCTCTCTTCTGTTTTTCTTCTCCCTCTTCTCTTTGTTTACGTCTCTCTATCCCTCGTCTTGTACCTTTGAAGAGCTTTCCTTTCAAATAAATAATACGTCAATCTGTCCAATCTGAGTCTATGTTTGCATGATGGTGCCCAAAGTAAATGGAAGGCTTTGCTACCTAAAATGATTTTGACTGAAAGGGAAGGTTCTGTTTTTTTTAACTCAAAGAAAATAGAAGGTTCTGATCTGGTTTGTTCATTTCTTTGAGTTCATCAAAATCAAAATAGGCAACATAATTGAGATAGATTTGAAATTGATTAATTTTTTCGAAGTTATAGAAATTGCACTTCTGCCATAGCTGCAATCAAACATAGGTAATACGAGAACTACAGATTTTCGTCTCTTGAAGAGCTTCCCATCCCTTCCTCCAACCAAACAAGGTGAAGGGAAGCCTTTTCCCTCCCTTCCCATTCNACAACCTAACAGGCCCTCAAATTCCACAGAATTTATTTTTACAATTTCAAATTCAAGTATGTTAACTCATGACTATTAGTACTGGTTCTTAATGTGTTTGGCGCTATTATTGTGTTTCATCAGAAAATCATTTTCCAGGTACTAGGTAATGGTTTCGAGGTGGTTTCAGTTGGAAAAAGAAAGCTTGTTCGCTCGGTCCCAACTGAATTAAACAAGGATCACAATGAAATTTTAGAGCTGGCTCAGGTATGGTAGTTGATGGATTTATTTTAGAAACTTATACATATATGGTGTATATATTCTGAACTATCATTCAATTACACAACTCAAACCTACACACATTTTTATATTCCATTTTCAAATCTGCAGACTCAAGGCTTTGTGACAGTTGATGAGGTACAAAGACACTTGAACTGGTCATCTGGTCGCGCTACTGATGCTCTTGAAACACTGTTAGAGGTTCGTTATTGCCTCTGTTCCTCTGATGGGTGTCTAAAGGCTATTTTTGTTAGGAAAAATTCACACAATTACTCTTTTCACATATTTATATCAGTACCCTACCAGTCACTGGACCAGCTAATTTCTCTTGTGCGATGAGTATGTGGAATTAAATGAGTTCAATTGGCAACTAAAGACATTGTCTATAAATTTGACCGCCTGGTTATACTCAGCTCTTTTAATTCCACATTCTCATGATGTAAGCGAAGCTAGCAAGTCCGGGGACGATATAGTACAGATATAAATATATAGAAATTCTTGGAGCAACAATGTCATTTATTAAATTAGAGAGTAATTACCTAAAATCACATAATTCTGAGAGTAAGAGTGAATTTTTCCTTTTGGTAATAATAATAATAATAATGATAATAATAATAATAATAACAACAATAATAATAAAAAAATAAATTGTTATCAAAATCAGGCATTTTTGATATACATGCAGGAAGGTCTAGCTATGATTGATGACGGGCACCGCGATGGCAGACGCCGGTATTGGTTTCCCTGTGTATCGTCAATGTCTTCCTATTCAGGAGCTGATTCAGTTCCAGAAATAAAGTCTTTTTGATATGTGAGTGTTTCTTCAACACACAAAATCCATCCCATAATTTAAAGATTGCAAAAACTATGTTGATCCCTCTTCTTCCTTCCATCCAGTGAAGGGGCAGCAATTTAAAAATAAATTCAGCTGTTTCAAATGTGTAATGCTGGAATATTTATTGTTCTATGAAAGAAATACAGTTCTTGAATCTTGATTCATAATTCTTGCAATGTGTACCAACTGCTTTTAAGGCACATGATTAAATACGGAGTATAATAGAAACTGCTTAATATCCAAGGATTCCCTACTCTTGTTGTGTCCATTCGGAATTAGGCTCACTCCAGGACCGCGGTTCAACTCCAAGCTTGAAGAACAAAACCAGTTCTAATGCCTCAAACACATTCCACTCATCCAAAAGTTCATTCCAGACTCCACTAACAATGCAGTAATTCCTGTTATACGGCGGCCTGTGGTGGGCCCCATGCTGCGAACGGGAAACGAGGATTCCGGCATCCTGGAGAGCCACCACTAAGGGTGGGAGCTCACTCTTTGTTCCGTGAGCCCATGCGTGGAACTGCTGGCTAAACATAACACAACCCGAACCAACCCGAACAAAGACATGGAGAATCGGGTGGTCGTTATAGAGCAGGATGTCCATGGGTAGGACAGTGTAGGTCACTGCCCTTGACAGGGCTTGCAGGTTGTTGGCGAACTCGCGTCTTGTGATTGTCCGTGGCCATTTATGATGCCCTTGAAATGCTTCTATCTGGTTTCCAAATAAAGGAGTTTCTGTTGAGCCGTAGTTGTCTATTGCCCAGTGGTAGGCCCCAGAGCCCAGGTCTGCCATCACGTAACCGATATATCCGGCCAAAACCGGCTCAACCCAGACATGTGAACTGGCTCCACCGGAAACGGCTTCGGCTAGAGAAATCAGCACGGTGGTGCACCCACATGCCACCCATGCACGGTGAGACCATGTTGATCTCAAGCTCTGGTCATCCTTCAACGTTTTCACACTATCAAGTGGGGTCGCTTTGTCGGTTGAGAGGTTTGGTGTTGTGGCGGTCGAGCTGCGGGCGGACAAAGTGAACGGCAACCGGTCGGGCTTGATGCGATTCGGGCGAATGTTCAAGGGCCCAAAGCGATGTCGAGGTAAGAAGATAGACATTGTTGATGCAATAAACTGGGCGAGAACTATTTTGTTCAAAAGAAACGTTTGGTTCCCAAATTGATGATATAAGAAGAGAGATAGTGGTAGTGGCTATAGACGAGGGAGATCATAAAATCAGTGATATAAAAAGTGTGGTTTGGAAGGCACAATCGTGGGGTTATATGAATCGCTAGAAAAGCGAAACGTATTCGGCCTCGAAAAGGCTATCGGTAATTTGGTATAGTGGGCCGTGTTTGCATGGTGACGTGCTTCAATTGCCGGCATATGTGCTATATGATTGTCGATTTATTTACATAATTAAAAAAAAGAAAATGAGATGATAAAATTTACTAAAAAGAGAGAAAATACAATTCTTAATATTCTGGTGGGGAAAATGTAAGAAATTTATTTTTTTTCTTTTTCTTCTAAATTCCATTATTCTAACATATTATGGACTATTTAGGAAATGTTACTTCTTTTTTTTTTAGGAATGTTACTTTAACTCTAAGGCGGTGAGACATGGTGTCATAATTTTGAGGGGTAAATAGAATTGCAGTAGCTACGGAGGCTAGGTTAATATGGCCTCCAATTTGGGTGTCATATTATAACATTTGTCAAATTGAGGCATTTATAGTGTTTTGTTCAAAAATTTAATAATTCTTACTCTTCTAAACTCTTGGGGTGAACCGAGCCCACCCCCCTATCCCATCAATTGAGCCTCCCATTTTAGTTTACTTTTGGATCTTGTAAAATTTTAAAGAAATAAAAGAATGGAAAAACTTAAAGTGTTGAAAGTAAATAAAGAACGAACACAATAAATTTATCTTGGTTTACTATAACCTGTGGCTAATTAGATATCAGAAGTACTCATTCGAGATCTTATTATCTATTAAAGTTATGAGTATTTGACAAACCATTTACAATGAAGAACTGAATAAACTATTTACAATCAAGAATTGAATCTCATAAACCTCAAACGCATAGAATATCTCATCCTAAGGCACACCACCAAGATTGTGAGATCTTGATAAATTAATACAATACCTAAAATACCACATATAAGATTTCGTACCCCAAGAAGAGTAAATATTTTTAATTTCTTTTTTAAAATTATTTTTTATAATATTTTATAATGTTTAAATAACAAGAATTAACGTACACCTTATTTGTCTCAAATTAAACATATTTATTTTTTTCCAAAAGAGGTCTTTATTGGTTCATTTTTATAATACGAAAATTTATAAAATACTCTTTTTTCACTAAAGCTCATTTTTCATTTTCTATTCATTTATTTTATGCCATTTCTTTTCTTTAATCAAAATTAAAATAAAAGAAAAAAGAATAGCAAAGAAAATAAAGAAAAAGAAAAGTATACGAAAAAATAGTTTTATAGAATAAGAAAAATTAAGTCATGAAGGAAATCTTTTGCGCATTGGTCCCAAAACTGTTATTAATATATAATTAAATATATTAAAAAGGCGTTACTCAGTATTTTTTGGTCTCGATATATTCAAAAAGATAAAACTTTTTTAGCCAAAACAAAAATATTTAATTTGACAAATGAAGTATATGCTAAATTTTTTATTTCACTATTTATTTCAAACACAAACATTTTATTATTTTTTAAAACTTTTTTTAAAATGTAAGCTTGAAAAAACAATTTTTTATTATTTCGCACACAAACATTTTTTTTTCTCTATATGAAAAAAGAAAAAAAAGAAAAACTATAAAGAAAAAGGAGAGGGGGCATTGGCGCCATTTCCAAAACCATAGAGGACATCAGAGTTAATCACCTAATATTTGAAGGATATTTTTGTCTAGAGGAACACTGGCGTAGCAATACTAGAACCATGAGAGCAACGACGTAAATTTTGAAACCATGAGGAGTAACGGTATACATTCATCAAACCACAAGGGGCGTTGATGCAATAAACTCGTAAATAGTGTACTATAAACTTTAGAGGCCAAAAAAAACTGTAGAGGCCTAATCTTAGTTTTGCACATGACCTTCGAAAATTTTGGACCGGCCCTGAAAAGTATACAACCTTGGATAAACATTTAAGATTTTCCAATTGTCGTAACAGAGATACTAAATGTTCAGTACATATATTCTTGTAGAGAACATACAAGGAAAAAGGGACACATTCCAAGCTTCAGACACTTTCTATGTAGAGCACAAAGGGAAAAGTGTCAAAGTTTGGCGTGTGATGAAACACGAGTATGAATGAGGTTAGAGCACGAACTGCAGACGCATTACTCGGCCTTGGTTGGGAAATGGTTCCCTCCCGTGGCGATCTTGTACAGGTAAAACCCGGTCATTAGTGCACTGCAAACAAAATAAAAAAAATCCGCTCGGAAGAAGATCCCATGAAGAACAACTTATGCATCAATTATTAATATTCACTCTTCTGGGGGGGGGGGGTAATAGAGTTCAAAGTTACCTTATCCCGGCAATGACACCCGCGGGCATAACTTTTGAGGTTGCCAAGTACCGTTGCCCCATGACCCAAGTCAGAATTGCAGCACAAACTGTTTCCAAACATATATGTAGTTTAGGTACCCAAACCAAATAAAAATTAAACAAAGATATAGTGTTACTTTGAGGACAATGGAGACAAATATCAATAAGAAGCTGCTTCATAAGGAGGGATGAACTACCAGTTCAGATGACACTTATTGAGGCTGAACTGATTGATTAGAAATACATATCATAAAACCAAGGCAAAGAAAGTAGTTTATGAATTCTTGCAACTAAAACTAAAGTATCACAAGAGCCAGTGTGTTAGGAGCAAAAGTCTGGACTATGCTTTCTTTATATATTTATTTTCAAATCTTAGATGAGAGCCCGGTTATGTTTTTGAGATTAACCTCTTAAATTCTTTTCCCCATATTTGCAAGCATTTTCAGTGCCCCAGTTTGACATAATGGTAAAGTAATTCGCCATGACAATGTAGTTAAATCTCCTTCATAGCAAAATACAGAGCAGCCAAACAGACAATCTCTTGCCAATCAGTATAGCATTTTCACAGAAAAAAAGATCTACTAATAGAAGGACAAAAAGGGAACAATTTGTGCCACTCAAAAACAAAAAAATTGGGCTTCTATTTTTCTAAACACAACAAACCCTACAGAAGCCAAGAGAAAATGAAATTGATCTTCATAAGAGAGAAGAAGAAATTGCGGGCAATGCGAAATGACGAAAGAACCCCTGGTAATCCATAGATCTGAGCTCAGAAGCAAAATTGCAGAACCCATTGGTTAAAAATAAAACCCCAGGACACTAGATTTATCATAAAGCAAAGCACAAATACCCAGATTGATGGATGGATGATCCATACCAGTTTGAAGAATTAGGGAGAAGAATGAGTTCTTGCGCTTGTGGAAAGCTTGAAGGCTGAGGTAACCAGCTAGGACCAGGAAGAGGCCGGTGCCCACGCCTCCTCCAAGCGACGCCATGCTTCCTTTCTTCACATACCCGATGATTCCACCGCAAACCAGAACCAAACCGTACGGTATTGTGAGGCAAAAATCATGCATCTCCGCAGAATGGGTTTATCCTCCCCCAACAAAATGGTCAAACTTGGGCAGATTTTTGGGATAATATTCAGAGCGAAATGGTTCTTTTTCAGGATCAAGAAAATGTCAAGTTTGAAGCTGGAGTGGAGCGAATACCAGGTCAAAACTCAAAAGTCCATACTTCGTAACAAATTTCCACACCCGCTGCGGTTTTAGACGAAATTGGCCTTTACTCGCTCAAACAATGTCAAATCATCAAGGGTATAACTGTCATCTTACGCTCGACTGGCGTTTGTAAGCCACACTCCATCTGAATGGCTTGCTTACTTTTGTGTGTGTGCGCATTAGTTTTCCTACTAAAATGTGCCATTCTCAACTACTCTCTTCCTCGACAAATCATCTACTAAGTTTGATTTGGCAAGATTTTTAATAAAATATATCATTCCAAGAGCATTGATAATGTCAAGGTAAAAATGAGATGCTACAGGGTGACATAGATTATTTCAATCAATAAAAAGTAACCCAGTCACCGTGTGACAAATGAGTGGAGTGTCGTAACATACAGTGGCAAGTCGTTGTTTTTGTCTATTTTTGCACTTTTTAATGATTTTTAATTATAAAAAATTATTTTAAAAATCTATTTTATTATTAAAATATGTTTGCTTCTTTTAAAAAAATATTTTTTTCAAATATTAAAAATATTAAAAAAATAAAAAATGAGAGAGTCATGCCTTACACATGGAATGAAAAGTGGGGTGAAATGACCATGGAATACCATGATTTGAGTGGAATTTGCTGACATGGCATGGCAAGGCAAGGTATTGTCTTGCCATTGTGAATGCTCAAATACCGGTGCTTGTAGTTTATGTATAAGAAATAAAATTAATATAGACCACATATATGTTTCTTTGAAAAGAAAAAGTAAGAAAATTTTCAAACAACCCAAATAGGAAAGACAAAAGATAATTATGGGACGAAGGAAGTATTACGGGGTAAAAAATACCGACTAAAACTTAATATTACATCCGTTTCTAAATGAGTTATACTTTTTGTTTAACATGTAAAATTCATTAACTTTTAAAATAATTTTATTTAAACTGGTATAGAAATAAAAATTTATAAATATATATTTTAAAGCTAAAGAAAACCCTATATAGTAAGAGTGAAATGTAGAGAAAGTACCAAAATAGAAACTCTATGTTTCTATCTTCAAAATATGAGCTCACACTATGATAATGTGGCACTGTATGTGAACATTTCAAAATACTTTTTAGTAATGTATATGGTCGTGATTGATACTCTAAATGCAGTTAACTCCTATTTCAGAAATAAAAACATGGAACTCCTATTTTGATATATTTTCAATGTTTTATTCCGACATTAGTCTTTTTCTAGAATCCAATAGAGTATCTGTTAATACTAATTCATAGGAAAAAATTAAAGCACTACAATAAGATATCTAGTTATCCTTAACTCCTTTGGGTGTTTACCAAAAACATCAAACATTCCACATCTAATTTGCTTCTTTCATTCCAAAAAATATTTATATATACTATTCAAATAGTCAAATTTTATTTTTTTTTGTATTTTTGTTACTCACTTAAGAAAAATATATAATGTCGTCATCTCTTATTTTAGAAAAAAAATTGATATAGTATTTTGAATATATAAAATTTAATTATTTTATTAAATACTAATATTGAAATAAATTAAATTAAAAATAATTTCTGATGGTGTAAATTAGTTGTATCAGGCTTACTATTCTAAACAAGGTCTTATCGGAAGTTTAAAAGGGATGATAACACTACATAGCGATGTTACGTTATAGAGAATGGTCTATAAAGATATATGAACCACATATATGAAACATGCTTTCACATTAAAGTAATTTCAAGGAATACAAAAGTACTTCAACTGAATAAGACGTAAGTATCTATGATGGTGTAAATTCGACCGGGTATGGTGTGATCTGACCTAGCCGGGCCAGTGGGTCGTCTACCAGGTGAAGAATAAAAAGCAATAAAAGTAAGAGCACAACAAGAATGACTTAGACGCAAACCTTCTGTGTCCAAACATATATTTCTTACTTTATTTCAAGAGTGCACTGTTTTGTGTGAGTGGAATTGAATGTTCTCTCCTCCCTCTATAACATCTTATTTCTACAGCAAAGGAGTCACATGTAGTGATTGGTCATTGTTCCCTATTTGACTAATGAGGGAACAAAGTGACAATCACTCTACAATCAAAAGAGATGATTTGGTCCTCAATCAAGTTATCAATTAGTGTCAATTAGGCTACCAATCAGGGATGATGACAAAAGACTTTCACTGTTCAATTAGATCTCATAAACGGTAGAGTTAATCCCATTCAAATATTACGTATCCTGAACAATATTGATGGGTCCCATATGATGTTAATACTTGTCTTTGTCTTGGATCGGAGAAACTAACATGGTATCTCATTCATTTTCACTGACTAGGCTTATGGTTTTCTATCCTTTACAACTCAAACAAGACTGGGTAAGATATCTTTGACCCAGATTATCAAATAATAGCTCAGAATTTTAAATTAACCGTACTAATGAACTTTTGTGACCTGACAGGTCAACGTCCAAACAATTCACACTTGACCATTTTAGGACCTTTTAGAGACTTTTCCAAAACACGACTAGGTTAGTTATATGACATACACGATAAACTTTAAAACATCTCATACTTGACAATTCCAAGACCTTTCACAGACCTTTTTAAATTGTGACCGGGTCAACTTTGTGACCTAACCGATCAACTTCCAAATATGACATACTTGACCATTCCAAGACTTTTCAAAGACCTTCCCTAAATATGACCGGTCTCCTACTTAGGGATAGTCATTCATCTGGGTATAAAATATGCCCATCAATCTTTGACTATGAAACTATGAATGTTCAAAATGAACTTGTCTGTTGATTAAATAACATAACTTTTTATCAAATGTTTGAATTCTTGGATTCAACATTTGAATGTTTGGAGCAGTTCTTAGGATACACATTTGTGTTTAGTAGTTTTCCATGCAATACATTACAACCAATCGTTAAACATTGTAATGTTTTAATACCGACAATCAAATGTTAGCCGATCTTTCGAAAGGGGAGCTACAAATTATCATGAAACACTCAAATGTTGCATAGAAACATTTGAATGTTCCTTACTTTTACTTCATTAACAAAAATTTAAAAGATTTTCATAAAACAATAATATCTGAAATTAAAAAATTTTCCACAGATCTCGCAGTTCAACCCTAACCAGGGACACTTTCTCTCAGATCCCGTTGCTCAACCTCAACCAATACTTCATTGAAAAAGCTTTACTCATTTTTGTTCATTCATCAAGACTAACACTTTAAAATTATACTAACAAACATTATAAACTGATTTTGACGTGAGGTCTGACATCAACATCCAAATGATTCACAATCATCCGCAATATCCATGCGATAGTTGAGGGTTAATGGTAGTAAATCTTCCTAAAAAGGGTCATTTTATTTTAGTGTCGCATTATCAAGGATTGGGTCAAAGGAAAATTTCTTATAAAACTAGTGTGGCAAGGTGTACTGATTAGTATTGGAAGTCTTAAAAATTAAAATTATTTGATTGAATTGAGTAGCAATTTGATTTAAATAATGATGAGTAAAAGGAGATATAAATTGATTTCAGGTAATGTGGATTGTTAGACACCTTGCATACCTCTAAAGGATGGAAGTGAATAACGGTGTTTCCTAAATGGTTGATTTTTCGCGGAAGCCTTCTTGAAAAAATTTGGATAAAAAAAGAAAGTGAAGGAAAATATTATGGAACACAAGGATGCAAATTGTTTCTGCCAAAATGCCTACGTCCAGTTTCTGAAGCAAACGTGCCTCATCCTTCACTATCAACCCGTCAAACATAATGAAGTTTGAGAGTCTGAGTACAACTCAAGAACTTGAATTCACAAGCCCTTTATCTTACTACCAAAGCCTTGAGTTTACAAAATTCAAGATTTCTTCCACCTAACATTTGAGTTCACAAACCGTTAGGATTTTTACCACTTGGTGTAATCGCAACACCAAGAATACAAATTCTTACAAAAAGTAAGCAAAACAACCACAGTGTTATAATTACCCTCACAAGAGTGGATTGCTGCAAATACAATGATCTTCTAAAGAATATGACTTAATCTCTCAAAGACTCAGCAATGAGATAAAGAACTCACGCAAGAATTTATTTAACAATCAAAACACTGACTTGCTTAGCTTGGATATCAAAAGAGGATTGAGTAGAAAGTCATTGAATAATCAAAGGATTTATTAAAGAATGTGTTCTTGGTATTCTTATATTAAATTTACGACCCAAGGAAGTTGATATAAGATATGAAGAGGATAGGGATCAAATAATTGGAAAATATAGCCCTAGGAGAGGTTGTAAGTGTTAGTTTATTCGAATAGGTCCAAAAGTATTCAAATAGGCGGGTAAGGAAAACTAGCCTAACGATAAAAAAGTGTGGATTTATTTGAATAAATAGTGACTTATTCCAATAATTCTATAACTCCTCATCCGCATAGCCTGAATATATGGGCCAATAAGCTGCGTTGCTATCAATTTGACATTCAAACACATTAATTTTTAAAACAGTTTAATACATCAATAAGCTGCACATGAATAGCTCTGCCACTGCTTATGATATGGGACCTCTCATCTCTTATTAAAACTAAGCTTATAGTTTCTGGGAAAGGAACATGCTTAGCGTTGCTAGACACCCGGTCGAGTTCTGTACATCCATGATTGAAGGCGGGGCTTGCAACTCTGTGATTGCCTTGATTTTCTCAGGATTTGGCTCGATCCTCCTCCTAGTGACCATAAAGCCCAAAACTTTCAGGTCTTAATTGTGAAGACACATTTTTTAGAGTTCAACATCTAATTGTATCGAGCCATGATTTCAAATTTGCTTCTCATATCTCATGCGTGGGTGGTGGACTGGTTGCTGTTGATATCATCCACATGATCTTTTCCTTATAATCAAAGTGGAGGACATGTTTGGGATAACCTGAATAGTAAATCAAGAAGATACACATGAGACTTATGAAACATTATTTATTAATTTATTTAATTATCTATTTAATTATTTAGTAGGTTCTAACTACTGAAACTCATTCTACAAGTATATCTAACCGGAAAGTGATGTTCAACCCACATGAAATGAGTCCAGTATATCTAACCGGAAAGTGATGTTCAAGTGTGGGAACCCACATGAAATGAGTCCAGTATATCTAACCGGAAAGTGATATTCAACCTGTTGGAGTGTAGATCAAGGTAGGTGTTAGAGTTAAATCTATGAAAAAATTATGTTAGATTTTTATAACCAGTGCTTAAAGTAAAGTCCGTCAAATACTTTAAATGGGCTTGACTATATTTTATTCCTTCCCTCCCAAATTTGATTATAAATTAGAATTTACGATGCAAAATCTCATATTTTCTAAAATTATTTATTTACAAATTCATATATCAATAAAAATTAAAAATTACATATTAAAAAAATGACGTCAGAAGTTCTATAAAACAAGAAGTGATAAGAATTTTTTATTTTATAAAATTATTAATGAAAATACACAAATAAACAAAAGTTATCGAAAGAAGAGAGAAAAAATTATAATCAAAATTAGGACGGAGGGAGTAATAAATTTGCAGATGGTCAAAATTCTAAACTCCAATCATACTCTATGGATCTTTTGTTTGAACTTTTTTTTTAAATGTGTTCATGAAATACTTCTTTTGTCTCAAATTAAATATTTTGTATAGTATTCCCATAGTTAGATTTTATTCATTTTTTACTATTTTTGTTAGTCATTTCATAAAATAATATAATCCCTCACCACTTATTTTGTAGAGTTTTAAGAAATCGCCTCAAATATAAGTGAAATATACAGTAGCATTTATCTTCAAAATAGAAGTTTCATGTTTTTATCATAAAGTAGGAATTTGCACTCTCACAATATGATATTGTATGATGGCATCCTTTTTAAATATATATTGGCATTACTCTCATTATACTCCGATCCTATTTTGGAGATAAGAAATATGGAGCTCCTAATTTTATATTTTCTTCATATTTTACTCCTAATCTGATAATTTTTCTCAAAAACTTTTGATGTACAGAGTAATTTTTTAATATGTGATTTTTTGTTGTAATTTTACCCCAAATGTCTTATAAATTGAATAAAAATAATTCTAATCAAACATCATATTTTTACGTTTTCGGATTACTATTTTCTTCAAGAGACATAAAAGGCATTCGAAAGAAGAATCCCTATATATTTGCAGAATCAGGTCGAATCCGTATATATTTCATCACATTTTTTATTCATACCCAGCCTTAAAAATCCATCATTTTAATGAAACTCTTTGAAAATCTATAAATATTTAATTTTCAATACCATTAAATTCAAACAAATATTTTAAAATCTTAGTTAAATATACACAGAGATTTTTTAAAAGAATATTCCTCCGTAAAATTTTAATTGAATAGCCGTAGACATTTAAAATACAAAAAAAAACATGGAATCTAATATTGAATTCGAATGCACCCCCGTAGGATGTTTCTAAAGTCTTTCCTATTACAACAGTTTAGGTAATCTCTATATAGTTACCCTTTGATAAAGCAGCTACAACACTCATCCTATACAGAAATTAACCTCACACGGAGCAGGTTGTTACATGAACTTGCCCAATCATAGAGTACAAAGACGAACTTCTCCCTTGACTTGAGTAGTAGGAAGCCCATTCTTCAGAATTTATGGGAAAGTTCTCCCAAGTTCGAGCGCCAACAAAGGTAGAGACATTGACTTTTCGTGCGTCATTTAAGAAATGTATGAACAAATTCTACATTGTATTAGAGTCAATAACATTAAAAAGCAATGCACAGATGAGTGCCTTAATATATATACATATAGAGCAATGCTAGGGGTACACCATTTGGTATACCCCAAATGTACACCACCCTCTTTTCCTCCACACATTTTTATTTGATTTTTATTTACTTATTTTTTTTGAATTTTTTTGCCTTTTTTAGTGGACAAGGAGGGGGTGGGGGACATTTGGAGTACACCATTTGGTGTACCCCTAGCATTTTTCATACATATATCCTGCAAGTACTTGTGAAGGAGACATTAGAATTTCCTTCACAAGTTACACCAAGGTACACCAAGTTACACCACCCATGCATCTACCACACATTTCTTATCTAGAACTCAAAAATTAAATTCTAGATAAGAAGGAAATGTGTGGTGGATGCATGGGTGGTACATGCCCCAAGCATTTTGGTTTCCTTCATTCACTCATGGCATGATAGGCGCTAACAGCTACGGCAAGTGATTGCATGCCGAAGCACTGAATGAGGAGGTTATCCACACTTCATCAGACTTCACAGCTTCATCGTCGTCATTACGATGCCAACTCCAATAGGCATGAGTTGAATTAACAATTGTGAGCGCTCCGTGTCCAAAGCTGGCTTCACGGAACATAGACCACTCTGGTTGGGGTTCATCATACCTGTCATCATATGATAATTTCACACAAAACCCAGAGGAATTTCATGGTAATTGCAATGCACACAACCTCAAAATGAGGCATATAACTCAAATACAATACTTACTCTGTTGCTAAACCTTCTTTGTTCCCTCCATCACCTATTGTTATATGGACAGGACCACATTGATTGGGTTTGCCATTGTAGACTCGTTCCTGAATTAGTACACAATCATCCTAAATATAAATTTCCTAGTTGGAAGTAACATGCTTCGAGACAATAATAAAAGGAAATCATGATGTTTATTTTGTGACACATGTTTAGAGAGAGAGAGAGAGTGTGTGTGTGTGTCATACTGGAAAAAGAAATTCAAACAAAGGGCATACGCTGCGCTCGTAAGCATGAACATGGCCTGCAAACACAATGTCTGCCCCATGTTCATAAAGCAATGGCTCCATCGCCTCCATCATGGCATCTCCTTCCCTTTGATGGGCCTCATTACTGTTATACCACGGCACGTGGAATAGCACGACTAACCAGGGCGTCTCTTTGCGATGAGATTTGAGTTTGAGAAGATCAGCCTATATATAAATTTAAATGCCCAATGAGTTGTGCTCTCTCTGTCCGAAATTTGCTATCCACTTTCAAAAACTCTTATTTAAAAGTGGGTAGCTAATTAAGGATAAGCAAAAACAAGAAAGTTAACAACTAAATCCAGACGGATTAGCATACAAAAGCAACATGACGAGTAAAAACATATCATTTGAGAGGGCAACTTGAGGGATCAACTAACCTTAAGCCAGCTATACTGAGGGGAGTTCTCGGCATAATCTGTATAAGAGCCGAGCATGACAACGTGAACCCCAGCCACATCAAATGAATAATACAGATTTGAAGAGGAACCACTCTCTATAAAAGGCATCTTCCACCTCGAGTTATAAGACTCAAACCCTTCGTTAACTAGGGGGACGAGTTCCTCCTTATCATGGTTCCCTTGTGTGACCATCCATGGCCTTGCACTTGCAAGAGGCTGCACCAGATTACCAAAGGTGTCCCATCGCCTTTGAATGCGATTGGCATAGGACAGGTCTCCAGGTAACAAAAGAACATCATGTTTGCATTGTGCTATGTGGTCTAAAGTCGACTTAGTCCATTCTGTCTGCCCCAAATCGCCTGCCACTGCAAAAGTAAGTGGGAACTTGGAAGGCAAAGTTTTGAGCTGAAACTCAGGATCTCTTCCTCCACATCTGTAATAATACACAGTGTCATCCTCCAGTGGTCCAATCACTGTGTGGTGAATTAACCCTGAGGTGTAAAAGACATATTTATATTTTGTGCTTTCTCCATTAGCATTGAAGGTGTAATTTCCGGGTGATGTGCCATATTCGACAAAAGGAGAGGATTCATAACTGGTGATCCATGATACTCGTATTTGTTTATCTCCAGCCAAGGATATGTGAACCTACAGTCAAACATTATCATAAACTCAGGGGTATCCATTAGAGTAGTAAAAAAACCTTTCCTGCGCCTACAATCACAAGCTTGAGCTTTTGATTGAGTTGGTTCTTTGACACCGTATCAGAGCCTTGCGGACGAAGATGTCACGAGTTTGAAATTCACACTCTCCCAGTTTTAAAAATTAAATGTTCACATGTGCTCAAGCAAATAAAAATCTCACCTACACGTGAGGGGCATGTTGACGTATAAAAACCTTTCTTGGGCCTACAACCACAAACTTAAGCTTTTGCTTTGAGTTGGTTCCTAAGCCTTGACAGTATCAATCAACCTCCCAAAATCATTTTTGCACAAATGCTATTTGCACCAATAATTCACAAACTTGAATGTGGAAATTAAGAAAATTAGGATACAAAAAATGAGGAGTAATGATTTATTGACATGTAGATCATCATCTAAATTCTAAAATAATATTTCGACCCCTAAATAAACTTCATTGTCATTCAAGCCAAAAAAAAAAAAAATCATGGTCATTATTGGTCAAACTATAGCATTTTTCTTTGTTTTTTCTACTAGTACTCTTGCCACAACTTTGCTTACCAAAATCTTACCTGCTGAGGTTGAGAAGAAGTGTTTGGATCCCAAGGAAAACTCAAAGTTTTGCGCGGTGGAGGTCTGACGTACTCGGCCGCCGCAAGGGAGGAGGCGATCAGGGAAACAGCTATCAGTGCAGCCAGATTCTGGTCCATCGCGGGGCGAAGATTGGAGATATGGCGATTCAAATGCGGCCGAGTTTATTTATATGAGTTTAATCAATCATTACTCCGTTGGAAACGCGTGAAATCGGGGTGTGTTCATGCTTTTTCTTCCCCTACGCATAGGACTTTATCGTTTCTGCGGAAAACAGAAAACTCCCAAATTGCTTTTTTGGTTTTCAATCACTCCCTAAACCCAACTTTACTTGCTGGTGAATAAATCTAATGTGGCATTTTCATTGTGGAATAAATTAGAGTGAAATAATGGAGGATATAGGCTGCAATGCTGAATAGAATGAGGGAAATGTACTTCATATTCGATTTAGTTTTTTTTTACTCCAATTTAAGATGAAATCCTTTTTGTAATACTCAATAAAATGCAATGATTTGTTTTTCAAAATTATCAACAAAATAAATCTAATTAATAATTAAATTGTTTTGGGATTCAGAGTTCTTCTAGTTTCATACGAAAATGTCAAATTAAACGAATACATCACATTGGTACAGATGTAGAGCTTGTTCTTTTGAGTTTAACTTTTTAATTTCCAGGTCTTTTTAGTTTTTCCAATTTCTTCCGGTTCTTTCCTATTTCTTCTTAGTTTTTTTCACTTTCTTTCAATTTTTTTAACTTTTCCAATAATTTCGATTTTTTTCAATCTTTTTCTACTTCCCAAAGAACGACTCTAAAAAAATGTGTTTTTCATGTATTATTATTATTACTATTACATTACAAATATTATTATAACTTCCCAAAGAACGACTCTAAAAATGATGTGTTTTTTCACGTATTAATATTATATTATAATTATTATTTTTATTATTACTATTATTAATATTGTTGTTGTTCAGAGGCGGATCCAAGACTTTACAACCATGGGGTCCTCTACCTTCGATTCTCATATCAAACTATTTCATAAGTCTTAACATTTAACAATAAACTAAAATTAATATTTGAAAAATATCATAATTAATACATAGAAATAAAGTCATACAAAAATAATATTAATTATATAAATTAGACATAAAAAGAATACTATTACAATAATACTTATCACTTGCAATCCTAAATCAAT
>OOIL02002358.1:3160341-3178038 GCA_900332095.2 Cuscuta campestris
AATACTTATCACTTGCAATCCTAAATCAATTTTTTATTGAAGAAAAATCTTTAATTCTTTTAAGAATAAGTAATGAATAAAAAATAAATATATAAATTATTATACTCCATTCGTTTCTTAAAACCCTTCCTCTTTCATTTTTTTTGTTTTTCTTAAAACACTTCCCTTTTCTATTAAAAAACCACTTTTACCCCTACTTTTTCATATCTTACCTATCACATCATACTTTTTCACTAATAACTAAATTATCACATCTTATTTTTACCCATCACATCAAGGGCAAAATTGGAAAGTCAACTAAAATTACACTTTTCTTATTTCTACCCAAAGTCAAAACAAGAACCGTTTTGAGAAACGAAGGGAGTATATTTATATATTACTAATCATATATCAAACTTCAAACTGCCATAAAAATTAATTTTAGTACAATGGTCGATCTTCTGTGGCACGGCGAACAAAGGCCGGTAGGCGACGGGAAAGAGAGATGGAGAATCGACAAAGGTTAAGGTTCAAAATTAAAGATTCGAAATAGAGAACTAGGGAAGAGGAGTCAAATGTGGAGAGAAAATAGGGGTTACTAAATTTTATGCGCAAAACGCCGTTGTTTTACTCCATTTTTTTTAAAAAGAAAAAACCGACTCTAAAAGACGAAGGTGGGATTCAAAATTAAAATTTGAAATAGAGAATTGGGGAAGAGAAGTCAAATTTGCAAAGAAAATATGGGTTATGCATTTTAGTTTTTTTTTTTTGAAAAGAAAAAACTGACTATAAACTCCATACTCTTTTTTAAAAGAAGGAAAAAGAGACTATAAAAAAACGCCAAGATGGGGGGGGTCGAACTTGGGCAAAGAAAATATGGGTTATGCATTTTAGTTTTTTTTTTTGAAAAGAAAAAACTGACTATAAATCCATACTCTTTTTTAAAAGAAGGAAAAAGAGACTATAAAAAAACGCCAAGATGGGGGGGTCGAACTTGGGCAAAGAAAATATGGGTTATGCATTTTAGTTTTTTTTTTTGAAAAGAAAAAACTGACTATAAATCCATACTCTTTTTTAAAAGAAGGAAAAAGAGACTATAAAAAAAAACGCCAAGATGGGGGGTGGGGGTCGAACTTGGGCTCCTAGAGTTATTGGGACGAAACGCACGCTTCCAATGAACCAAACGCCATTTTGGTATTATGCCGCTACGCGTAGTTTATATATTAATAGAAATCATCCTAAATAGGACTAAAACATAGAGAAAAGTACCAAAATAGGACTTTCATGTTTTTTTCTCTGGAATAGGACTTTGCACTGTGGTAATGTGACATTCCATTGTGGTAATGTGGCATTGTACATGTGCAAATTACTATACTTTTTTGGTAATGTATATGACCATGTTTGGTAATGTAACTCCTATTTCGGGAATAAAAACATTGAAGTCCTATTTTGGTATATTTTCAATGTTTTAGTCCTAGTTTAGTCTTTCTCCCATATATTAAACGTATTTACAAACCTAATACCTATATGGACCTACACCGGGGTCCGTGGGGTCCCGGGACCCCATAGGACTCAAGGTGCGTCCGCCTCTGTTGTTGTTCATGCTATTATTATTATAATTATTATGTTCATAAATATAGATTATTTTTCTATTTTTATTTTTTCCCATGTCACTTCTTTTTGATTTGCACTCATTATTATTTTTCGTTGATTTTTAATATTGGTAATACGGAGCATAATTTTATTGGGAAAATTTGTTGTTTTTTAATTTACATGGCCCTAAACGATTTCTAAAAATTAGAAATATTTTATTAATTTAAACTGATCTCAGGAAAACATCAATACTTTAGATTAAAAAAATAATAATTATATTACTTCCTTTGTCTCTAATTAAATGGCACGTAAACCATTCACGAGGTCAAATTTTATTTACTTTCTTTACCAATTATATATGATAGTTATTGATGGGGAGTATTATTGATGGGGAATGATGAAAAAATGTTTATAAAAGAAAAATATTTTGGATAACATTCTTTTTAACGAGGAAAGAGAGAAAAAGTACAAAAATAAAAAAAAATCACAACAAATGCGACGGAAAAGAAAAATGATGTAAAAAAATAGAAGTAAGACTACAACTAATCCACTAGGAATGTGGCAGAGTAATTGTGAAATCGGCAAATATAACGCCAATATGGAGAACTGGAGAAGCGCTGGTTATTCGGATATCCCATATCTCCAGATATTAGTTCTAGATTTCTTTTGTACTCACCAAACAACTTTCTTGGATTTTGATATCTTAGATATCAAAACTCAGGGTCCGTTTGGTACACGTAATTGATGGAATTAGAATTGAATTGGAATTAAAATTCCATGAAATTCAATTCCATAGAATTGATTTCACCAATTCCAATTCATTTTTTGCACTACCAATTCTAAATCCACATAATTTTTGTGCTACCAAACACGAGAATTAGAATTGAAATCCTCAATTCTAATTCCATAGTTTGAATCCCGTGTACCAAACGTGACCTCAAAGTCCATTTGGTATACAAAATTGATGGATTTAAAATTAAATTGGAATTGAAATTTTACAAAATTCAATTCCATAGAATTTGATTTCACCAATTCCAATTTATTTTTTGCAGTTAATTTCAAATCCACATAATTTTTGTGCTACCAAACATTAGAATTAGAATTGAAGTCTCCAATTCCAATTCCATAATTTAAATTCCGTATACTAAACGAGGCCTCATATTTTTTTAACTTACCAAACAAACCCTAACACTATGTTTGGTTCAAAGAATTTGATAGGAAAAGAAAAGAAAATGGTTTTCCCTCATTTTCCTCACCAAAATGAGAGGAATTTGGTTTTCCTTTCTCTTATTACATTTTGCCTTCTCTTTTTTTTTTTCTTCCACTTTTCTTTTTTTTTTTCTCTCTAACCAAACAAGAAAAATATTTTCCTTCTCATATTCTTTTCTTTTCCATCTCAAATTCCTTGAACCAAACATAGTGTAAGAGTCCAAGATTTTGAGGTACAATCCTACTATAGAACAGAACCAGTTCTCAAGTAAAGGTCACAACAATCCAAGATTAATTCATCGTACAAGCCATGTTACTGAAGTGCAATTGTAGTTTATCTATTTCTAATTTTTAATTTCAACCCTACGTTTTTTCCCTCATATTCTCTCTTTCTTCTCCAAAAAGGATGGGGGAGTGGAACTGCAGAAGAAGAAAGGAGAGAATCTGAGAGAAAAGAAAAACGGCGGAGCCAAGATTTAAAATTCTAAATATATAAAATTATAATTACGCCCAAAGTGACCTAATAGTTAGCTGAAATTTACCCCAAATACCCCTGAGTATATGAAATTCCAAACTGGGTGTTTAAAAAGGACGATGCTACGTTCACAAACAGGATTGGTCACAAACTCTACAAACTTACTATTTATGATTTAAATTCTCATTTTAAAATTATTTTAGACTATTTAATTTTTTTTATAGAAATTAAAAATTGTAAGTTTGTGAAGTTTGTAATGATTGTGCTTGTGAACCAAGCATTTCCCGTTAAAAAATTAAAGGTAGCAGCAGCAGCTGCTATTGCAGCTATATGGACTTAATGACATAAACTTTAATGACAAACTTTAATAGAACATACTCCGTAGCAAAATCAAGTACAGCGCATAACACAACAATTTTATTATTAAAAGAAAAAAAAAGGGAAGGGAGAGAACATAAGAGGGCAGAACAACACCCAGTAGTAGACCTAACTGGAAAGCTCATCCCAAGGCCATGACCGATTAATTAACTGGGATCATCTCACTGCAAAAGGGAAATAACAGAAATCATTTAATGCATACTTTAGGACCCATTTGGTATCCATACTCAAGATTATTTGGCTGAAGTTAATGTTACTGAACTTTTTTCCTTGAAAAATTCAATAGATTAAGCCAACTAACCCTTACCAAACAGGCCCATTGTTGTATTAAGATTAGGAGGCTAAGGCTATTAGCAGGTTCTTGGAAGAATGTACCGTTGTTGTTTACATTATATATAATACCTGACGTGGCTGTTGATAGTTGGCTGTATATCCCGGATAACTACCATAGAACATATTAGGGTCCTGAGTTTGAGGGGGAGGGGCATATCCGTAAGCCTCATATCCTTGTCCATATCCATAATACGAACTGCCCCATTTTGTCTGATCTGATGACTGCAGCATCAAAAGAAAAACTGAAAAGATTTGAAGAGAAAATAAGACAATTACACGCAAAAAAGACTCAACAGTAATTGACCTGCTTGTTGGAGGGACTGCGTCCCCATGAAAGCCGAATGCTATGGTCCCCTATCTGTGTGCCCTGCAAATTTGACAGAGCCTGTTCTGCAGAAGCCCTAGACACACGCGCAAACATGCACAAAATATGTGCATAAGGTAAAAAAGTTTTTAAAAACACGTGAAGTGTCAGCTTGGAAAATGCAAAGGGAAGTATAAAGGGACTTTTTTTATTGAACTACTTCACCATGCTGGGAAAACACTTTGAAAATGCCAATCTTTTAATACCTTTCAAAGTTCAAAATCAAAGCCAATGTATCTTAATTACCTAGTAGCAAATTGAACAAAGCCACAACGCTTTCCAGAAACTATTTTTATATGAACTACTTCACCATGCTGAGAAAAAAATTGCCCCAAAAGCTCCTCAGTAACATTGGGGTCCAAACCACCAACAAATATCTGTGCATTGGAGTGCCCGTTAAACAAAATACATTAACATAACAGAAAAAAACACTAAAACAAGCTACCCACTGTTGTATTATTAGGGTCACTCTCGCCTTGACTTGCAGGTGGGTTTAGATATGTAGCTGCAATGAGCAAGAGGAGAAATACAAGGATGAGGTAAACAGGATTAACAAATTGTGTTCCTCAATGAAATCTTAAAACAACCCACATCATGTGCACAAAAAAGAAATAACAAGCATGCAATGCCATGATAGAACTACAAATTGCAATTTTAACAACCAAAAGCACAGCAAACATTGCACACATCTAAAATAGTAAAATCATGATACTCATATGAGAAGAATAAGATCGGGGCAAAGCAACAAAAAAGCAATTAAAAATGTAAATCAACAATGATATTTCAATACTCTCTGACATCAAAAGAAATGGCAGAAGTAGGGCAAAGATTATCATAACAGAAAGAACAACCAAGCTTGAACCACATATCAACGGGTTAGCTTTCTAGTGATTGGCGTGCATAACTGCATCCCGTAACAATACATGCTTACAACTCTACCATGCAGTGTTCATCAATTCAATTTACCTCCTTTCACCATTAGCTCTGCAAGTCTAGACAAATAACGAAATTCCTAACACAATCAATTGAATCCAATATATACAACAACGGGGACACAAGATATATACGAGTAATAGATTAGCACTTCTCTCTAAAAAAAATGTAAAAATTGAACACAACTAGATATGTACACCCTCCTTAATCCTAATGACCAATGAAGAAAAATTAACTTAGTATGACTCATGAGCTGAAACTTAGAAACAACAAAAATGGAAATGTGAGCAGCTTGCAGCAGCAATGTTTAACTGGAGGAAACGAATCACCCCATAAAATGAAAAATGAAAGGGAAAAGTGATACTTTAGGATTGATAGGAACTGGAAAAGAAATATACGGAAATTTAATGCTTGGCAATCCAGAAAATAAATTTGTCGGGTGCTGAATTCAAAACGAACTGGAAAGTAACTTAGTGTAGCATAAGAAATGCCACAAAAAATTGAAGGAAGCTTACGGCATAAGCAAATTAACTGACCTAAAATGATGCCACGCACTAAATGGTAATCATTTCAGCTGAAATCAGTTCCAGGCCCCCATATACGAGAGCCTCTTTGTTTCCTGCTTTGACACAACATGACTTTAATAAGTTTGAGCAAGTTTCGAATAATTTAAGCTGCCCAAGTTTAGGAAAGAAAGAACAGGAAAAAAATGACTTGGTAAATTCTGTGAATCTTGAAGTGTATGACTCAAAGAGAAATGAACTATAATCTCTATCTGTGTAAACTCGAACCCCTCTTCAAGAAAGGTGCCACATCAACAAGCATCAATTTAACCATAAATAGAGCACACCGAACAGTTTGAGCAAACTTCTATGAAACAAAAAACAGAAAGAATGAACCGGACCCTGGAATTCCAGTGCATAAGTATATAACCTACCTTTCTGCGGCGCACCAACCGGCTGTTTATTAGCAGGGCCAACACGCATGGGCCTTGTTGAGCACAGCACTCCATTCATCTCAGTGAGGGCTCGAAGTTGTTCGCTCTCATCCGCAAATTTGACAAATCCATAACCCTTTGAGCATCCCGTGTTCTTATCAGTAACAACCTTAGCACCTTTCACCGATGGGTAGACAGCTTTAAATGTTTCTTGTAGCAAGTAATCATTCACATCCGCAGACAAATCACCCACAAAAATTGTATGTTCAGGTGTGTTATCCCGTCTTTCACCAGCTCCAAGTGTTGCCCAATTCATTCTGAAATACTTGTCTGATGTACTTGGCATCAATGTTCCATTATACGTTTGCAAGATAGCCTCAGCTGCGGCACGGCTCCTGAACTCAATAAATCCATAACCCTCAGGTTGAGCAGTGAATTTGTTGCGAATGACCTTCACGGATGCAATCTGAAACCAGAACCCAGATGATTAGCTATGTCCTTGAAAAGCATTCAGTCAGAGTTTATGCCAGATAAATAGGTTCATTTAGAACGTTAGAAAAAATTTTGATTTGAATTAAGAGAAGCCAATTCTTCTGGCATAATCAAAATATTGGCAATTAAGAAATACTCCATAACAGGTAGTGAAAAATAATCAAGAACAAAATATACTCCGTGAATTGCAAAAAATAACATCAATAAAAGATGCACCTCTGCAGTATGAGAAAAGCATCCACTAAGATAGCTCTCGTCCATCCAATACTGCAAGTCACCGATCCATAGAGACTTAACTTCATTGGGGCTGGACGAAGCGGCTGGGGATGTGCCTGTATATGCACCGGAATACTGTTGCGATGGATGGGTTTGATAAGGAGCGAGCATGGGATGTGACACCGGCGGCGGCTGTTGCGCCCAGGCGGCCGGATGCTGTGGCTGCATAGGCGGCTGCGGCGGATGCAGCATCCAGGGCTGAGGTGGTTGTTGGTACTGCTGCTGCTGGGACGGATCTGCAGACATGGGAGGCATCGGTGAAGGGACCATGCTGCCTGGTTGCATCATCGTAGAAGCGGAATCGAGATTTGGCTTTAACCCTAGGGTAAAGGGGGAAGAGAGATGGAGAAAAACTACGAGTAACGTTCGCACCGTGCCTCGCGAGTCGACTCTCGATCTAAATATAGAGAGAGCGCGGCGTAAATCAGAAATTGTTTTAGATTCTACAATGTAGATTATAAAAAAAATCTGTTTAGATAGGATTAAAAAAAATGAAAATATCAAAATAAGAGTTAAGTCTTTTAACACCAAACTAGAATAAGATCTGTGTAGTCTAAAGGTATATGTTTGCAGTGTGATGAAAAGCGATGACATTGTAATATGTTACTGTGGTCAGTCAATTGTCGGTGATCCACGGCATCACTCTGGTGGATGGCTGCTACGGATGAAAGTGATGCGGTGATAGTGTGACAATTACAATGTGACAATGTGATGAATATAGCAGTGTAAAAATGACAGTGTGAACTTCTATTTTGATCTTAAAAGACTTATGACTCTTATTTTAGTATTTTTATAATTTTTTACACTTATTTAGGGAGTTCTTCCACATTAATTTATATATATATATATATGTGTGTGTGTGTGTGTATGTATTGATAGATTCTAAAGGGTAGGGGTAGTAGAAATAAGCTTGCAGTTTAATTACTCAGAATCCGATCTTGTTGAAGGAGGTCTATTCATACACTCGTTTTTGGGCTGGTACCCTCTTTTCGCTAGTCAAAATATATCCAACTCTGCGTAGATTTAAAACAATTTTTTGATTTTATATAATCTATGGATTTTAAATAATTTATCAAAATCTTTTAAAATCAGTACCCTTAATTTGATACCGTCGGAGTTTTAAATTTCAAAGCATTAGCTCACTCTACATGATTAAATTGGAAAAACATGAATAAATACCATATTGTAATAAAATTAATAACACAAAAATGGATGTAGTATGTGCTAGTATGAAAGAGACCTGATTTTTTAAATAATAAAAACCTTAAAAAAATTTGACCACAGAAACCATGAATTTAAACAATCAATAGAAGGAAAAGAAATACCAGCTGCCTTGTCAAGAAAAAAAGAAAGAAAGAACCAAGGCTTTGTCCACTACGGAGTACATCATCTACGCCATCAAAATAATGGGTCATGAGTGCATGTTACTGAGCAGTTTGAGAGCCAATTCCTCTTGCTCTGCCAAGGAAATAGGATCCGTCCTCATACCCTCTTTAGAAGTCTCACCATTCTCCTTCCCATCGTCATCATCGTCATCATCACTATCAAAACGAATCCTTTTATTTCCCATTTTACCCCTGCGGGCGTCGGCATCTGAACCCAAGTGATCTCCTTCCTCGTCTTCCTCTTCACATTCTCTGTCTCTCCCTCTCTTCAACTTCATCTTCTCCTTGAGTCGTTTCTCTTTCCGGCGCCGGCGGTCCAAATCTTTGTCATCTTTGTCTACCATCTTCAACTCTTTTCTGAGATTGGCATATCTTTCATTAACTGCATCAAGAACATTGAATAGCAATGTCAAGAAATGTGAAATCCAGCTTTCTTTAATGGCCTATGATGCAACCAGAAAGCAATTAAAATGCACCTTTGTTTATGTCAAGAGAAACTTTATCCCCATCAACCACTGCCTCTGCTAACTTTGCTAGTGGAGGTAATGTGTCACCCTTCTCATCAAATACAACCCGTGTCCCGTACGGTCTACCCGCATGAATCTTTAGCTTCTTTTTCTTCAAAACTCTAGATGCGGGCCTATAATAGCATGGAAAGAAAAATGAAGCAAAACAAAATCATTAGGCCTTTTCTCATTAACCACCTTTAGACTATGTTTGGTTCAAGGAATTTGACACGGAAAAGAAAATAGGAAGGAAAGCAATTTTATAAGTTTGGTTAGAGAGAAAAGTAAAAGGAAAATGAAAGGGAAAGAAAATGAGAAGGCAAAATTCCTCCCATTTTGGCGAGGAAAATGAGAAAAAACTATTTTTTTTCTTTTTATTCCAAATTCCTTGAATCTAACCTAGTGTTAAGAGAAAATGTAGTGTGGAGATGTAAACTATCTGAATGCTTCAAAGAGGTAAAGAGTGCATACATATTATCTGCAGGCCCGACTATTTTAATGTTACTTGCAGTAAGCGTGTCTTTAGAAATAAGGGTATCATCATCATCATCAGATTCTACAGCATCTGGTTTCTTAATTGGAAATTCCAGCAAATTCTCATTCCTTTCTGGCATGGCAGCTAAGGCTTCAGACACAGTCTTACCCTTTAATTTCTGCTTCAAAAATCTTAATCTTGGGGTCATTGGAAGACCCAAAGAAGCAGAAAACTCCTCAAGCGGAAGCTTTGTGACATCAAATATTTCTTTATCGCTCCGTATATAAATAGACTTCACATAAGTTGTGAATGCTCTTTGTGCCAGAAGTCGTAGTTCAGGACTCTCAACCAGCAAGGCACCTAATAATCCGGAGATAGATTGCAAGAACTCTGCATTTGCCTTAAAGAAAAATTTAAGATAATAATAATATTAGATTCACCATCTTATTTTATCAAGAAAGAAAAAAGTACTCAAAATTCAAATTCCAATTTAGCTAGAAACTACTCCCTCCGTCCCAATTCCAAAAAGAATTTCCGATTACATATTCACAAGGTCAAACTTTGACCACTTTCCCTTTTCATGAATCATTTGATAAAATAGTAATCTTGACATATTTGTTTTGTATTTTTATGTAATTTTCAAATGATCCCTCTGTCCCACAACGATTTGCCCGATTTAGATTACAATGTTTTTATTTTCAATTCAATTTATATGATAATTGGAATAAAAAAACCAAAATTTATATATTTAAAAACTACAACAAAAGTTCTTCGAAACAAAAGGTGACAACAACCCAATTCAATCCCACAAAAGTTTTGGGGTGAGGGTGTGAGGAGACCTTACCTCTACTAAAAAGTAGAAAGGGTGTTTGGACCCAAACTTGAGTAACACAGAAAACATATAGCACGATAAGAAAATGAAAGAGCAAATTAGGGGTAAGAAAATGGAATGATGGCACACGCAACAATAAGAAATTAAAACTACCACCCAAGTTAAACACCCACCCAACAATGTTAAGTCATGCCTAATCACCTCCTTCCAATTTTTCCTAGGTCTACCCCTTCCCCCATCTCCCGTACCAGGGCTTGTAACGCTACGCTGCTTCACAGGACCAAATCATCTCAACCTAGCACATCACAACTTATCCTAAATAGGTGGCACACCCACCCTTCCACAAATAACCTCATTTTGAATCCTATTCAAGCTTGTATGCCCACACATCCACCGCAGCACCCGCATCTCTGCTGCATGCAGTTACTCATTTTATCAAATGAGTAATGAAATTAAGCAAAGAAAGTGATAAAAATTGACCCTGAAAAAGTGAATGGGCAAATCTTTGTGGGACAAGCATCGTGCAACCCGCAACAGGAGTTCTAGGGACAAATGGAGTAGTGCGTATATTGCAAGGTTTCACTTCATTGAAGATTTTAAAAGATAATCCATATATGAAACCAAAAGGTTCATAAGCCAGCTCGAGTATTTTATAACTAGATGGAGCAATATAATTCATACCTTTGTGACTTGAAGGGGTATCTTATTCTCTTCTAACCTCTCAACAATTTTTGTTTCAGAAGGCATAACAAACAAAAGAGATTTCCCAATAGAAATGTAACGAGCAGTACGGCCAACTCTATGTAAGTAAGCTGCACAATCTTCGGGACAGTCCACCTGAATCATAAGTTGGCCAACAAGAGCAATCAAATTTCCCACTATATTGAAATGAGAACACATTATTTTCTTCAATAACTTTGTAGTTAACCTGGACAACCCAATCAACAGGCTTGTTGAAATCAAGGCCCCGTGAAGCAAGATCTGTGGAGAAAAGAACGGATCTGGTTTCCTCGCAAAATTGGGATAATATTGCCATCCTTTTCTCTATTTTCATCTTTCCATGAAGACATTTAAGTGGAATTCCAGGCCGAAGCTTCCTAAATGCTTCATGAACAAATTTTACCTGTAGAATGTATACTCATAATCAGAAAAGGAATCAGATTAACAAAGATTAGACAATGTAGAAAGACTAAGAAATTCACCCTCACAAGTGGGTATATCAAGGAAGAGATTTTAGTCCCTTCCTCTTCACAACCACAATGGATGTGGTAATAAGGTCTATCCAAGCAGTACCATATATGATGATTGTATACATTATTTGTTGGTTGATGACTGATGCGTCAAAAACAGGGATTAATGTTAAGTCAAACTACAGAGATAAGCTACAGTCACATGACTTTAACATAAGATGATGTAAAATCAACTACGACTATAAATAAGGGGTATGTGTTTCTCAAGTATATAAAATCTCTCGTATATATAAAAGAAAGGTGTGAAACACATGATCGATATATGTATGATAAAAATAGAAATGTGGCAATACTACAAAAGCAAGAGTTCACAGTACAAAGAATCATGACGTCGGTTGAGAATTAGCTCTGGAAGATATAACAAAACAGAACTGAATATGTTGGTTTGGGCATGTTTGTTATAATAGATTGAGGGTGTAAAAAGAACATAACGGGACAATGGAATTGGAACAAGTCATTTGAGCAACACAATGGAATTGAGACAAGTCATTTGAGATTAAGGCTCTATATTTTCACTACTTAGAGCTTGTTCTTTAGAGCTTAAACTATTAACTTCCAATTTCTTTCAGTCTATCAAATTATTCCCATTTTCTTCAATCTTTTTCTACTTTCCAAATAATGACTCTAAAATGATACATTTTCCATGTATTATAAATATTATTATTATTATTATCATTATTATTATTATTATTATTATTATTATTATTATGTTCACAACTATGGTTTATAAATTTTTTCAATTTTTTATTTTAATTTTTTCCATGTCAATGTCGTAGTGATTCACACTCATTATTTTTTCTTGCATTTTTTAATATAAATAATACAAAGTACAATTTTATTGGGATAATGATTTTTTTTATTAATTTACATGTTACAAAACTATGTTCCACAAATTTTGGATATTTTATTAATCTAAATTGACTTGAGAAAACATCAATACTTTAAATTAAAAAATAATAATTATACTACTCCCTTAGTTCCTAATTAAATGGCATGTACACTATTATCAATATTTTATTCACTTTCTTTACATATTATTAATATAATAATAATAATGTTTATAATAAAGGTTGGCTTCTTTTGACAACAAACCTTGTTGTCATAATAATAAAAACAACAACAAGCAGCAATAACATATAAGTCCACAAAGAATGTAAGGTTTCATCATCATTCATCAACATTTCTCTTACCTGCTTGCAACTTGAAAGAAACACCAATATCTTTTTATTCAGGTGCTTTTTTATAAAGCTCCATAGCATATCCAGTTTTTGGTCAAGAGGAACAATCATTGCTGTCTGCATCAAACCACTAGGAGTGGCAGTAATAGAGTCCTCGTGCACACTCAGGTACTCTGGATCTTTTAGACTGAGCCTAGCAAGATCTTTTATAGACTTTCTTTGTGTTGCAGAGAATAATAAGGTTTGTCGGTGTTTAGGCAATTGCGAAATTATTGCATTCAATTGTTTCTTGAATCCTTCATCAAGAATACGATCTGCCTCATCAAGGACCAATATCTGTTTGTCAACCAGAAAAATGCAATCTGAGTTAAAAACTACCAAGCCACATATACTGACACATCAGTTCATCTATTCAATCAAATCATAAACCAAGTAAGAAACTAAAAATCATCAAGACTTCACATGAAAAATTAGAAAAAAACAATGCAAAATGGCCGGCGACTCATTTTATTACGGGGTATTAATTATGCGGTAACAAATAAGGCTCTGTAACCATATACATGCACATTATATTTCTGAATCTATTTGTTTTAGAATGATTGTCCAAAGGATAAAGGAAAACACTCATAACATCAGACCCTTTTTTGAAATAATAAACAAAACACTTAACACATACTGCTGTTAGTTGTACCTGAAGCTGCGAACAATCAAAATTTAAAGTTTCATCCATATGCTGAAGAAGCCGGCCTGGAGTACAGACCAAGATATTCATCCCATTTACACGTTCTTTTTCAGTGTCGATGTCTTTTCGTCCACCAATCAGCATGCCAGCACTAAATTCATGATGCTTTCCAACAGATCTCAATATATCAAACAGTTGGTCAGCCAATTCCCTTGTAGGAGACAATATGATGCACCCAACCCCATCTTCCGGACCCCATCTTGCTTTATGCAACTTTTCTAGTACCTAAATAATACAACCAAATGTATTATTTATCTTCTGGGTAACGATTGATGATATTAAAACATGTTCACTCAAGCATATGAAAAGACAGTCATGCAAACAAAAACAGGTATTGCAATTTTTTCTTATTTTTCTTGGGTGGGGGCGTTCGAGTCAGGTGGTTTGTATTCATTGTATTACTTGTAAGAGGACAACAATTTTTTCGAGGATACTAAACCAATAAGCACTAATATTGGCATTAACACAACCATTTACACCTCCATTCAGATGTAGTTGTCCACTTCCTAAGAAATCTTATTTTTTAAAGAAATGAGTTTAAAATTTCAAATAAATGAGTAAATTCCATAAATGGTGTCTAATTACAGGTGGTTTTCTACATTTAGTCCCATATTCTAAGATATTACATAAGTGGTCCCCAATTTTTGAAAACTATTCCATAAATAGTCATTTAGGGGAAATATGACAAAATATTTTTTCCACATATAGTCCTTGAGGGACCGAATATATAATAATTTTAAAAAATTGAGGACCATTAGGAACCATTTATAGAATTTGGGGACTAAATATCTTAAAATTGGGACTAAATATGGAAAACCACATGTAATTAGGAACCATTTATAGAATTTGCTCCAAATAGATCCTACAAATGAATATGTTACTTTATCATTTCAACAATGCTCATACCTTATCCCTAGAATATTTTGGACAATTTATTGGATTTTCGATGTTGACAACTAATTCCAAAAAAGCGAAAACAATAAATTGGATAACAAAATATATACGAATGGATATATTGCAAGTTTCACTCCAAGTCTCATCAATGGAACATGAGAGTAAACAAAATTAGTAACATGTGTGGGAACAATATAAAACTCTTGAAGTAATCCATGTTAAGTTCAAAAGAAAGCACACCAAATATACTATCTTCCTTAGCACAAAATACATAATTACCATAGAAAGTGACCTCGTATAAAATAAGGAGATTAAGGACTAAAACATCAACCAAGTTCATTTGACACTGGGTTTGTAGTCATATTATGACACTTAGTCCATATTGGATTATCAGCACCCTACGGTTCTCCGATCGATAACGAAGTGGTTCCTACCCCGTAACCACCCAATAAACCCCTCACCTTCATCCCGCCACCACTCCTAACCAATCTCTTGTAAAAATTTCTACATTGGATTGTCACCCGAATAGGGGATGGGTTAGGGCACAGGGGTAGAGGGATATGTGCGGCACTAGGGTGGGAGCATAATAAGGGGTAGGAACTACTCCGAGATCGAACAAATGCGCCAGTGGAATAATATGATATTGGTAGCCAATGTCAAAAGAATCAGCCTCAAATAGGAGTTTGAATATCATATTATGATACTGAGATACTCGGTCAATTTCAACACATTACGGTTTCGGAATCGTGGTTGTTAATTCGTCGCCTAGTCATCCCATCGTTTTCAATGTGGCAACGTGATTGTCGCCTAGCAACTGGGGTGGACTACTCGTCTGATCATGTAAAGTGATGCCTAGGCGACGACTAGTCGCTGATGTAAACCCTACCCAATTTGGACCAATCCAATTTGACCAAACCCGACCCAACCAAAATTTCATTAAATTTTATAAAATACAGAGTACACTTAATTTTATCCATTCAGTTTTTTCATTTCCTACCATTTTTTCAGTTCCTCCCAATTTCTTCTAACTCCTTCCAATTTTTTCCAACTATTCCCATTTTCTTCAAACTCTTTCTAGTTTCCCCAAACAACAACCCAGTTGAATCCCACAACAGTAGGGTCTGGGGAGGGTGTGTGTACGCAGACCTTGCCCCTACTCGGAAGTAGGGAGGCTGTTTCCAAGAGACCCCCGGCTCCACCTGCACAAAAATATGAGAGAGAACAAAGTATAGCACAGTTAAAGCACCAAGTACAAGCAACAAGTACAAATAATAGCAAAAGATACCAAACAAATACAACACACTACAAAACAACCTCTACAACACCGAGCTCCTATCCAGCTACTCTAATCCTAGTTCTCCAAAGGTTCCTATCTAGGGCCATATCCTCAGTCAGGTCGAGAAGTCCTAAATCCTGCCTAATCACCTCCTCCCAATTCTTCCTAGGTCTACCCCTTCCCCTACTTCCCCCGATAACCGTAATCCTCTCGCATCTTCGTACAGAGCCGTCAGCATCCCGCCGTCTCACATGGCCAAACCATCTCAACCTCGCTTCCCGCAACTTGTCTTCCACCGGTGCCATACCTACCTGACGTCGGATAACTTCATTCGAAATCCTATCCAACCTTGTCTTCCCACACATCCATCGTAACATCCGCATCTCCGCCGCATGCAGACGACGCACATGAGTCTTCTTAATCGCCCAACACTCTGCCCCATATAACATAGCAGGTCTGACTACGGATCGATTGAACTTACCTTTCATTCTAGGCGGAATCTTCGGATCACACAACACCACTGAAGCTAACCGCCATTTGGCCCAAGCCACTCCAACCCGATGTCCAACATCCGCATCTAACTCCCCATCCGCCTGAATTACCAAGCCAAGATATCGAAATCTGTCTACCTTAGGTACTAGGTGAGAGTCAATCCTGACTTCCACTTCTGATTCTGTATCCCGGCCGCTGAAGCGACATTCCATGTTTTCAGTCTTGTTCCTACTTATTCTGAATCCTTTAGTCTCAACGGCAAGGCACCATAATTCCAACTTATCGTTTAGTCCCTCACGCGTGTCGTCGATAAGCACAATATCATCCGCAAAAAGCATGCACCATGGGACCCCGTCTTGAACACCTTGAGTTAGGACTTCCATCACCAAGGCGAACAAAAAAGGGCTAAGGGCAGACCCCTGGTGCAACCCCATCCCTACCGAGAAGGAATCTGAGACGCCCCCGGAAGTCCTTACCTTGGTCATAGCCCCATCGTAAATATCCTTGATCGCGCGAGTGTACACGATGGGAACTCCTCTCACCTCAAGGCACCTCCATAAGACCTCCCTTGGCACCCTATCATACGCCTTCTCAAGGTCAATAAACACCATATGAAGGTCCTTCTTCCTAGCCCTATACTCTTCCATTAACCTCCTCACGAGATGAATTGGCCTCTGTAGTCGATCTGCCAGGCATGAAACCAAACTGGTTCTCAGAGATGCAAACCCCTTTCCGCAACCTATACTCAATGACTCGCTCCCAAACCTTCATGGTGTGGCTAAGCAGTTTGATGCCTCTGTAATTCTCGCAGCTCTGAATGTTGCCTTTAAACAGAGGGACCAAGAGACTCTCCCTCCACTCATCAGGCATCCTTGATGTCCGGAGGATAACATTGAAGAGTTTGGTTAACCAAACCCACGCACCACGTCCCACAAGCTTCCAAAACTCCACTGGAATCTCATCTGGTCCCAAAGCTCTCCCACTACGCATCACGCGGAGAGCCCGAACCACCTCTTCCAAGCAAATGCCACGGTAATACACACGAGACGTGTTAGGGGTGAACCGGGGGTCTTATCAAGTTGCTAATTTTGTGATGAATTTGTGGAGGAAATGAATGCGGAAGTATATGGGGCGAAATATGGGAGGTGTTTTTGGAGTTCTTTTTTTGTGTTTTTTGGAAGAAAAGAAGAGGTTTAGGAAGAGAATATGGGGAGGTACGAAATTTAAGAATAAAAATAAGGAAGGGATAAACCAAGTTGGTGTTAAGAGATATGACACACCCTTATCTTAACTTGGGGTTGAGTCTAGAATTTAATTAAGATATGACACACTCAATTAAATAACTAGAACCTAAAACTCACACTTAAGATAACCACTCTTAAGATATAGAATTAGGAATTTGGCTAAAATAGCATCACACTATTTTAATAATACTCAAAGAGTAAAATGTTTTAATATTCAAAAGGTATGTTACAATGGCCATAAGGCCTGAGTTATATAGGCAGGGGAAGGGGGAGATTATTCAAAATACATTGAATGTAAACTTAGGGAAGCTTCCTTGCAACAATCTCTTCCAAGGCATGGGGTATTGGCCATTCATTCATGTCTCCTTAGTGGAATAAAATCAGGGATGGGGCTGGGGTTGTGGGGGTTTGTGTTTTGGTTCCTAATGGTTGTTTCTTGGGTTTTTGTGGCTAT
>OOIL02002358.1:3181758-3223825 GCA_900332095.2 Cuscuta campestris
TATAATGTGTGGTTTTGGACTTATAGGTTTGGGTTATTTGTAAGGGAACATGGGCAGGAATGAGTGGCTGGCTAGTGGTGGGTCAGGGTTTTGGCTCTTTGTGGGTGTTTATGTTGGGATTGTGAAGTGTATTTTGGCCAGGGGGTGAATGGAATAGAGGGAGGGTTTTATTTGTTGAATAAAAGGCTTAAAAGAAGGAAAATAACAACAAACAAAAGGTTTTATTTTACACACCCTTATTTTCGGCCATAGGCTAAAATAAGTGTAGGAAAACTTTATGTTTGAAAGGAATTAAATGGAAAGGAGCTTTGGATGTTTAGGGTGGGGTTTGGAAGAGTGGGAGTTGGTTGGCAGAACCCTTAGGTCCGAAGTTATTTTGGCCTCTCGGGTTGAAGGACTTGGAATTCTCATTAAAATGAATCATAATGTTTGAACGTAAGTCCTTTGGTTTTTGCGAGGGTGTGGGACATGGGGGAGGGTATGATAGGGCCAAGCCCGGATATAACAAGACGCCCCAGGATGACCCAACTCATCAAGAACTAGCCTCTAGTCTCCTCCCGCATTTAAGAGTTCACTAAAGTACTCCCCCCAGTGCTTAGCCACCTTGGCAATCTCAACTAACACTCTACCATCGATGTCCTTCACGCATCTCACGTGGTCTAGATCTCGGGCCTTCCTCTCGCGCACCTTAACAAGCCGGAACAGTGGATTAACACCTTATTATTATTATTATTATTATTATTATTATTATTATTATTATTATTATTATTATTATTATTATTATTATTATTATTATTATTATTATTATTATCGGTGGGGTTCTAGTGACCCCCACTTTTGGTGACTCTAGCGGTGCCACTGTCATTTTGGGGGGTACTTCCGGTGCTCCATTCGTAAAATTAACGGTTCCTACCCCCTAAACCCCGCTCCTGCACCCCCACCCCAACCTCGCTGTAAGCCCCCCACAAAATGTGTGGCTATTATAGTGCATAATAGCCACAAATTTTGTGGGGGGCTTACGGCGGGGTTTGGGTGGGCGTGCAGGGGCTGGGTAGGGTAGAGGGTTTAGGGAGTAGGTTAGGGGAGATAGGAACCGTCAATTAACAGAGCACCGGAAGTGCTCCAAAATGATAGTGGCACAGGAATGTCATTGTACTCCGGTGTCACTAGAACCCCACCGTATTATTATCATTATCATCATCATCATCATCATCTTTAAAAAATTAAATAGATAGATAAATATTGGTAATAGTAAATACTCCCTAAATAAGTAAGGAAAAAAGAGTGTGCTATTAGTACTCCTTTTTGTATGAACAACAAGGAAAATGAGAGGAAAATAAATGAATCATAGTTTGTAAGGCGGCAAGGCGCCAATGCACCTTCATATCGCCTATGCGACTGGGCGCGCGCCTAGGCGACGACTAGGCGACATACATACCTACATGTATATATGTGTGTGTGTGTGTGTGTGTGTGTGTATACATATATTTATATATGTATATATAGGTCTTATATATTTTAAGGAAGCTTGACAGAGAAGACCGAGAGAGAAGATAAGTTTAAGTCTATTAAGCTACACTAAAAGAAATGGGCTGCACTAAAAAATGGGGTTTTTCAAAATTTTAAAGTGGCCCAAGGCATTAAGGCGAGGAAAGGCGACGCCTAGGCGAGCGCCTGGTCGCCTTATGGTTTTCTAGGCGAGGCGAGCAGACAAGGCGTCCTAGTGATTGCGCCTTATCGCCTAGGCGACGCCTAAGCGATGCCTTACAAACTATGAAATGAATAGGAGTTTAGTACTCCATAATTATCACCCAACGCCAACTTTCTCTGTCTTCTTTCTCGAGCAAGAGTGGCGAGTAGCGGCGCACCGAGCCGCCAATGCCGCTGGCAACAAATGTAGCGACGATTGAAAGAGCTTTGGCAGCGCAAGACCAAAAGAGCTTTGGCACAGTAGCGACCACAATATAGCCGGTTGTATAATATAAATTGTGAGGAGAGAAGGAAAAAAGGGAGAAGAAAAAGAAAAGAAGAAAAAAATGGGGGGGGGGGTTAGGGGTGGCTGGATTGGGTGCGGTTGGGGGTTGGATAAGAAGAAAAGAAAAATGAGGGGAAAGGGTGGGTGGGTGCTAAGGTGGATTGGGAGATGGAGAGAAGATGGAGAAGATTAAAAAAGGAAAAAAAAAGAGAATTTAAATTTATAAAATTATATTTTGGCCTCAAAAGACCTGATGGTCCTTTGGAAACCTGGTAACGGACTTTTGGTGAAAGAAGTGTTATTGAGAGGTTTTGAAGTTTGTATACCGAAGTAAATTTCCGCTCAAAGTTCATATACCATTTGTGAAATTTAACCATAAAAGAGATATTTGAATTAATCTAAACTGACTTGGAAAAATCAAAATTATAAATTAAAAATTAATAACCATACTACTGCATTATAAAAAGAATTTGAACCAAAAAAATGTGTAAAAACTAAATTCAGATAGCGAAGAATAAAACTAGTAATGAAAATAGAACCATGGTAGTCAAACTCCAGATTCTACGTAAAATCGTAACTCATAAGATCGTAACTAGGAACGTCATATACATACATACATACATACATACATACATATATATATATGTGTATGTATATATGTGTATATATATATATATATATATATGTGGGATCAACTCCAGTCAGATGACACCTTACAGTGAGATACATGCTACGGTCAAAGGACGCAAAGCTCACCAAAGACAACTACAAAGCTCACCAAACTGTAAGTCAAAGCTCACTATATTTTTTCAACACTTTGAATTTTTTTTGAAAAAAATAAAATCAAAGGGGTGCTAACTAGATTTTAATCGATGACCACCACGCCGCTGCTCCACTGCCACCTGCATTTTAAAATGATGAGTTTTGGTGTTCAAAGTGGTGAGCTTTGCTTTATTTCAGTTGAGCTTTGTATTGGTCATTGGCGAGCTTTGTAGTGTAATGTGGTGAGCTTGACATCATCTCACCACGAGGTGTATCTGACTGGAGCTAAATAAAGTTCCCGTTGCGCGTTACGATATTTGACTGAGGTTATTTTCATATCATTTTATATGAAAATGGTATGGATAAAAAAATTAAAATTGCATATTTAAAAACTATATTAACAACAACTCAGTTGAATCCCACTACAGTAGGGTCAAAACTCTATTAAAAGATCTACAAAACTCTAGAAGTGACATGACTATATTATTTTATCAAATAGGACACAAAAATAGGCCAACAAAGTAAATAAAGTTTGACCCTGTGAATAATGAACGAGAATTTTATTGTTGGACGGAAGGGAGTGTGTGTGTATCAAAACAAATGTTGGACAAAAATAATAAACATGGCCGAATATAAATGGTGCATAAATTCATTGCCCACTGCCGGATATCAACAAACAAGGGACAAATACTCCCTCCGTCCCTAAAAGATTGCCACAATTTGACTTTTTTTGGTCAATTTGTGGCACCGTTTGACCATGAATTATGGAAAAAATATATTTAGTTATAATGTAAATTTAGTAAATTTGGTTTATCTTAAAATATAGTTTAGAAATATCAAATTTTTATAACATTTAATTATTTTAAACTATATTTGAATCGTGGTCAAAGAGTGCCATAGTTTGACCAAAAAAGTCAAACTGTGGCAATCCTTTAGGGATGAAGGGAGTAAATTTATAAAAAGCATGAAGAGAAAGGTAATAATTAAAAAAAGAAACTTGGCCAAAAAACCACTGCCAACTAGATTTTTTTAACCCCCCCACCCCCCACTAGACGAAGATAAAATGAAGCATAAAAGGAAAAAAAACATACGGAGTAATATAAAATTAAAAAGTGACAAATAGAAACCCTTAATTTTGTGAGGAGAGACGTTGAGTGTGGCCGTAAAAACAGGGAACAGTCCTTGGGAAGAGGTCAAGACATAAAAACCGAGGGGACGAAACCAAGTGTTTCCGCTTTCCGCATGTTGATCCCTCTCTGTTTTCGACTGATGATCTCACGCGACTCAGCGATCATATGATCCCAATCGTTGATCTGTATGATTCTCAGAGAGGATGCGATTTTAGCCGTGATTCAGATCGGAAAGAGCCCAATGATCTGCGGAATCATACAATTGTACGATCCGGATCGCGAATTTGACTACCATGAATTAACTAATAAAAAATTAATACTTTATTTTATTTGATCTAGATTTTTCCATTTTTTTCTATTTCCTTCTAGTCTTTTAGTTCCTTCTAGTTTGTTCCAAGTTTTTTCCATTTCCAAGTTTCTTCCTATTCCTTCCAACATCCAACTCTCTTTCTATTTAAGTATGAAAATGATTGTCTAAAAGCAAGTTTGACTTTGTTTTTCCATCATAATGACCCATAACTAACATAAAGGGAAAATCTTGAGGCCATATTGCATTAACAAAAAAACTCACCGGAATTACGAAAGCTAAAGTTTTTCCAGATCCAGTCTTGGCAGCACCAAGAATGTCACGACCACAAAGCGCATGAGGCAGCGAAGCCCTCTGGATATCAGTCATAATCTTATACTTAGCTCCAGCCAGTCCGTCACGGGTCTTCTTTGACAGAGGCAGTTGACGGAATCTTGTGCACCCGACATACTTGGAGAATGACCCGTCTGCTTGCCGGCCTACTGGAGCTTCATCAGGTAATGGTTCAATCGAGAGTGGGTTTACACCACACACGGGTTTCCCCGAATCAATCCATTCTTCAAGGAGCTTGATTTCGTTAATCTCTGACTCCCAGAGCTGGATTTTATGATTTTTATCTTTTTGGGATTTGGCTTTTCCCATGGTTTCCAGTCGTCGTATACTCAACTGTCTTTATGTGAATCTATCTCTACACAAAAGGAAGAGACTTTTAGGAACAGTTTATCCTCCAATTTCAGTACATGTCAATGAATGACACAAGTTAAAAGATTCGGGATCCAGCAGACAAATTAAAAGGTCAAATACTACGTAAAATACAAATTTTTTAACTTATATAAATAAATAAATTCATCCCCCATAACAGTACCACACTAGCCAACAATCTTTACAATCTCATAAAAACTTGCATACTACTTTTTCTGGGCTGCCTTGGAAACAGCAACCCTCAGTCTCACTGTTGATAATTGTAAACGCCTTGTCAGGTGTACAAATATGAACCTTTCTTTTCACCAAATTACTCTAGTAGTGGAAAGTAAGGGATTGAATCCACAAGGGAGATTCTTGTTTGAGTCAGAAAGATAATTAAAGCAACAATCCAAACTAAACACTAAAACAGAAATTTACAAAAGATTTAAAAGACTCAAACATGTGGGAGTCAATAATTAACTAAACTACAAATTTGAAAGGATTAAAATGAGTAAATTATATTTGAAGCAGAAAAAAAATTAACTGAGAAAAGAGAGTTTGAGATTTAGGAAGGGAAGAAGTAATTTAAAAGGTTTTTGCTGAAGTCATAAAAGGGCCTTGGTTCAAATTCAGGAATGCTTTTCAAAGATGTTTGAGGCAATGAGCCTCAAGGCGCTGAGGTGCAAAGGCATTGCTTTTAAGCTTCAGAGGGTTGAGCCTCATTTGTGATAGTTGAGGCTTACACCATTGGCTTAAAAGGAGTGCTGAGACATGAGGCAAAGCAGATGTGTAACACTGTAACCCTGATTTTAATGAGAAATCTTACTATCTACATAGAGAAAAGAGCAGGGAACAGTCTTCCTGCCAAAACGCTGCTACAATAACAGGCCAATATGACTATATGCAACAGTAACAGGCCATAATGATTGCTTGAGTGTTGGGCCAATTTTGGGCCTACAATCACGTTATATTAAACAAGCTACCGAACAAGTCGTACAATTGAACACATGAATATGCCTGAAAAGGCACTCAGGCAGTAGTATAAATAATAGGCCATTCTCCGCGATTCACCAACATCACAAATCCTCAAGTTCCCTCTTTTATATTTCTCATTCAGCATTTCAATATTTCTATTTCTCAATCAGCATCACATCAATGGCAAGCTTAAGGCAATGGTGTTTCCTAATATATATATATAAGGAAATATATATATATATATATATATATATATATATATATATATATATATGTATGTATGTATGTATGTATATATATATGTATATAGGTTCTGTGAGTGTTATATAGTCGTGCATATATATGAATCTATTAAGTGAAATTTGCACTAAATAGGACTAAAACATAATGACTTTCCTAATGTAGGACTTAAACTTTTTTATTCCCTAAATAGGACTTAATAATGACCTAGTGGAAAGAATAATGTCCAGTAATGATGGATATTTAGTTGAATAATGACTACTTGATAATGACCAAAGGACCTACATTGGGAAATAAAAACATATGGTCCTATATTGGGAAAGTCATTATGTTTTAGTCCTATTTAGGTAAATTTCTCATCTATTAATACACACACACACACACATGAGACTATCTATAAATAAATAACAGATATACGTAAAAATCTGTTATTATGTATACGTATATGTAAAAAAGAATTGATATTTTCCTTGGAAGCAAGTTGTGAGTTTGATAAATGAGTCTATTGAACACACACACACACACACACACACAAGAGGCTCAGATCTGTATTCCCAGAGGGAGATAGAAAGAAAAGATAACCATGGCTGCAGCAACCGGGTCACCCGCCAAGAAATCGATCGTTCCAGCAAATGCATCAAAATTTAGTAGCCAAAAAGAGAAAACACAGAAAACCATATTATCACAGCCTCTTCACAGAAAACCTTGAGGCCCATTGAACCAAGTTTTTGTAAAAAGGAATTGATATTTTCTTTGGAAGCAAACTGTAATTTGGATAAATCCACAAAGGAAATGTCAGCACAACCATCACTGAGAACATACATTTTTCCTGATAGGAACTTACATTGAAAGAAGTAGAACATATAAGTATATTTTACTTATATATATTTACTATATAAGTATGAGAAATCTACTTATATAGGACTAAAACATAATGACTTTCCAAATATAAGACCATATGTTTGTATTTTCCAATGTAGGACCTTTGGTCATTATCAAGTACTCATTATTCAAGTAAATGTCCATCATTACTGGACATTATTCCTCTCACTAGGTCATTATTAAGTTCTATTTAGGGAATAAAAAAGTTTAAATCCTACATTAGGAAAGTCATTATGTTTTAGTCCTATTTAGTGCAAATTTCACTATAAGTATTTAATTTTATATATATATATATATATATATATATATATATATAACATCTCCCTTATTATATAAGGCGCTATAGCATCGATCAGTAGTCTTTTCTCCTTTTCTTTATGTAGCGCACTACTGCAATTTGACGGTGGACTATTCACTTTCTCCTAATCTATATTTGTTTCACCTAATTGCTGACCAGATACAGCTTTTAATTATTTTTCTTGTTTGTTTTTCTTCTTTTTCCTCAATTGGAAAAAAATCTGAATCAGTTATTCATATCCTTAGGGTGAAATTGTTGCCTGTGCAGTACTCCTTTGTTTGTGCGCCAACCAAGAACTGTGATTCTGACCGTCTTCTTCGTTTCTACTCCGACCAAGTATCTTTTTTGAATTGTTCAAAAGTGAATTTCATGTTGTCTTTTGAAATTTTCTAGCACGCAAATCTGAAATCTAAAATTGGAATATCCATATTTTTAGGGAGCTGGGGGTTGATGGCTCTTCAAAAAATTCCGCTATTTTGATTTTAAAAATTTAAAAAACAAATTTAGGAAATTTTATTCCAAAGCTCCATATGGAAAACAGAAAATGATGACGTAAGTGAAACAAATGATCTTTTTTTCACTGGGAAATAAAATAAACTGTGAAAAGTTAGAAACAATTTTTAAAAAAATTGAAGTAGTTAAGAAGACAAGGAAAGAATTTGAAAGGAATTAAAATGATTTGAAAAAATGTAAAATAAGGTAAATAAATGAAATAGGTTAGGAGTTTAGAATTGTGAGTTACAATTAAAAAATTGAAAATAGTTGAAAAGAGTTTACCCATATTAAAAGAGTTGAAATAAATTAAATATTATTACAACAGGTATATTTTTTAAAATTCTCTCGCATTGAAAATGTTACTCCCAAGCTCCATCTTAAAATACGTTCTTAGTTGCATAAGGGTGATTATTTTACCCAAAGAGTTATAACTCCCCTTGAATTCATTCATTGCATCCAACAAGAGTGACCCCTAATTATCATGTAATGCAATTTTCCAATTTGTTCAGAATGGTAATGTATTTTGGCTAAGAAGAGTAAATCATTTCAACGTATAGAAACTTTTACAGAGATATTTGATTTAAATAACATTTAAATACATGATTTTTTTTAATGGTCGCTGTTTTGGGTTTGCTTTTTAATGCTCAACATAGGTGACTCTAGAGTTCTTGTTGTTCCATTATGAACTTTGAATTATTAAAGTGAAACTTTCTTGTGACTTGTCGTTCCATCATCTCCGATGGAGCCAAAATTTCACCATTTTTTGGCTTTGGGGTGTGATGGAATAAATCAAAATGGATCTCTAAACTGTCTGCGCTTCTTTAATTAATGAAGTAGCAGTTAGTCAAGCAATGCAACTTTCGGCGTTGAGCCGGGGGTCTCTTTGGAAACAGCCTCTCTACTTTCGAGTAGGGGCAAGGTCTGCGTACACACACCCTCCCCAGACCCTACTCTTGTGGGATTTAACTGGGTTGTTGTTGTTGTTGTTTTTCTTGTGACTTGTATATGTTGTTCACTTCTTGTTTGCCTCGATCGGTTTTAAGATGTTTTCGTGCACTTAACATTCCAAGTTCCATTATCAAAGACAACCCAAAGCTTGAACTCAAAAGGTTGCGGAAAAAGTTTAAAAGCACTTCCACCCTTCTCAGTTAGTAATTTACATTGTTTTTGTTTGTGAATTGATATTCATTTCATATATCCTAGATAATATTCTACAAATTAATGATTTGATATAAAGAAGCTGAAAGACTGATCCTAATTCTGATTAATTAATTAATTCTGAAAATTCCAGAAATCATTAGACTTTTCTTTTACATTTGTTTTTGTTTAAACCTAAAAATATCATAACAATTCAAAATTAGGAAGGTTTTAAAATGAAGAGGTAACAATTCTGATTCGAATTACAATCAAGATTAAAGAAACAACCATCTGAACATGAAATCAATTTGAACGAAAATAGTACGGAGTAGTAAAGAAAGGCACCCTGTAATTTTTGGCACGTGGTGTGTGAGGGTTCTTTTAAAAACTCTTGCTATGTTCTTATTTCAAAATACTTATATTTTAATTTACAAACAAAATGAATAAAGACATTTAAACTTACTTTTGGAAATAAATAATTTTTCTATTAGATCACCCTTTATTGGTTCACTGTTATAGAGATTTCGTAATGCTTGGTTAAGTACAGAGATTTAAGGGTGAGAAACTATCTTTTTCTAGTTAATTAGTTTATGTTTGATGTACTTAGTTTCCATGAAGACTAACAACGCGAACAACAGAACTTTTGGGGTTTACTTAGGTATCACGACTCACGAGGCCTGCGAAAAGGAGAAGCATGCAAATAATGAAAAAATCCCAAAACAGCCTGAGCATGCTACTCTTGCCCTTCATATTAAAGATGTTTAAGGTTGTATACATTCAATTTAGCTTTTTTGCACTCTTTCAATTTTAACGTATGGTCACAGTTGGTCCCAAGTTCCCTTTGAAGGCATTTTGAAACTAACTATATATGTGTGTAAGTAAACTACACTTTTAAGTATCAAGGCTCCTTTGTGGGAATTTTCTAAAAAATACTCCTTTAACAAAGACCATGTCTTCACTCTACTTTTATAAGACCAAACTCGGGCACCCACGCACATACATACATATATAAGAGGATTTAAAGAGGCTCAGATCTGTATTTCCAGAGGGAAATAGAAAGGCAATATTGTTGCCATGGCTGCAACAACCGGGTCCATTCCCAGGTCGCCTTGCCAAGATACGGATCCTTTCACCAAATGTCTCAAAATTTAGTAGCCCCAAAAGATAAAACACCACAAAACCATATCATCATAATCTCTTCATAGTTCAACCCATAATAGTAATAAAGACAACAAGAAAATATACTCTGTAATTTTCATTTGTTTATTTATTTATTACTCTGTAGCAGCTTTCCCGCTTAGAAGAAAGTTGAAAGGGCTGTTTCGAAGGGGCATGGGGTAATCATATGCAGATGAGAGGGAGGCAACCACGCTCTCAATAAACTCCCATCCCTCTCCTGCATCACTTCTTTTTTGGGTATATATATACACACATATAAAGATCTACATATAAATTGAAAATATACACTTAGCATGTATAGATCCGACAACAAGGGAATAGATCAAAGATTTTGGTAAACAAAAGCACCTAAAACATATATAGAATAAAGAAAGAAATTAATAGAAAATCATATATTGCAAATTGAGAGTAAATTGCTGGAGAGGGGAATTGTAATCAAACCTTTTCTCAACCTTATTCGAAAATGATGAAGAGCCGCGCTAGGGTCGGGAAAGAGAGAAGAAAGTGGAGCAGCGGAAATTTAATCAGTGGTGGTAGATTAGGACCATATCTGGGTCGGGAAAGAGAGAATAATATGGAGCGGTGTAAATAAAATCAGCAGTGGTAGATTAGGATTATATTAACCATACTAGCGGGAACGCACATTGTGCATTGGTGATCAATAATGGACAAAAATTAGAAGTGTGAGAATATAGTTTTTATCCTTCCGTAGTTAGATAATTTAGATTGATCATTCTTCCGACTATTGAATCACTCTACTTGGACACTTGCCATTGCTGCATCATATGTAGAACGGAATTTGGCAAACCTCCAGTATTCTGATTTTTCTTCGATCTTAAAGGTTTTTTCCAGCGTATATATGTTTAAACACTATTTAAAAAAACTAAAATGTTATGTATTTCTTGAAACACTATCACAACAGAACGATGTCCGTATGGCCTCAGTGCCTCACTTAAGAATCTCATCTCTTTTTTCTATGTTTTTCTTGTTCAAGTTTGAGAATCAAACTTCGAAGGTTATCAATTATGTCTGCTAACATAGGATAAGAATATGTATCAAAATAGTTGTTAAGAACTAAAGCCACTCAATACCCCAAAATTAATTGGGGAGAATGTCAAACATTTTGTCTATTTTTCAAATTGAAAAGTTACTCAAAACAAACCCAAAGTACACTTAATTTCAAGAGTAGATTAATACAAAAAGAGAGAAGATATATGAACTCTACTAGTTATTGAAGAGCATAAAAAACCCACAAGACAAGATGTGGACATTTCTTGACCTAGAAAGGATAAAGAATAACCCACACAAAGAAAGCAGACAAAAAGTAAAGTATCAAAACCAAGTAGACAACATGTTCTAAAGTATCTTAAGTTATCTTAGTGAGGTGCACAAGAATCTTGTACTCTTCATCTATTCATCCACCTAAAGAGCCTCAATTTTTATCAAATAAAAGCATATGCAAATGTAATATTGAAATCTCAAATGACAAGGTGATCCTTTATTTATTCCAGATTCATTTCCGATGGAGCCAAAATTTCACCATTTTTTGGCTTTGGGGTGTGATGGAATAAATCAAAATGGATCTCTAAACTATCTGCGCTTCTTTAATTAATGAAGTAGCAGTTAGTCAAGCAATGCAACTTTCGACGTTGAGCCGGGGGTCTCTTTGGAAACAGTCTCTCTACTTTCGAGTAGGGGTAAGGTATGCGTACACACACCCTCCCCAGATCCTATTCTTGTGGGATTTAACTGGTTGTTGTTGTTATTATTAATTGATAGACATGCTTTTGAAAATCATTTTTTCCTACTCTAAGAAAAAATGGATCATTAGAAAATTTAAAAGCATGTATGGATTGTAAGCAATTTTGAAGTAGATTCAGATTCAACATAGTATATTACTGCAAATCCAAATTCAAAGCAAGAATATGTTTCAGTTTTTAACACATATTGAGCAAATTGAGCATAAACCAAAGTCAAACAACACAAGCTCAACAAGGGAAAATTAGTTTACAATTTCTGGGTGGAGAATCTAATTGAAATATCAATAATACTACAAATTTCAAAAAGCTCTAAAAATGGGAATTCAATAAGAAGATATAATAAAGAGAAGTTAGGGTTTTGAACGTACCTCAAACTAAAGACGTACTGACTCCAACTCGGTAGAATTGAACCAAAAAGGCGACTGAAATTTGGGATGGCGAGGGCTGAGCCCGTGGTTTGGAGTACTTATCAGAAACAGGAGAACAAAATTCGGCACTACCACTGTGAAAAATATTAAAACCTAGAATTCAATGATTGAAATGGAGGGAATGTGGGCTGATTTTTGCTATTTCTATTAAAATAAAAAAAAGAATGTGTTCTTTAATTCTTACTATAAGTGTTTTTCTTTTAAAAAGAAAAGAATTAAAAAAACATTTATTGAGTATAAATATTGAAGCCCATCCCAGCAGCCCAGCCCAAAATTGAGTAACAAAACGTCAATTTTATACATTTTCAAGTCCTGAGACTTCAACGGCCTGAGCCGAGACAGGAAAAAAAGGCCTTAGAAGTCTTATCTCTAATTCCCTATTGGTCTAAACAATTAAAATATGTAAACTAACTATATTTAAATGACAATTAACCCAATATTATGAAAAGAAAATAAGTAAATGACAATATCATAGTAGAATAATTACATACTGTAAAAGCTAGCCAAGAATTCTTAAAGTTCTCCTTGCATTTTTGAGGGCAAATTGGTTGATCACATCTTAGTGAAATCAAATGCACAAATACAAACTTTAAATTTCCAAAAAGAAAAAAAAACAGATCTTCAGATTATTAAATTAATATATTTTCAGATTTTCACAACAAATTCATAACAATTAGCAAAAATTTCAAATAAAGATTTTCAATTTTTTACATGACAAATTCATAAAATAAATTGTCAAATTCACAGAAAAAACTCATAACAAATTCATCACACAAATTTATAAAGATTAAAGATTTTCAAATAACAAAGTGTAAAATTCTTAAAGAAATTCTAAAATTGGTATTTTTACCTCCGAGACTCCTGGACCTGGAGGCTGGAGAGTTTCCGGAGAGGCGGCGTCTGGCGGGTAGCGGCTAGACTCTGGAGAAGTGGAGCGTGCAGGCGGGCGGCGGCGTCTGGCAGTCGGCGGCGACTCTCTCTCGGCGACTTCCTTCTTCAATTTCCGTTCGTGGGTTTGGGCGTTTGGCTACGTCGGCTTTCTTCAGATTTTAGCCCTTTCAATTATTGGGCCCGACCTGGTCGGAATGCTTGTCCCCTAATAGGCTGGCCTATTTTGCTTTCTGTTTGAAGATTTCATCTAGCCATTTTATTTAGAACGTGGTTCCGTAGTTACTGAATTCCAGTGGTCACCAAAGTCCCCTACGAAACTCCATTCATGAAATTGATAATTCTTATCTCCACTAATCCCTCGGTAACCCCCTCTCGTCAAGTCTCGACCCAAACTACCTCTCTCACCTACGGCAATTGCACCTCGTAAGTATAATTGACTTTAAAGTCAAAATTTTTGACTTTATACTTACGAGGTGAAATTGATGTAGTTGGAGGAATAGTTTGGGTCGAGACTTGGCGGTGGGTTTACCGGGGGTTAGGGGATAGGTATCATCAATTTCATGAACGGGGCTCCGTATGGGACAGTGGCTTCCGTGACCATTGGAATACAGTGGCTACGGTACAGGGCTCTAAATAAAATGGCTATATGAAAGCTTCAAACAGAAAGCAAAATAGGGGATATTTATTACGGAGTACGTTGTTTGATAAGTTGTTCACTCTTACCCAATTCTTTGTTTTATCTACAGTCTATACAGAAAAGAGGGCCAAAAAATACCCCAGAGTACCTAGAAGAAATCAGACGGTGGAGAAGAAGAAATAGTGGCGATGAAGATAGTTAGCCACTTATATTATTTGGTAGATCTTACCAAATATGGTTTGTGAGATGCTTTTAACATTGTTTGGATCGGGGCAATTTTAAGCATATCCTTCACCTCTTCTCTAAAAGCACCAACCTTGAAACATGAGTCATGCTTGGCTATGCTTTGACCCCATTTTTTTAGAACAATTTTTCTATTTAGAGTTTTTCGAATGTTGCATCTAATTTGATATGATTTTTTATAATTTTATCTAATTTGATTTGATTATACAATGAGTTTGAAGATCTAAACCCAAAATTGAAATGATCATTTTTCTCTCAATTATTAGTTTTCCTGGTGGAAACTAAAATCAAAACTAGTAAGCTTTATGATGAGTTTTATCGATTAGTCTCAAGAAATTGCAAAGAAAATAAACATTAAAACTCATCCATGAAGGTTACTGATTTCGAATTTGAGTTCCACTAGTTAGACAAATAATTGAGAAAAGAGTGATGATTTCCGTTTTGGGTTCAAAGCATCAAACTCAGCGACGGTTTTGGGAAAGAAGTGCGAGAGGAGGAAGCTTAATTAAAGAGAGAAAGGAGGAGTGTGAATTTATAAGTTTATCCACATTCTCAACGGAAATATTAACAAATGACCATTCGTGGATATGAATATAATAATTGGAGACTAAATTAGTAATGTTTGATATGTAGGGACTAAATATGTAAAACGACGTATAACTGGAGACCTTTTGTACAATTTACTCATCTTTCTATGGGTTATACAATGGATTATGCTTGGTATATATTGCATGTCAAAGAATCGACTCAAGCAACAAGCTCAAGCTTGTGATTTCAGGTCCATGAAATGTTTTTAGACTTTAACACGTCCCTCACATACATGCGATATTTATTTTTGCTTTAGCATTACACGCAAAAATTTATTTTTTAAAACTGGGTGGAAGAGATGATCGAATTTGTTACCTCTTGGTCATCAATGCTCTGACATAATGTTAACGAACAACCTCAATCAAAAGCTCAAAGTTTTGGTTTTAGGTCGAGGAAAGGTTTTTATGTTTTAACATATACCATGTTATACACAAGAAATTGTGTTATTAGTCAAAGTTTGTGTATACATGAGGAGGGTAACCAGTGTTAGACATGAGTTCAAACCCCTCTTTTATTTTTACTCTCTGTTAGCTTATTCGGATACGGGTATAATACGTCTATTCGTACGTTCGTGTATAATACGGACCACTTTTTTAAAATACGTCTTATTATACATTTTATACGTTCGGAGTACGTATACGGATACGTTCGCGTATTATACGTTTGATATTTCAAAAATACGGCTTATAATGAATGCATATATTTTTAATAAGAAACACATTTTAAACTTTGAAATTGAATACAAATAAATCATAAAGTTCTAAAAATTTAACCAACACTACGATTTATTGTTTATTCATTTTTTCCATGTGTACCCAAAGGAGATCTTTCAATCTAATTATTATTGTGTACTTTCACAAAATGTATTCAAAGTAAGAACACATTCTGAAAATTGAAGCCAACATTATTTAAGACAAGAAAAATTTATATTATTAGACAATTTATGTTTTACAAAATTGATTAAATGTTTATAATGAATTTAAAAGGAAGATTTAAGTCTCGTTATAATTTAAATATGAACTTACTAAATAATGCTTTACACAATTTAAAAGTTGAGTAAAATTAAATTGAGTCTAAATTTTTTATTTTTAGAATACAAATACGTAGTATATAGTTACGAAATTAGATTTTTTTGAATTTAGATCACATAAATAAAATCAAATTTGTATTTTTAAACGTGGACAAATATTTAATCTTAAGGACTAAATACAAAAAATTGACCACATTTTTAAAATCTAAACAAATAGAGAAAAATGTTGTTGTCTACTATTCGCTAGTACAGATGCAATGTTGGACTTTCAGCCGGACGAAGTCCAAGAGACTGGTAGGGTGTGAGTGACATTTTATTAACAAAAGATATTGGAGGATGACTTGAACTACGATCCGACTTTTAATACTTTTATAATAATTGAGTCGCCAAATTTTAAAGATTTGTATTTTTGCAGAAAGACAACCAATTTATTTGATCTCATCTGAATTTGACCCCAATGATTTTGCAATATAATACGTATAAAATGCGTAAATACGTTTGGGGTTAAAAATACGTGTATTATACGTTCGTCCCATTAAAAATTCGTATTCGGGAGTATAATACGTGTAACATACGTACGGGTGTATAATACGCGTATTATACGCGAATAAGCTAACAGAGTTTTTACTCTGGAATATTTTTTTCTTGTTTTGATTAATGACAAAAAGGTCAAATTAATATCAAAGACGAACAAAAATTTGTTTTTCTTTACGAGAAAAGCAAAGAGACATTTCAAGAAATCCAAGACGACAAAAGTCCACCCCTACGCAAGCTTTTGAAGTCAAAGGAAGATTCCGAAGACTTTTTATTTTTATTGAGTCTAGGAATTATTGCAAGGATAACAAACAATTTTGCATAAACAAATTAATTTTTGAGGGATAAAAATTTATTATTTTCTGAGTGAGTTGAAAAATAAATTTTTCTTTCTCTAAAAATAATTTACTGAGTCAGTTGCAAAATAGTGTGTCAAAATTCTCTTGAAAATATTTTTTAAAGGGTACACATTTTTTTGGTGAGAAAAATATAACTTAAATATTTTTCCGTGTACGCTGTTTGACACACAAAATATTTTTTGGACTCATTTATTTCCTTTTTCAAAATTCATTGAATAATGGTTGGAACGTGCTCTCTGATTCCCGTTATCTCAAACAACAGGGTTACACCATTTTTTTTCTCATCTCAAAATTGACTTGGACCCTTTATGTTTGCACATTAATTCACTTCTAATCAATTAATCTTCTTCATTTAATCGATTAGTTATGCGTTATCTTCAATTGCTTACCCAGCTTTTTTGGCTAATCGATTAAAAGACTTTCCTCTAATAGATTAATTTCTCCTGTCTAGCGAAGGACTTCTCAGGCTTTGATCTAATCGATTTCTTCCCATTGCTTTAATCGATTAGCTCCAACTAACCCTTTTATTTTAATTGATTAATATTATCTGGTGCCATTTCATAGATTCCTTCATTGGCTCCAACGGATTTATTTCCTTCACCCTATATAATCCCTCGTTCCCCTTCATATCAAATACTCCCTCCGTCCTGGAGTATTCGTCCAGTTTTGACTTTTGGAACTGTTCATCTAAGTACTTTGACTCATCAAATTCTCTCAATGTGTAAGGCTAAATATAGTCATGTGTGATCTTGTTTGATTTGTCTTAACATATAGATTATTAATATATAATTTCTATAATTTTTTAATATACAAATTACAAGATAAAATGGATTAAAGAAGTGTATAGGATGGTGTGTAAAAATGAAAGTAGACAAATACTCTGGGACGGAGGTAGTACATCTTCTTGCACTCCACTATTCGATTGCTCCTCATTCAAATCTTGCTTCCATCTTTTTTTATCAAATACATTATTTTGAGAGTTGGAAATATTTGTATTGAGTGCTAAAGATCTTGTCATCTAAAGAGCTTTAATCTTTCAAACACTACTTGCTCAATTGTGTGAACTTTCATTTCTGTGATGTAAACTCAATCTTGTTTGAGTGTTGCTAAAATTTGTGTGATTCAAGTCTTGTTGTTGTTAAGACTTGTGTGACGACTCAAGTCTTGTTATAAGAAGTTGAGGCTTGTGTGATTCAAGTTCTCGAGTTGTATCGGTTTTTCAAGCACCCGTTGTAGCTTGAAGTTTAGTAGGACCTTTGAGAGAGTCTCTCAGATGACTCGATTAGTCACGAGGTGGTGAACCAGTATAAATCACGGTGTACTCCTTTCCCCTGCTCTTTATTATTTCCTACGATTTTCTTTTATTATCACACACGCGATAAATGCACATTCTACCGAACAACTCTATTCATGATTTGCACTTTTGTCTAATAACTAGCAGCAACCAGAGCCATGGGTCCCGCATCAGTGGTGTCCAAGTCTGTTTGGTCTTGTTCGATGAGAAGGACGTCAGTTTGGGCTTTGAGGAATGTCAGGAACGGGACTTATATTGAAGAAAGGTGACATGTGCTCGGAGATTTTGGGGAAGGCCTTAAAGAAGTTGAAGAACCAGCGCTCGTTCTATGACCAGGGCATTTACATCTTCAAGACAATCTGCAAGATTTTTCAATGTTTGACAATAATGCGCCATGGATTTGGTGCCTTTGGTGGTCGTCCGCAAATGTTGCTCAAGCTGCATAGCACGAGCCGCCATGTTGTCATGGAAGAAGTGGTAAATCCCTTTCCACAAATCGACAATAGTAAATTAAGAGGTGAGGATCAGATCTGAAACTTCATTGGAGATAGTGGAGAGAATCTATCCTTGGAAAATTGAACCCATTCTATGTCTTCGGCTCCGGTCGGCATTGTATCATCGGAGAGTTAGCCATGAAGGTTGAAGTATCGTATAGGAGAAATAGTCGGGTCCATTTTTGTAGTTTGGTTCTGATATACTAAGTTGAATCGGAATATGAAGTTTGATATTGGAGATTGCCATAAAAGCAAGATGGGGTGAATTGGGGGGGATTGGTGGAGGCAAGCGTGGTGGTGGTTGTAAAAGAGGTGTCGGCCATAGTGAAGGGGGGAGCCGTCGGCAAGGGAGGGTGAGAGAGAGCCGCCGGGGATGCACGACAGGAGAAAGGGAGAGACTACCAAGGGGAAAGATGGTCGGCGTAATTAACAAAAATTAATACGGCTCTGATGGCGCCATGAAGAATTACGTATATTCGATAATAATCAAGAAGTGTTTACAAGAGGTGAATATATAATGTGGATTCCCGGGGCTATATATGGTAGGAATCGTACTACATAAATACAATATTCACAAAAGAAAGCTAGATCATGTTATAATATGGAGACTAAATCATACTCCGTAATATTTAAAAAGCTCTAAAAAAATTCTACCAAACATAGCTATAAACACCTATAGCATCAATGAACAAACCGGCGCGTCCAAAAAAACCCAACAATTTCACCCTCTATCGGGATTTTAAATAAAGTCGTGCCTTGTCCATTACCATAAGAACCATACTTTCTCTTGTTAGTATGGAAAGCTAGAGACGCAATGAGACATATATCTTTTGGTCCATCCGCAGTTACAATGTGGTACGGATGACCTGAACCTGTAGTTCCACTAATCATCACCAATTTTTCTTCTGGCCAATCAATATCAATCTATAAAATATAAAATAAACTGAAATTAATAAAGAAAAAAACTAATATTGCATAGTAGGTAATCCTATTTTTTAAATATAATAGTCATCTTTTACCTAAAATTACTGATGAATAATTTTTTAGAACAAAAGATTTCCTCTTTTTACCTACTTAACATGGAGTACGTATAAAACCAATGTTTTTTTTGTAAGAATGAATAGTAGTGTATATGACTTTACCCTACTTGTGTGGCCACCATTACCACTTCTGGGTGGCAATGACTTGTTTGGTTTTACGATTGATGGGAGTAAAAGTGATGGCATCTATTACTACGCCGGAGCTGATTAATACTCCCTTTGTCCAATATTTATCTTCCCATTTGGACCGGGCACGCATATTAAGAAAATACGTAAATGGCATTGACTTTCCCATTTTACCCCCTCATCCCATTGGCCTGTACAACAACGAACTCTAATTCTAACAATTAAAGCAGAGTTTTGATTTGAAGAAACAAAGTCCAATACCAACGAGGAAGACTTCAAAATTAAACATAAGATTTCTATCAAAAAATGAAAAATTGAACTCCAATTTATTTTTCAAAGCAACACTGTAGCGGCGATTTTACGGCAGCAGATAAGTAGACGAAATTGGATGAGCAAAGGGAGGATAAGTCAGATCTAGCAGAGATGAGATTATTTCTTTTCAAATCTTTGAGATCCCACAGGAATGAAATGGGTTTTGTTCAGATTCACTGCACAGTGAGGCACTCCAACTTTATTGCTACAGTGGGGGCGAAGGAGAAAGACGAAGCCAGAGGAGAAAGAAGATGGCGGATGGGAAAGGAGATGGCGGTGGAAGAAGAAGATGGAAGCGATGGCCGATGAAGAAGATGGCTAAGAGGGGAAGGAGGAAGAAAATGGCTAAGAACAAAATATAGGACGAAGGAAGAAGGGAGGGGGTGAGAGAATCAGTTGGGAACTTGGATGACTGAGCGAGAAAACTAATTTGAGGCACAAGGGTAAAACCGACTTTTTAGTATTCATTCTTTGCCAAAAAAGGAAATGGGAAGATAATTTGTGGACAGACCAAAAAGGAAAGTGAGAAGATAATTGTTGGACGGAGGGAGTATGTTTTTTATGGCTGCATCTCTGCTGCAGTCGAACTCCCAAGGACTACCTCTTCCACCTCCCACTAGTTCAGATTGTATGGTAACCTAATCAATTCATATAGGTAGTGTTTGGCAACTAGCATTTCATTTCAATTCATGCATTTCAATTCCAAAATTTAAAATATTGAATTTCAAATGACAAAGGGAGGTGCATGAATTTCAAATTAAGCTTGGTTTTGAATGTAAAGAATTTAATTCAAATCCAAATTCAAAATGCTTAAATTTCCCAAACATGGAATTTAAGCCAAATTCAGATTTGAAATCCAAATCTATGTTCCCAAACATACCAATAGAGAATTGCTAGAGTCACAAACATTTTGGTCACAAAATACACAAATTTACTATTTACTCCCTCCGTCCCTGAGTGTTTGTCCACTTTCATTTTTGCACACCATCCAATGCACTTCTTTAATCCATTTTATCTTGTAATTTGTATATTAAAAAATTATAAAAATTATACGGAGTATATTAATAATCTATATGTTAAGACGAATCAAACAAGATCACACATGACTATTTTTAGGCTTACACATTGAGAGAATTTGATGAGTCAAAGTGCTTAGATGAACAATTCCAAAAGTCAAAAGTGGACAAACACTCAAGGACGTACCAAGTATATATTTAGAGAAGGGAAGTTCATACTCATAGATTGACAATAAATAAATATGGAATCCTTATCAACAAAAAGACATAAAGTTTTAAAAAAAGTGGCTTTTTTCACAGAAGATACCCCAACTTTGAAGATTGTAACAAAAAGGTATCTCATCTTACATTTGTAACAAAAAGGTACCCCATCTTTCAAATCTATAACAAAAAGGTACCAAATATAATAAAAAAATTCGCCGGATTGTATCAATTCCGATGAAGGGGTATGATTTTGTTATAGATTTGAAAGATGTGGTACCTTTTTGTTACAAACGTAAGATGGATACCTTTTTGTTAAAACCTTCAAAGTTGGGTACCTTCTATTAAAATAAGCCTAAAAAAAGTAGAACAAAAATGCTCCCTGAGTTTCTGTTTCCGTTTGCTGCCGCACAGGACCTGATGCCGCCAGAGTGCCTCACCGGAGCCTGAAGCCATGATCGCCGGAGTCATCGCCACGCCGGACCTTGCCGTCGCCGGACCTAGGGTCGGAACCCTAGGCCGGTTCTTCTCTACTCTGCTCCGATTTGTCTCCTCTCCGTTTCCGTTCTCTCTCTGTCTCCTTTTATAGATGTGAAAATTGAGTATTTGTTTTCAATAGGGAGAAGGTATTTTGAGATGGTTGAGTTCAATTGGGTTGTTCCTCATTCTTCCGCCAGTAGTGAGAGGAGAGGGAGTCTTTTTTCCTTCTTCTCTGTTTGCTTCCCATTTCTTTTATTCATTCTTTATTTTGATTTTCTTTGTCATTGGTAGGTCCTTGACAATTTTTCTTTTTGCCCTGATAGGTAACTCTTCCCCTTTAGACCTGAGCCTTCATCCTTCGGCCATTTTTTTTTTGTTTCTTGTTGGAAATAAGTTCGATGCAGGTAATAATAGTTATTCATGAGACGGGTTAAAAAAAACAGCGAAACTATGTACGGTTGGTTGGATGCCCAGCCAAGCAAGTCCAAAGTTACAACAACAATTAATGTACAGTTTGGGCTGTGTGTTCATTTCAACCAAGCAAGTGCAAACTTACAACAACAAATTATGATTCATTTAGTTTCACCAAAGCAACCAATCTCCAGAGACTATCACAGGTGATCTCTATCTGTCTCGGTTTTTCATCAACCCAACCAATCTCTGCAGATTCCTAATCCTCATTTCCAGTCCTCGAGCCCTCGTTCGCCACGGACTCTCGCAACCTCCGGCCTCGGGGGCTTCAGTTCTAGTCCTAGCAGTAGTAGTAGCATCACATTCTCCTCTGCCATTGTTCTCTCTGTCAAAACCCTCCCCAAATGCCTTCTCCTCCTCCTCCCCCTTATCATCATCATCATCTTGAATCATTTGAGAGTTGTCCCCAATTCTTCCATTCTTCTCTGCTTCTTCCACATGCCCCATCCCAGTTTCTCCATCGATATGGCTTTTATTAACATCCTTCTTTCTTCTCTTCCGAAGAAGCTCAGCCAGGGAAACACCATCATCATCATCAAGAAGACGAGTATTCTCATCCATTTTTCCCTCCTTCCTTACAAGTTCAGCCAGAGGCACATCATCATCATCATAACTATCACCATCATCAGGAACATTAACAGTTTTAGAGAACCAATCCAAGTACCGAGTGGTAACATCGGACTCAAACAACCGCGGGGGAACCCAGAGTTTCATGTCCAAGACGGGCCTCGAGAAGAAGTTCCAAGCAATTTCAGGAGATCCATCCGCTCGCGCCACGAGCCCGGGATGATCCTGATCCATTCCAAACTGCATAGCCACACGGTGAGGCAGGTACTGCTCAATGACACCCTCTATCCCCACCAGCTCACTCACCCTCACACAGCGAATGAGTTCGTCCACTTCATCCCCACCACCGGGGACAAAAACCCAACGTCCTTCTCCCTCCTTGTATAGAAGAAGTGAGTTTTTGGCCCCCAACGCGTATGGCCGCCACAGATATTCCTCTCCTGCAAAGTCTGTACTCTTTGCATCCATCTTAAGATCATCCCACCTTGCGAACCTCGGCTTATCAGAAATGGGATTGTTTGGGTGCAAAAAATAAGGGAACCTCTCCCAAACCCATACCAGCACCAGCCGGAATGGGGCCAAAATCGCGCAACAATTCTGGGTGTTGTCACTACCAACTCCACCAAGAGCCTTCTTCATGATTGTCAAGTTCTTGTAAATAATAGCCAAGACGGCCGGGGCAAGGGCTATTCTCTGGCCTTGGGTTAGTCGAATGGCAATGTCCAAAAACTTTGTGCCAATTGTGTCTTGCGTGGAGACAGGGAAAACAAACCGCTCCAACCAGAGCACAAGGAAGGCCTCGTGCTCTATTCCGCATTCCTTGTTGTTCATGAACTTGACCATCCAACCAATTTGGGTGGGTTTCTTTGATTTAGACATGTTTAGCTCGGATCGAGCTTTGAGTAATTTCTTTTTGATCCCTTCAATATTTCGGTCTCTAGGGTTTGAATCGGAATGAACACAGCAGCCCAAAACAGAGAAGCCTCCCAAGACGATCATGTCCTCCAAGGAGAGAGAGGCTTCTCCCCACGGAAACAGGAACGTGTTGGTCTCCGGGTTCCATTTTCTGGCGAGAGCGAGAACAATTTCATCGTGCCGGTGGATTCTGTAGGTCGAGTTCATCACGGCGTCGCGGATTCCGGCCTTCTTCCACAGGGGTTCGTGCAGGGAGCGCATGGATTCGACCCATTCCCCCCATTCCCTGAGTGGGTTAATCCTCCACCCCCGGAAGTCAAACTTCGGCGGCGGTACCTTGTTCCCGGCCGCCGTGAATCGCTGCGGAAGGGAGGAGGAGCTGTCGGGGGAAGTTACTGAGGGGTTGAGAAAATGGGCGGTTCTTAGAGTTGGTGTTCCACCTGATGGTGAGACCATGAGCTCTTCTCTTTCCTCCATAATCAAATCCGCCATTGTTGAGTGAAGGGTCGGACAGAGGTGGTGTGGCTCCCACAAGTCTCCCACTGCCGTTTGTTTGGCAAATGGGATTGAAGACTGACCAGTGACTACTGACTAGCGAGTAGGCGCCGTTTTTATCGAATGCAGGAACGTTTTCTATTTGAAGTTTTTTAAGTATTTCTTTTAAAGAGTGAAATTTACGTTAAATACTACTCTCTCCGTCCCCAATTTGATTACAAATTGCAGCGAGTAAAATTTTCTACTTTTTGAAATCATTTTATTTACAAATTAGTATATCAATAAGATATAAAAATTACATATTAAAAAACTACATCAAAAGTTCTACAAAATAAGAAGTGACAAGAATATTTTATTTTATCAAATATTTAATGAAATTGCGTAAACAAACAAAAGTTATCGAGAGGAGAGAGAAAAAAAATTGTAATCTATTTAGGGACGGAGGAAGTACTAAAGTCTATGTCATTTTATAATATATTATTTAAACTTTTTTATTACCTAAATAATACTTAAATAAAACATAGTGGCGGGAACAATATCAGGTGATGGTGGACATTTAGTTCAAACAATGTTTAGTGCCAATGGAGATTTTTTTGAACAATGATCAGTGGACAATGACCAATGGTGCTACATTGGAAAATAAAAACGTATGGTACTACATTAAAAAACACATTATGTTTTAATATTATTTAAATAAATTTCCCTTTAAAAAAGAAGAGAAATGTGGTGTCACAAACAAAACATTAATTTATTGATCAATTTTATTTTTAGTTTAATTTATTGGACTGTGTATAAAATTTAATTCAATTTGTTTTCTAAAACAAGAGAAATGCTTGTATTGACTAATTTTATTTTTAATTCAATTTAATTGATTAGGGGTCCATTTCGTAGGACTTATTTTTATTACTTATCCTTGCTAAAATCAGATCAAATCTAATCAGATCAAATCAAATTCAATCAGATCTGATCAGATACAATTAGATCAGACCAGATCCAATCAGATCAGACCAGATCCAATCAGATCAGATTCCATCAAATCAGATCTAATCATATTAGACCAGATCAAATCAGATCAAATAAGACCAGATCAAATAAAATTAGGAAAAAATATAAAAAAAATAATATTTATATTTTTCAAGGATTAAATAATAATTACTATTATTGGATTAAATCACATTACTTTATTTAAAGCTACACCCACTTAAATCTTAATAAACATTATAATTTAAATATTATTATTATTGTTATATTATTATTATTATTATTATTATTATATTTCAACTACGTACAAACCATTAATTTTAATAATTACTTAGCTTATAAGAATGATGCAAAGAAGCAATGTTAAAGCTTATAAAGTTGTACTTTTTCATACTTTAAAAAGAGTTGTTTTAAAAGACTTATTTATAAAATAATTATACAAAACTTAGTTTTCAAAAACATGAGTATTTTATACTTAAAAAGACTTACTTTTAACCTTCAAGATGACATAAATATACACAAAGGTGGGTTTATGACAAAATTTAACATTTTATATGATCTTTAAATTTTAATATGAAATATATTATTCTCTAATATGCATATAGAATATGATATCTTTGTATAATAGTATCCATATTTTCTAATATTTGATTATTTTAATACCGATTACTCCTTCCGCCCCCCAGTTTTTGTCCACTTTTGACTTTTGTACTTGTTCATCTAAGCACTTTGACTCATCAAATTCTCTCAATGTGTAAGCCTAAATATAGTCATGTATGATCTTGTTTGATTTTTCTTAACATATAGATTATTAATATATAATTTCTATAATTTTTTAATATACAAATTACAAGAAAAAATGGATTAAAGAAGTGCATTGGATGGTGTGTAAAAATGAAAGTAGACAAATACTCTAGGACGGAGGGAGTATTTAGTTTTCACAAAGAATAAAAAAAGTATTGATATTGAAAAAATGTTTAGAAATCACCCTAAATAGGGCTAAAACATAGAGAAAAGTAGCAAAATAGGACTTTCATGTTTTTTTCCGAAATAGGACTTTGCACTGTAGCAATGTGACTTTGCTCTGTTGTAAGGTGGCAGTGTATATGTGCAAATTACTATACTTTTTTGGTAATGTATATGACCATGTATGGTAATGTAAGTCCTATTTCGAGAATAAAAACATGGAAGTCCTATTTTAGTATATTTTCAATGTTTTAGTCCTACTTTGGTCTTTTTCCCAAAGATGTTTAATATTTAAAAAAAAAGTTTAAAAATATCAATGATTTTCTTATTTTACTTGTTTATGTATATATGAATTGTAACACTTTAAAACTATTAAAATTTCTAATAATTTTAAGTTTAATGTAAATTAGATCCAATCAAATCAAATGAAATTCAATCAGATCCAATCAGATTAGGTCCAATCAGATCAGACCGAATCAGATCATATCAGATCCAATCAGATCAGATTTGATCCAATTAGATCAAACCAAATCAGATCAATCAAATTAGATTAGATCAGAACTTCAAAAATTCATAACGGAACATAGCCTTAGTTAACTACCACGATGCAGTGTGAAGTCCCGTGACGAGGAGCCTTGATGTCACATCAGCACCAAGATAGAGGGGAATAACACCTCCTCCCCCGTGATCGACCTGTTCTCCCCTCCGGCCATAACTCGTGATTTTTGCGTTTTTTTCTCCTTCCTGTACTCTGCGTTTCTTCCCTTTCTTTGGTATATTTTCAACATTTTACTCTTATTTTGGGAAGAAAAACATTGAAATCCTATTTTAGTCTTTTTTCAACCTCAATATTTTATAAGTTTGTACATTTTGTAAGTATTTTGTATGTGATTCTAGCATTTCTCTATCATGATTTAATATTCCGTCCGCAAAGAACGAATCACAATTGCTTCACATGTACACTAAATAGGCATTATCCCTCATTAGAGAAGATTTCTCTGAATAAGCACCACATTTTATAAGTTTAAGCTCAGCAATTCGTTACATGTATTGTTCATTTCATTTCCATGGTGGCACTACCACGTTTCTAACAGATTAAAATCCATTTGACACTTTCATCCAAACTCCAAAGCCAAAGTTATAACAAGCTCAGTGAGATCCCATCAAAACGAACATTACACTGTCTACTTACAAATGCCTATGCCAAAACTATACCGCACAAAGAACGTAAACAGACAAAGACAGGACAATGGTTTTGTGTACATTTTAGAGGCTGCTATCCCAATATGAGATGAGATCAACAAAGGTTACTTCAGATCAATTTCCCAGGTAGAAGCCAACTGCACTAAGAGTTGGTCTGGAGTTGGACCATCCCAATCCTCGGGAAATTCAACCGTTGAAGTCACGTTGTGCAAATTCGACACTAGTTCCTTCTTCACTTCATCGGGTACAGCCACACTATCCGGTCCATGCTCTACTACAATATCTACCAGCTGAGATGGAAGAAAAAATCATCAAATCTCTGACTATTAGGTCAACAAACCACAAGTGACTAATTAGTCAAACACATCAGTACACTCTGCTTATACAAATAAAAACCTTCAGATTTTTTCCTTTATTGTTATATATACCTCTGTATTACGTACAACAGAGCAACAACCAACAAGCCTTGATCCCAAAAACAAGAATCCTAGTAAACCCTAAATAGCATAAGAATGATTATGCATTTTGGCACACTTTGTCTCTTACCGAGTAATAACAATCCGAACACAATTGTGTTTGAAAAATCTAATTGAAGAGAACAAAATAAATATGCTTTTGACGCTAACGTACATTTCAAATTGAAGATGACAAGATTTTTTTTAGCTATGTTGACAAAATTATAGCACCACCACTATCATTCTAGGCAGGTAGGGGTGAGGGGGGACAAGGCTGTCTTCACCAAGACATGACCCTAAGCAGTTAAAATTTTAACACTTTTTTTCATTGTTGTGATTTTTTTTTTTTGAATTGCACTTGAGATTAAATAAATTAGTACTACAAAAAACTAAATTCATACTCTCTCCTTCCAAATTTGATTCTTGGGGCATCCAAAATTAAATGTCTACTTAGCATATTTAATAAACAAATTTGTTGGGAAGTATCAAAAACACGCCCTAAAGAGAATATTAGCATTGTTTCTATTAATGAAGGACATGTAAATTTCAAGGAACATTTTTTTTGTTTGTTTATTTTACACTCATCTCTTAAATTTGAGTTTATTTGAAAGTGAAAAATAAATCCAAGGGAGTACATAAAATAAATACCGACCAGATGTGTTTATGGTTATGACCTAAAATCTTTTAGCCAGAAAAAAAGACCAAAAACCAGACCTGGAAAACCAAAGTCGGGTGTAAAATAACATTTCAAAGTAAGGTTCCCATTTCGGTATGAGATGTTTGACTACAATTATTTTCAATTAAATATATTTGAAAATTGGTGTAGAATTAACTAAATTATATATTTAAAAACTATATCAAAAGTTCAACAAAATTAGTGACTTGACTATTTTAATATATATCAAACAATCAAGGAAAATTTGTAAAAAAGGAAGATATAATTATAATTTGAACATATGAATAGTGAGCGGAAATCACATTTTGGGATGAAGGAGTAATTTTAAGTAGTATCCTGAATATAATCTTGATCCTTTATTCCTACCCAATCCTACCAACTGTTTCGTTCAAGTTTCTGATGGTCACTAGTTTAAACTTTCAAGGAGAAACCAAAGCAAGTTTCATATGGGGGCAGGTCATGGAAAACTGGTACTGAATGTGCTATCAGCACACCTAACACTTTGGGTAGGGGTAAAGAGGGATGCTGTAGCATTGAATTTGTATGTCAAAAACCATTATGTAGACATGCCGGGGATTTTTCAAAAATGAGATGAGGATAGAAATAGAAATTGGGCTCCAGATACCATGGCGATAATATATACAGAATACACAGAACCCCAAAGGATGACTATAATGATTAGTTTTATGTAGTATCATGAACATAATCTTTATCCTTTATTCCTAACAAATGTGTCATCCAATTTTCTACTGGTCAATTGTTTAAACTTTAAAATTTAAAGATATAAAAAACATGTTCAATATGGGGGTAGTTCATGGCACATTCGTGTTGAGTGTGCTATGAGCAGGGGAGGGGGCACTGTTATTTTATGGTAAACAGTGGCAGGGGTTGGCAGCATCAAATGGGGCTGTTCTGGGGGAGGGGGTGGAGCTGGGGGTAGGGGTAGGGCACAGTGTTGGACAAACAAGGCACATAGGCTCCAAAAGTGTTTAATGTGCTAATAGCACATTGAACTCCTACTACATGTATCATTATGTTTTTTAGGTTGAAACTCAAGAGGAAGCAAAATGTGAATTGTTCTACTATGGTTGTTATTGTTGTATTCAGATTGTAAGTATTAAAACTAAAATGTATGTGTGATGATTATTGTGGAGTTTCTGCACTATTACACAATTATGCAAATCTTAATCTGCCAATTGGAATATTAGCAAAGTTATATATCTTGTAGTAATTGAAATACACTTATTCAGAAAGAAGGGATGCAAGGAAGTTACATTCAACTCCTACTACCTGTTTAAAGATGTCTTTAGATTGAAACTTAGAGGAAACAAACTATGGTTGTTCCTGCTATACAGAGTATTAAATTTGTATGTACTAAAATGTGAGACGATTATTGTGGAGTTTCTGCTCTATTAGTAATTTTGTGAATCTTAATTTGGCAATTGGGATGTAAGCAAAGTTATACTTCATATATCTTTTGGTAATTAAAATACACTTATTCAGGCAGAAGGGAAGCAAGGAATGAATTATGCCATGGAAAAATCGGAGAAAGTGGTAGGAATGGTGAGCAAAATATATACCTGCTGAACCCAAGATAAGCCAATGTACAACAAGTTTTGTTCCATCAGAAACTGAGTAACTGCATGCAAGACCTCACTTACTACATCATTAGACAGCTGGTCAATCACGGGACCCGATCTCTCCATTAGCTTTACAAGGAGGACATCATCTTCGGTAGATAAAACTTCAGCAAAAGCTGAATCTACATCTCCCACAAGAAGTGCTTCCATGGCATTACTCCAAGAAGTCCAGACCGGATCTCGTTCATGGACATTGTTACCATCACCTAAAGCTTCGGCCGTTAATTCTGGAACAGCAACTCTAGCACCTCGAGCAGATCTACTATCATCCCCAGCAACACGTATTGCTTGCAAAGTCGCTTCGTCCTTTGAGGCTCGCCAGACACTTCTAGCAGAAGGCCCCTCACCAAACCCAAAAGGTAGAGCTCCTTTGTCCCAGGCTCTTCTGCTTCCCGCCTGATCTGTCTCACTTTCTGATTTAGGAGATCTGCCATCGTAGGAAACACTAGCCACAGCTCTTCTAGAGCCCATATACGCATTCTTACCATATGTATGGAAGTCCCAACCATCATTCGCTTCTGCTCTCCAATGCGGACCCCTTCCCCTTATCCCTGAAGGCATGCCATCAGATTGTGCAAACCTTTCCCCAAAATGAATGCGCCCATCACTACCCGTCACCAATTTTCCGCCACCAACTAACATACGCCTGTTAGTTGATGATCCGTCGAATCCAGAAATATAATTACTACCTCTTCGACCTGAAGATATTGATAAATCTTGTGCCATCTCTTCAACAACTCTTTCGAGACCACGTACCCTATTTTCTAGAGTGACCATGCTATCATGAGATCCGCCCATGAAATCCTGCACTAAAAACTATTTGTGAGAAAAACATTCGTGTATCTTTTTCAGAAGAAGCTGAATAAATGACCATACCTGCAACATGCTCATAAGATGAGTCTGTTGCCTCTCAAGTTGCAATAATTGCCTTTGAATGGCTAGCCAGTTTCCTTTGTTATTTAGAAACCCCTCTGACTGTGCAGCACCTTTAGAAAGTCCAGCATGACTGCTCGCCTGCTCCCTTTGGCTTAAATCAACCTCATTAACTCTATCTTGCTCTGTAAAACTCCCTCCAGAAATGACTTTGTCTTCATTATTATATTTCTCATTTGCCTGGCAGTTTCCTCTTGTTCTTTCATTGGCTGCATCACTGGGCACATCTCCTTCCTCATTTTGTACATTGGGAGCATTAAGGCAACGGCGTGGGACAACAACTTCAACAGTCAAATCACCTGAACCCCTTGTTTCAAGTTTTTGGAAAAATTCTTGGTTCCATACCTTATCAGTCAGAGTTGGAACTTTTTTCTTTAATATCCCAACAGTTTTTTCAGAGATGTTTCCACCCTTGGGTTTCGAAACCGAATCACTTGGAGAACGTTTGCCGGAAGCATCGTCAACCACTGTCTCCTGCTTCTCATGATTTTGAGGCTCCTTACTCTTTGATGAATCAGCTGATTCAGAAATTTCACCATCTAAAAGATTGAATAAATATAGAAGGTTAGTAGATGAGATGCAAAAAAATGTTAATTAGTTTGAGCAGATTAAGATAGGCAAGTTTTTGTGTAGCACTAAATGAAAAAAAACAATAACAAAAACAGAAACAAAAAAAACGGCGGCAAAAAAATGGGGGAAAAAATATAGTGCCTTCACTACCATGAGATTTAGATTTTGGATCATGCACTACTATGTTTCCTTTTCCTGCAATTTTTTTCCACAGCTGCAAGGCCTCCGACATACTATCTCTAACAGGCTTTATCTGAAAAAAACACTCAAGTCACTATAGTTTGATAAACAACTTGCCAAGGGCATGGATGAAATTAGACACGATATAAATATTTCTCTCGTGAAATTATTGAATTATCAAGTTATTAATGTGAGAATGGCAGAGATTTAGATAGTCACTGTTCCCGTGCAAAGAGAAATTGAAGTGGATTAGTATTTCACGTGTTCGCAGTATGCTCCAAATTGAAATATACAGAGTATCAATGTTGCCACTCATTACAAAACAAACAACAAGCCAACAATTAATACTACTAAGAGATATTTTTGCTTTGGAAAGCACAGCATTAAATTCACTATAGAAGAAGATAATAAAAGACCCGGTAAAATGAGTCGGTGAAATATAAAGAGTAAGTGTCAACATCCTCCAATACAGAATTGTTGTTGGGAGGTACCTTGTCAAACCGAGATGCTTCAAGCACGGCCAATACTGAAGCAGCTTCGTCAGTTACTAAGTTGCTCGAATGTAATGCCAGGACAGTTAAAGTATCAGCTGCAGCCTTACGTGTTGCCCACTCTGAACTGCTAATGCATTCTTGTAAGCTCCGTAACAATGACTCAAAATTTTGTGCTGCAATGGCTCCAACCTACACCCATATTAGAAATGACACTATTACTTAGTCAAAACTAAACTTTGCACCTTAATTGATGCGAAGTATTATTAGGTCTGTAAAAGGAAGTAGAATAACTAGATTCAGCATAGTTTTGAGATGCTACTGCATATTAGAATATACGGCAGAGTATCATTTACTTGATCCTGCATAGTTTTAAGATGCAACCCATAAATAATGTACTCCTCGGTAGCATTAGCTCAATTCAGCATTTTTTCCATACAATAACCCAGAAATCGCAGAGTCAAATGTAACATCAATTCAGATACAAATAACAAATAAATTGGAACAAACAGCATTGATTTAACATGCTAGCAACATGTTACATATGACAAACAGTGACAGAACTTGCCTGAGATAAGCTTGACACAACAAACAGAAGTGAAGCTTTTGCCATGAAATTGGGACTATTAAGGTACTTGCAGATCCGTGGACAAAGCTTCTGAAAAGCTGCAACAGGCGGGTTGGAGGCACACACCACCATTTTAGCCATACACATTGCAGCTCCACCTTGAACAGTCTTGTTATTCTCACCCATAGCCTCGAAAAGAGGCTTCACAAACAGGGAGACCACTGATCCAAGCCCACCTGTCTCAACCTCCCCCTTGAGGTACAATGAGGAAAGCGAGCCAATGGCATCACGGCACGCGTCCCTGACGGCCGAATCCGGATCCTTCAGCCTCTTCACTATGTGAGCAATGATTTTAGTCAAATGAGTAGCCGTGTAATCGCTGTGGGCAGCACAGAGGGCAGCCAGGAGCTGGAGGCTCTCCTTCTTGACGGCAGGCTTGGAATCATTGGCGGCATCGTAGAGACAGTTTAGAAACATAGGGACTCCGTCATGGGAGAGAGTCTGGATGATCTTCTCCAGGTCTTCCACGGCTATCTGGTGTGTGTCGCGGTCAGAGAGCTTGGAAAGAGATATAAGGATTCGCTGCTTGAGTTCCACCATTGCCAAATGGGAAGATAATGAAGAAGTTGACGATCTTGAAGGTGCTGTGCTCGCTGGATTCGGAGGTCTCGAGGGTTTTGCAGATTTGATTCCAGAACTCATCTTCGATTGCCGTGTAAAGAAATTGTTGACAGGATTCGAAATGTGAGAAATCAGAGGGCAGGAAGTTTCAGAAATCACCGGAAGATGTGAAAAAAAGGGGAAAATGAATCAAATAATCAGAGGAAGAAGTTGGAAAGCAAATGTAGAGTGAAGAGTCTATAGGGGGGTGAGGATGCGTGAAGGCTGAACCCTTCTTCCAAACAAATTAACTCAAAAAATAAAGTGCCTGAGATTAATCTTTAAAATCGGATACTCGTAATTAGATTTAAAATTCAAATTCATTTTCAACGGATAATTTTACTTGATACTCGGTAATTTACTTGATACTTGGTAATTTCTAACTACTTATGTCTGCACCGTGCAGACGCGGGCAGACATTAGGGACGCGCAGACTGCTTGTTTTTTAAAAGACAAATCACTTAAAAATGTCTTTCAAACATCTTCCTCAAGCAGACATAAACCCTTAGCTTCTCACGTCTTCTCATCCGCCTCCCTTCCCGATCTCTCCCTTCTCGATCTCAAAACCTACCCGTCTTCTCATCCGCCTCCCTTCCCGATCTCAAAACCTACCCATCCGCCTCCTTTCCCGATCTCTCCTATGCGTGACCCTCTACTGCCAGAGTCTCCACCACCGCCGGTGACCCCTCTCTCCCTCCGCCGGCTCTCCTCATTCTCCCCAACCGTCCGTCGCCCCTTGTTCGTCATCCGCCTCCGTCTTCCTCCTCCTAGCCGTCCGCCGTCCGCCAGCCGTCCGTCTCCCTCCTCATCACCTCCAGCGACGCCTCCTCCTCTCAAACAAGTAAGTTTTTTTTTCACTTTTTTTGGTTTTTTTAATCTCTTTTTTTAACAATTTTTTAACATTTTTTTGTTGTTAACAATTTGTACAATAGTCTATGTTTTTTAGTACATTCTTGTTATTACGGAATAGAGTAATTGAGTAATCAAAGTAAACAAAATACAACAACAATTAGATCCTAATACAACAACATAGCATACCGTCGGGCCGGGGGTGACTTCGCCCCCCGGACCCCAGGCAAGGGCGCGTCGCCCCCCTTGACCCCCGGACTCGCTGATTGGGCAGTAAGACCCCCGTTTACTAATCTGCGTAGCGGCAACACAATATAAATTCAAGGCATATTAACAAATCTCATTCTTGCCAGCAACAATTTGTACAATATTTTTTACATGTTTTTAATATTTTTTATACAATTGTCAACAATTTGTTGTTAATTGTTGCTAAAGATTGCTGTAGTAGTTCATGTTGTTGATTATTGTTGTTGTAGTTCAGATTTGTTGTTAATTGTTGCTAATGATTGTTGTAGCAGTTCATGTTATTGCTCCTTGTTTGTTAATTAACAGAAATAGGAGAGAAACAACAATGGTCAAATGAGCAAATAAAATGCTTATTAGAGACTTGCATTGAAGAGGTAAACACGTTGGGTAGAAAAGGGTTGAGTTTGCACAAAGAGTCGTGGAATAAGTTAGGAAGAGTTCTCAAGGAAAGGTTTGGGCTTGATTTGAGTCAAAAACAGATGAGAAATGCGTATGACAATCTGAAAGCCAAACACTGTGGATGGGTGTATTTGAAAAACAAAACTGGCAACATATACAATGTGCAAACAAATACTTTTACCTTAACAAACGAGGAATGGGAAGATTTTAAAAAGGTATGTTCCTATGAATATTTTGTTCACTTCTAACTATAAACAAAACCAATAATTTTTTTTACTATGGGTTTAGGGGCATCTAAAGGCTGGATCCTTGAAAACAGTTCCATTGCCTTTTCCAGAGCTTTGTGCAGAATTATTTGATGGTAATGCTGCCACTGGGATGCACAAGTGGACCTCAACCCAAAAAAACATCACTGGATGCATCATCTTCTCATCATCGTCCTAAACCACTTTTGATTATGGACACTGTTTTGCATGAAACAGAAGATGATGTTACTGACACTGGTCATCAGACCTTTGAGAGTACTCCTGAACCTACTCCTGAGCCTAATCCCGACCCTACTTCTGAGCATACTCCTGAGCATAACCCCGAACCTAATCCAAAGAAAAAGGCTAAAATTTCGAAATCATCTATCACTTCGGATGAATTAGCACGTGATATACAAGAAGCTATACGATGTTTGATTAAAGGCAAAGAAGGCCCAACAGTTGTTGAGTGTTCAGAGAAGCTAAATTTGGTTGGGTTAAACCCGATAGATCCCTTATTTTTGGCTGCTTACTTTATTTTTGGTGTGTCATCAGACATGAGGGCGGCATGGATGGCATTGCCAGAAATTCCAGAAGTATTAAAAGGGTGGATCACGATGACGGCTAGAAGTTTAGGACTAATAAAGGAGTGAAAACCATTATTTTGTTAAGCTATGTTGAAGACGTTGCTTGCTTTTGTTATGTTGAAGACATTGTTTGCTTTTGTTATGTTGGAAACATTGTTTGCTTTTGTTATGTTCAAAACATTGTATGCTTTTGGTTACGTTGAAAACATTGCATGCTTTTGATTATGTTTAATGGTTGTTTTTGTTTAATGGTTGTTTATGTTTTGTTAATACAAGATCATTATGGATTATGATAAGAAATTACTTATAGTTATTCTTATGTACTTGTATGTTCGTTTTTTTGGAAGAGAGGTTTGAAACGATTGCGGGACAATGATTTAGAAATGACGGGACATAAATACACGTTAGAGTTATTGCAAGGAAATCCCAAACAATGCACTGAACTTCTACGTATGTCTCGTGAATCCTTTGTCCGACTATGTGCACATTTTAGAATGAATTATTCGTTAAAGGATAGTAAACATGTATCGGTTGAGGAGAAGATGTCTATATTTTTTATTATAATCGGTCATAATCAACGTTACGTGGTTATCAAGCGTAGATTTCAACACTCAAAGCAAACAATTAATAAATTTTTTTATGAAGTCTTGGATAAGATGATGCTTTTCGCCAAAGATATGATAGTACTAACTTCATTCAATCTGAATCCAAACATTCCAGGACATAACAAGAGGCTATGGCGGGTTTTTAAAGGTGCGGTTGGTGCACTAGATGGAACTTTGATACACGCTGTTGTCCCTACTAGTAAACAAGATTTATATAGAGGAAGAGGGAGAGGGGATTGTTATCAAAATGTATTAGCAATTTGTGACTTCAACATGATTTTTACGTTCATTGTGGCCGGTTGGGAAGGGGTAGCACATGATGCTAGAATATTGTTAGAGGCATTATCAGATCCACATGCACCATTATATTCCCGATTCCACCACTAGGTATGTTTATAGTTTTTTAAATATGTCTATCTTACTTCAATACCTCAATTGATTATATTTCTTTACAGAGAAGTATTATCTTTGTGATGCCGCGTATGCACATACACGAGGATTTATGGCTCCATATCGTAATGTGAGGTATTGGCTTGGAGATTTTCGTCGGAGACGTGCATTGACCAATAAAGAGAAATTTAACCATGCACATGCAAAACTTCGGAACGTTATTGAGTGTGCTTTTGGTGTTTTGAAAGCCCGATTCCCTATATTGAAGAGGATGGCACCATTCCCGTTAGTTACATAAAGGAACATTATCATTGCATGTTTCGCGTTACATAATTTTATAAGGAAAGAGGGTTTGAGCGATGACTTCTTTACAAAATATGATCAACTAAACGTGTCGTTAGGAAATAGCCGTGGGCACGTTGATATTGATGAAGAAGAGGTTGAAGTACACGGTACTGCATCAGATCGTGAATATATGATCCAGTTACGAGATGAAATTACCGAGCACTTAATGCAAAGTGCGGAATAAATTATTTGAAAACTGTTATTATTTCTTTTTTTAAAAATGTTATTGTTGTTATTTAAGTGTTGTAGATCTCTTATTTAAAGTTAAATGGTTAAAAAATATTGATTGCTTTAAAAATCGGTTTATATTAAATTTCAGTTTATTTAAGCAATCTACAGAAGTTAAAAAAACAAGCAGTCTTCCTCTTGCAGACTGCAGACCTTTGGTCCACCTCTTCTCCTGCAGATGTGTGCAGATGTGGTCTGCAGACTGCAGACCTTTTTCTGCAGAAAAAACAAACAGCACCTAAGACAAAATGATACTCCCCGTAATTAGAATTAGTTGGCCATATTAGAGAGTAGTTTTCAGGTGTGTAAGTAAAACAAAAGGATGATATGCGTGAGTGAGAAAAGAAGTGGGAGAGACATTGGACCAAGACTTCATAAAGGAAGAGGGAGACAGTGGATGTCACTCATTATCGTCAGAGGTATACATCTGAATTTTATTGTTGATTTCTTCTATTTTATTTCATGACTTTGAGTTCCAAATCATCTCCATAGAGTTCATACAAGTTTTAGTCCCTCTAAGTGCATTCACAAGTTAATTTGGTCCCTGTAAGTTTATTTTAATCAAATTAGTCTATGTAACTAGGAAATATGATTAAATTAGTTCTTTATGTAAAGTTTATCTTTTAAAATTCTAAGTTAACACGTTAAATGACAAAAAAACTAATGCACAAGGTCATTGCGCGTGTGTCAATTAATGTGATGATTAAGAATTTTATGACATACATTTCGATTTGAAGGACTAACTTGATTCACATTTTCTATATATAAGGATTAATTTGACTCAAGTAGTGAACCTACAGGGTCCAAATTGAGCCGTGAGTACACTACTACACTTAGTGAGACCAAAATGAGTATTAACTCCATCTTCATAATTTAAAATAAAACTTTAGCTGCAGATGAAAATTTGATGGCATTAACCGTGAATAATTTATGCTTTCGCCTAGTAATTCGTTACTAATAAGAATGATTCATCTATACAAGCGAATCTTTTAAATAATCTCACTTTTCACTGTCACCTTAAATAATCTCATCTTTCCACATGTATGCGAGTTTGGATCACCGTTAAAAAACTAGCCACCACTTAACAAAAATTTTAAAATATGTCTGTTTTCACAAATAAATGAAAGGTGATATTATTTTAGGTAATTTTTTTTTTGTTTTCTTAATTTCTAACATAAAGTTTAAATGTACTTTTAAAATTCTTTTTATAAATAATACTCCACCAAATTTAAGTGTTTTTAGAGTGAAACTAATGATTTTTTAATAATTGATAATCTGATTATAATTGAACAATAAAGTATTCTACATAATGGAGCTAATATATTTACTTCATAACTCACTAAATTTTTTGTAAGTTGCAATAACGTTTCTTGAACGACACTCCGAATTGTTTTTGGATACTATACTATTATAATTTTTTTTAAAATGGTACTACAAAACTTGTGAATAGTTTTTTAATTCTATATAAATGTTTTTTTTGCAAAAAACACATTACAACAATTGTGAAAATAACACAATAATTTTTTCTTTGAAATGAAACTTTTATTTTTATAACTCACTACATTTTTTGTTGCATTGTAATTTGTTTCATGAACAACACTCCAAAATGTTTATTGATAATCTTCTATTACGTGTGTTGTTTTTTCTAAAACAGAACTACCCACCTTGTGACTTTTTTCGATAATTTAGTACAAATGTTTCCCCAAAATAATAATTTAAAAGTTGTGAAAATGACACAATATTTTTTTCTCCAAAACGGCACTAATAAATTTTATAACTCACTACAATTTTTTTGTATTGCATTTTTTTTCTCAAGCGATACTTTGAATTATTTTTTGATAATCCAATATTATATTTCCCCGAGAATATAAAAATTTTTTGTAAATAGTTATTTTTTTAAAACAAATTGTGACAAATCTCTAACAAGAGTGTAGTGTTATATTTTTTTAAAAAAAAAATTAAAATTAAAAACAAGCATTTTCCAAAAAAATTCCCACGATAATCCCAGCTTTCATTTATTTGCGAAACACATGCATTTTTCCAAAAATTCCGTTAAGTAACAGTGAAAAGTGTGATTTTTTATGAAAAAACATGAAAAGGTGGATTTATTTAAAATAAATTTTCCTATAAATCTCTACTCAAAGATTAGTTCCCATATATCTTTGATTATTTTTTAGATTCAAACAATATAGTTTTTGGTTTTTCTTAAAAATAATATTTTGTATAATGATTATAATAATAAAATAATGAGTCTCCATTCTCCAAGGTTGAGGTTCCTTTCAATAGTGATGCAATTGAGTGTGTTTTGGTTTAAAGGGAAAACAAAAGGAAAGAAATAATTCTCGCAGTCCCTCTTGAATTGTTAGCATTTTGTCTAAAAAGAGAGTTTGAGTTAGATCTGGCAAATTAGAATCGGAACCGATTACCCGAACTGAATTAATCGAAACCAAAACCAAAATGATCCAAAAAATGAAGATCCGATCTATAATCGAAAAACCGAAATGATCCGAGTCGAACCGAAACCGAACTAAATAATTTATATCCGATTTAAATCCGAAACCGATTAGATCCGAAACCGATAATATCCGAACCGATCAAAGCCGAAATCGATAGTACCCGAAACCGATAAAACCCGAAACCAATTAGATCTGAAATCGATAATGTCCAAACTCGATTAGAACTAAAATTGATAAATTTGGAACTGTGTTTTCCTTTCAATAAGCAAATTAGATTTTTAAATTTTTACTTTTATTTTACCATTTGAACTAATTACATTACTTGCTCATTCTCTCATAAAATGGATTATCATCTTGAAAAAATTACAAGAGTTCATGCCTTAAATTTATTATATTTAGAAATTTAAGATATGTTATACATATAAAATTTTGGATGAATAAAGTGAGCCAACTATTTTGTTACTAACAAAATTAAAGGGAATAAAATATTTGAAAAACAAGGTGAAGCATCAATTGAAAAAAATAGGTCTAAAAGTTGAAGGTGAATTGAAATTGAGAAATGAGTTGAATGGTGGTATAAGAAAATGAGCAATGCTAGGGGTACACCAAATGGTGTACCCCATTATTTGTCACCCACCATTTTCTCCACCACTCATTTATATTTTATTTTTATTTATTTAATTTTTTTAGTCTCTTGCCCTTTTTTGTGGTTATGAAGAGGGTGGGGGACAAATGGGGTACACCTTTTTTGGTGTACCCCTAGCATTTTTCTAAGAAAATTGATAAGATTAAGCAGGGAAAGTGAAAGGGAATGAGTGAAATTTTGAACATAAGAAAATTGATAAAAAATTAAGTCTTTGATTAGATATTGAATAAAAATATAGTACTAATTTCAGTCTTAAGTTACAAAATCTAATTAAAACAATCTTATTTTTAAGAAAAAAACTCCCTCCGTCTTAGAAAGAATGCTACATAACGCAAACCAAAGCAAAAATTTTTAGTTTTAAAAATTTATTTTATTTAAAGATTGTTATAGAAATAAAAAAATATGTCTACATATTTAAAAATACGTAAAAAATTTTACAAAATAAGATGTTACAAGAATAATACTCCGTAGTTTATTTTATCAAATAATAAATAATACTCCGTAACACATAAACAAATAAAATTACCGTATTTTTTAAATAGTAAAGTGATATTTTTTTGGAATGAAAGGATTATATGATGACTTGTATAGAATAACTAGATTTTATCCTAATTTCATCCCATTACAATAACTTTTATTGGTCTGGGTGTTAATTTGATTAGTTCCAAATCAATTCACTCAATATTAGTCAATAACATTAGATGTCAGTATTAGTATTTTGAAAATACTCTCTAGCGGCAGCATTTAGTGTTATTATTTTCAAATTTGATCAAAACCCTTACATTTAGGTGTAAAATTAATTATATTTGACTCAATAAAATTTAATTTTATCTAATTTCAACCAAATACACTCAAATAATTTATAAAGTTTGCACTCAATTAAATAAAATTCACTTAATTTCACCCAACTTTACTCAATTTTTACCAGATTGTATTCAGTTGGAACGTAACACTATTTGAATTTATCTTTTATCTTTTCATTTATAAACATAAATATATTAGTAGATGTGAGAAAAATTTAATATATCAAAACTAAATTTGAAAATCAATTTAATTATATTAAATTTATATCATAATTACATACTTTTTTGATAATTTGTAGTCCAAATTTGTAAAATATGACAAAAAAGTCAAAAAGGGAATATTACTTAGGGTAGAGATAATATAATTATAAAAAAATATAAAATAATATGAGGTATTGAATTGATGATAGATTGATACATGTGATAAAACATAAACAGAAACATGGATAATTAAATTTTAATTAGAAAATAATATATATCCAAAATATATTTGATCCGAAACCGAAATATATCCGATTCAAATTGTATCCAAACTGAAATGTATCCGAACCGATTTATAATCGAACTGTATCTGAACCGACTTGAAACCGAACCGAACCGAAAAATGTATAGAACCAAATCAAATCCGAAGCGAAATTAAGCCAATCCGATCCGAACCGAACCGATTATAACATATATCCGAAAGATATCTGAACCGAAAAAATCCAACCTGATGTTAGAAAAACGTCCCAACGCTAGAGGGGGGTGAATAGTGAGGCACGAGAATGTTTATAAATTTTCGCGGAATAAAAGTCGCAGGGATAAAGTAAAGAGCGGAATAAAAAGGAGTAAAGGGAGCACACCAAGATTTATACTGGTTCACCCCAACGTGTGGCTAGTCCAGTCTCCCGAGAGACTCTCTCGAGCTACACTACTTCCGTTAAGCTTACGGGTGCTTAACAAACCATTACAACCCGAGAACTCGAGTCCCACGAGCCTCAATACACTTGCTCGGAGATAC